>OY747708.1:41755000-42092500 GCA_963556495.2 Valencia hispanica | reverse complement strand
AACTAATGAGTATTTTTCACAAGAAAAGCCTACTGTGCTCCTCCCTAAGATAAAGATCAAGGGTGATGCAGCAGACAATGGTAAACAATTTCCCTGCAGCTGATTTTTGTTCTTGTTCCGTGATAGTTTTTTTAAAATACTTTCGTTACTGACAGAGAGTACTCAGTGAGCACACCTTAAATGCCTGCACACACTGGATTTTGTAAAAAACAAATTCTTGTCAGCTGCAGATCTGGCCGAACAGGAAGTGCTACTTATAATTTCCATTTTAAGGGAACAATTCCTTATCAGTCTAGAAAAAGGGAGTGTCTTGCCTCGTGATCCAAACAGCCTTTAAATGACAGCCCTCCGGTCTCTTTGATGAAGAATTCAACGTTTGAAGTTTTTGGGGACACTGATTTGATAGCGTAGTGGAAAGTCGAGTTGAGGGTTCCTTTCCGATCTGCATCATAGGCTAGCAGGGTGTGGAGATGGGAGCCTGTAGAGGATTAATAAAAATAAATAGGTTTAGAATGTATAAAAACACACCAAAAAAAAAAAACAGGAGGCCTGCTCAATGTTCTCACCTTGAGGGACATCCTCATCAACCTCGAATTCATACAGAGGTTTCTCGAAGAGTGGGGGGTTGTCGTTGATGTCTCGAATTAAAATCTCAATTCCTAGACGAGTGTCTATCATACGGTCCGCCGTCTTCTTGGCTTCAAAACTTAGCTAGAGATCCAGACATAAGCAAAATTACTTACTAAGTAATAGGCTGATTAAAATGTCCACTCTATACACAACCTAATTTAGATGTAGATATTTCCATGTCAAGACCACAATTAAACCCGGCAGTTTTACCCCAGGCATTTATGTTTATCACAGACAGTTGTTAGGAACGTTTTCAAAACTTCCAAATATGCCAAAAAGTTTCAAATCAAACTAATTTTTAATTCTGTCGGTAAATACATTTTTGTTTACTCTAGTACAAAAATATTTTAAAAATATTGTCAAAAATGAAGAGATCTTTCCATATATGTACTTGTAGGTAGATAGAAAAGCCACACATTTATATATCTTTGCACTTGGTTAAGTATGAAGATATAGAAATGGAAGTAGAAACAGATGAAAGGGCAATGAATAAGTAAGGTGCACATTTTCAAAGCCATTTCACCTGGTGCCATCTGTCTTAAACAAGAAAAAAAAAAAAATCTAAGCAAATTTAAGTTTCTAACTTTCAATTTTGGATCGTATTTGGTTTTTTTGAAAGTAAGAAACTAGACAACCACTGTGTTTCTTTTTCATTGTAAATTTTTTTCTGATGAAAACTGATAAAAGCATATTTTTGCCAAAAATATTTTTTATTGAGATTTTAATCATGTAATTACAATCAATCTTGTTTCTACAAATGTGTCCATTTTTTTTAAAGAGAAGCCTAACAAACCAAGCTATGAGAATGTATAGCCAACCCCATGAACACGAACAACCCTCCTTTACCCTCCCGTATGGAATCCACCCCGTGACTGTGAGTCTCCCGACATTACATGTGACCACTCCCCTCTCAGTGAGAGGCAGTCTAACCACTCTTCTCTAACCAAACCAAAGCCCTCACTGCCGGTGCTGTTCGTTATTGATAATCAGTTAACCACCCTTGTTTTACTACAGTTTTACACCCTGTTTGAACTCTTTAAAACGCACAGTAAGTGTGCATCCATATCAAACCACAATGCCCTTGTGAGACTAAAGATGCAAAAAAGCTTATTTATTCTATAAAAGTTGTAGGAGATAAATATTTAAAGTGCGTTATTCTAAATTGCAAATTCTGGTGCTTCCTAAAAATGCACAAACTTCTTTCTAACAGTGAAAACTAATTTAAGCATCTGTCTAAGTCATTGGCTGTCCAAGATGTTTGGTGAAAGGTTTGTAAAAGACAAACCTCAAGTACTTGATGCTGCTCGTAGTCCACTGCTCTTTGGACGAAAATTTCGCCTGTGTTCTCATCAATGGTGAAGACTCCCTCTGGGTCCTCGGTAGCTCCTGGGCCATACAGGTCGAAGTATATTTGATACTTGCGGTCGACACTCACCTGCAACATAACTCCTTTTTACAAGCATGAAAATGTCCTTCATGCCTGATAAAATTATCCTAAAATAGCTAAATAAATTATTCAGGAAAGCCAAAGGACATCTCAATATCTGCAATGGAAAGAACTTTGTGTTCGTAGGTCCTGTGTTTTGAGTATCACAGGTGCATTTTTCTTCACACAAAGCCAGACGAGTTTTCTTGGATTTCCTTACCTTGCCCAACACATAAGGGAAGGGCCCGGGGTTTCCCTCTTCAATCTGGTAGGAGTCGATGATCCAGGCTCTTCTCTGGCGGCTCTGCGCCTTTGAGCATGTTGAACTTGGCACGAGAAATATCTGAAAGATAAGCAGCCAGCCAAACCTGAAGGGTGGTGAAAGGCGTCTACACCTTGACCGTTTTTGTACGGCTTGATGCTTGGATGATCAATCTGTTTTCCATTATGTGAAAAACAAAAGTTTTCACTCGAAATGTTTTCTTTCATGGTATGGAGAAGAAAATAGTTTGAAGGTAGGCTTTTGTTAAATGTAACCAGACACAAAACATTAGTTTGACGAAATTAAAAGCAATTCGGTGTCTGGTCTTTGTTCAAAGATTCCAATAAATATCAAACAAGACTCAAATTTAGCTTAGACACTAATATAATCTTAGGTAAAGCAGAACCCTCAGATCTGATTTTTATTTTAGAAAAACAGGTGCTACATACCAGCAGAGTTAAGAGGAGCATGATGCTTGTTCCGTGCCTACAGCGCAGTGAGTGAGTGTGTGCAAACAAAAGACCTTGCCTCTAGCTTTCCACACCCACGTATATGAATGTCACAATCACAGGTTATAGCTGTCTCTGAATCCTTCAGTTCATGCAAGTTTTTAATTTATACCTTTCAAGACGTCACGGGGAAGGAAATCTACTCCAATCGCTGAGCAAATGGTCTGGTTTCTGAACACAAGCATACTGATTACAAAACGTGTTACGCCAAAGGGTTCACTGAATGTTTTTACTGAATTCTTTTTTACTTTCTGAATTTGACAGAAGCAACACAAAGTAACTCATAATTGCAAAGGAAAATCGGATACATGAGCGATACATTTACGTCTGCGGCAGTTACAATTCGAGGTCTTCTGGGGTCTTTCTCTAGGAGATTTCTTCATCTAGAGACTGAAAATGTTTCCTCTTGTTCAGTCAGATTGGTTAATGAGTATTTGTGATCAGTAATGTACCAGGATTCCCAAATCAGACTTATGTCTGGACTTTGACTGGACCATTCTAACACATGAATATGCTCAGATCTATAAACCGTTCATGGTAGCTCTGGCTTTATGTTTAAGGTCATTGTCCTTCACCTCGGTCTCAGATCTTTTGCAGCCTTTATCAAGTGTTCTGCTTTTGTTCCTTGCTGGCGAAAAGCATTACCACAGCATGACACTGCCACCACCATGTTACATGAAGGGAATGGTTTGTACAAAGTGATATACTTCTTTCGCCCACTACCCCCCACACAGGGCTTGCATGTTGGCCAATAGTTCCATGTTGGTCTCATTTGATGACAGCGGCAAATATTTGCTGTGTCTCCTATAGACTTTCAGTTTATTAAGTTGCTCCAGTATGTTACAAAAAGCTCAATTCGCTGTGAGAAAAAAATAACGCAGCCTCTTTCGGTCCCTCCGCTCTGGGTCAGGCAGCGTCCGTCACTTTCATACAAAGAAAAGTCACCGCAACTGTTATCTGAGGAACACACCCCAAAGCACAGGTAGATGACTTTTGATTCGCTCTCTCCTTCTGTCACTCAGGCGCATCCTCACCACTACAAACACAGGATCTGGGCTGGATATGAGTGGCCGTAGTGGAATGAAGTTACTGCTGTAGACCCTCAGCTGCTAAAGAAAGATTGGGCCCATTGAATCTGGAGCTCACATCTAAAAAATTCACATAAACAGTAGCTTAAAAATTCTGTACCAATAATTCGGATCGCAGCAGGTATGGAAAGATGGATGTGCCACAATACAAAAACTCTAAATGTCCCAGAACACACATTGATGAGTTGCTGTGGAGGTTAACCAGTCAGATGTTAGGGTTAATTAAGTGAAACACAGCAGCAAGTTAAATTATTCCCTAATGTACTGTATTACACTTGTTTAATCAGCCACCAGCTCTCCGATGATATGTTCAATGTCTAGAGTGTCAGATCAACACAGCACAGCAGCAGCATTTCAACAGCAACATTGTACCCCATCAGATACAAAGTAGGCTACTTTTGCTTTGCATGGTCTTTATCTGATGACGATTATATATTATGTTGCGATTCCCTATTAGATTCTTGACGAATATTTGTTGTTGTTATTCAGTATGGCACAGTATAAGTTGTATTGTTGTAAGGTGTGAGGTTTTAAAATCTTGCTCTATGTGCCCTTCTCTAGCTTTGAGCACCCGCCTTTCCAAAGATCAGTGCAAGCAGGTCTCTATGCAAGCAGTTGTCCCCTTACTCTTCCCATTTTTGGATAATAGGTTGAACATTGCTCCACGAGATGAGTTAAGCTTTGGATGTTCAGTGAAGCCAGCTACAGTATATATATATATATATATATATATATATATATATATATATATATATATATATATATATATATATATATATATATATATATATATATATATATATATATAAAAGGATGGATGGATGGATGGATGGATGGATGGATGGATGGATGGATGGATGGATGGATGGATGGATGCATTGTGTTATCTATCATATAAAATCCGCCCCAAAATTTATGAAATTATGACAAAATGTGGCAAGGTATATTTTCTTGAGGCTTCAAGGTATTCTCTTAGACTAACACTATATCTTCTGTTTTGCACTCTGTGATGTTGATGCATGCTCAGATGATGGCCTGCAGTAAGCTATTTTGTGGACAAAATGAGTTGTACCGTTTGTAGTGTTTGTGAGTTTCGCCTGGAGTGCATATTTGTCAACTGCCGTCTTTGCCTGAGCGCATTCTCAAATTCATACAAGAGGCTTAAAAAAAACAAAACACAGGAGCCCGCTTTGTTGCTAGTTTTCTTTATTTGCGAAGCAACACGCAAGTTGCAAAATGTCCAATCGAACAATGCCTAATTTCTTTGGGGCCTCTCAGTGTTTTGTTTTCTAAATGGGTGATCTGATGGCCAGAAACTGACAGTCCATTTCTACGTCAAGTCTTGTTTTAGAGTTTTATTAGTACTGTACAAAAATCATTCTTTTTCTCACTGAAATGACACATAGGAACACCAATCAAACCAGAATCAGCATATTTACAGGCTAGAATGAACATGTGGATTAGCAGAGAACCTGGATATCTTTATAAGAGCCCAGCTGTTGCAGGTGAGGCCTCATTTAAATAGTCTTTTTTGAAACTTCCTCCTCTGGCCGAGGTGTTCTCTGTTGTGCCTGTATGCACAGCCTTATTTCGTACAAGATGTTTCTTCATAATAAGAGCGCACGCTCTGAATTCTTTGCTCTCCTTCCTCTTGTGACACACCTCTCTTCATGACTTCGCTGCTTTGCGTCTCCTCGTTGTCTGACCCGACCAAAGGAGTCTCTCCTCCATTGACGTTGGCGGCCTGGCTGTCAGAGGAACAATCTGAAGATGTGGAGGACATGCGGGACTTGCTGTCCAGGCCTTCAAGGACTTGCCTAAACAGCCCGTTCCTGATGGCCTCCCCGTTGCTGTTGTTGCTGTTGTTGCTTGCTTGTGTGTGTGTGGAGATAGAAAGTAAAATGTTGTTTGCGGTTCAGACTTGCTTCATTTGGTTTGATCTTTGATCCAGTTTCCATACCTGGCAGTGGGGAGGAGAGCACCCCTTCTTCCCCCACAGAGCTGAAGAAGACATCCACAGGGTCTGGATCAGAGAGGTCGATGAGCTCCATCTGATCCAGGAGGTCCACGTTCACCTCCATGGAGGAGATGCTGCCAATGGGGGCTGCCAAATGAGAATAAGCGGTTAGAAAATTTTTCATTTGCTCATGCAGAAGCCGCACTACCAAATTCCAGCTTACGTCTCCTGTAGTCTCTGATGCACAGGTGGGCCGAGGACAGGTAGACATCCACTTCATGCTGGAAGACCTCCTCAAAGAAACGCTGTCTCTCTCTGAGCTTGAGCTGCTGCACTGATTCCGTGTCTGGAAGCCTCTGGGCATGCTCTGTCTCTGCTGGGTATCGCAACAGCAGGACAGGAGGTTAGACATTACCTCAGCACATTTGATACTTCCAGTTTTTATGTCAAGGCAGCTTTCTATACTACTAGCAGTGAGTGGTATGGCTCACTGCCCAGGAATGAATTTTGTCAGGGGGTGGCACAAGAAATCGAAGAAAAAGATCATCTTTACACTGCTCTCTAATCTGTTTTCTGATACACAACTGTTCACCATGGCTGGCTAATGACGCTAAAGCTGGTACACGATTCAAGGGTAAATAATCTGGAAACTACATTCAAGCCAATTTAATATTGCTTCTGTCAAATCTGAACCTGGTTATTCTACATTAACAGACAGTTTGAGATTATTGAGACTTTTATTCTGTTTGCAAAAATACCAAACATTTATGTTTCCAAGCTGTTTTGGCATCAGCAGAGTTTTTGTCAGATACTGTGTTATATGAAGAGATTTCATGGACATGAGATCATTTAGTTTTGCTCTTAGTGTGTGTGTGCTTAAAGAGCAAATCACTCTCAAATCAACTTTTTTCTGCTGATAAACCATATAAATGAGTGTCTAATAGTGCTGTCTACATGTGTAGTCAATATTTTGGCATTTTAGTGCATCTAATTTAAAATATACATTTTCTGACTAAAACCGTCACTGTGGCACCCTCTTCAGGTTAAAAGTCTGCATAACATTTGAATGTGAATCTGCCATCGCTATTGGCTAAGCGGTGATATGTGACGTTAGCCGTTAAGTGTGATGTGAGCTACACTGCTGCCACGCCTCCGCAGTGAGTGGAGTAATTTCAATTCAGTTTATTTATATAGCGCCGATTCACAACAGATGTCAAACAAACATCATAATTAGTTTATAGTTTTAGTTAGTTCCCTATTTAAGAAATCCCAGCAGATTGCATCGAGTCATTGACTTAAGGTTGCGTCCCGTTGATGCAGACTTCCAACCACAGCAATCCCTCATAATGAGCACGCATGTAGCGACAGTGGAGAGGAAAAACTCGCCTTTAACAGGAAGAAACTTCCAGCAGAACCTGGCTCAGTACAACCGGCCATCTGCTACGTCCGTCTGGGGGTTTGAGAAGACAGACCAGAGACACAGAAGGAACAGAAGAACTGATATAAGAGAACTTTCCATGTTACAGAAAGTAAAAAGGGGGATGTTCAGCCACCCAGACCATCATCCCAGTCGACGACCCCATCCAACAGGGCCTTGTAGCTAAGCAGGATACCAGATCAGGTGTACCTTCTTTGGAGAGATAAACACTGGGGGAAAACAAAGTTAACAGTCGAAATAAAAGCATATAATACAACTGGGGAGTAGTAGAAAAGAAAGTAGCAGAGTGAAGAAAAGTGGTCAGTCTGTTCTCCAGCAGATAGCTCTGGATAACCTAAGCCACTCTAACTATAAGCTTTATCAATAAGGAAAGTTTTAAGCCCTATAAGACTGTAGTAGGGGGGTGACTTGCTATTTAAGACACAAGAGAGGTACTTGCTTTAAGATGCCTCCTAATGGCTGAGCTCTATCAAACTCAGCATCTCGCAAGCCCACAGACCTTTCTGCTTTTTTTTTTAGTTCTTCCTTTTTCTGTCAGGGGCTTAAACACCCTAATTTTCCCATACTTTCCATGTCTATTAATTTCATGTCCAGTGGTGGTTTTTGTTACTGGTGATATGATTCACTGACCAGGGCACTATTCTGTCAGTACTATTCCAGGCAACTGTACTAGTTTATGAGGCTGAAGCTGGTATCTGACTTAAGAATCTGATCGGTTAACTGAATTGCTGTCTCTGTTTTTTTAAGGAATCTGATGTATCACACTGAACTTTTTTCAAGTCTATGACTTGGTTTAAACATTTAGGGTATATCGTTCAAGCGTCCCACAATAGTTTGCTGGAATTTTGGCCCATTCCTCCTGACAGAACTAGTGTAACTGAATCATGTCCACAGACAGCCCTGCTCATGCACACATTTTCTGCTCGGCCCACTAATGCTCTAAACGACTGAGATCAAGGCTCCAAAACATTGCCTCTTTTGTTCACACGCCACTCTGTAACTTATTTAACACTATGATTGGAGTCATTTTTCCATTTGGAAGACCCATTGGTGTGCAAGCTTTAATTCTCTGGCTGATTTCTTGAGATACTGCTTAAAAATGTTCTCTTAACTTTTTTTCATGTCACCATCTGTTTTGTGAAGTGCACCAGTCGCTCCTGCAGCAAGACCTCCAGTCAACATGATACTGCCAATCCTGTACCTCACAGATGGGATGTTGTTGCCAGTCTTTTCCACCAAATATAACGATGGTCATTACGACCAAACTCTTTAATTTTAGTTCCACCATACCACAGGATATGTCACCAAAAATTAGGATACTTGTCCCCGAGTGCTTTTGCAATTGTATTCTGGCCTTATATTTGCTTTTGAAGCAATTTCAGCCCATGTAACAACAGATCTTATTTCACTGTGCATAAAACTACTCTCTTCAGACAGTATCTTCTTCTGCTTCTTCTGCTTTTGTCCTGGGATCGATACACACATTTTACACCAAAACACTTTTATCTTTATGACACAGAACCCATCTCTATTGTGAACGCATGCATATGTACACAGCATGTGAGCAGTTGAGGGCAGCTATTCTTTATGTGCACTGCAGAACTGAAAACTTATTTCTAAGCCCTCAGTAGCGCTGCAAGCCAGAAGAGGGCGACAATGAGCTGTATGCAAGCCTATAGAAAGAACTGGATTTCCTTTCTTTCAGTTTGTATAGAAACTAAGCAAAAAGTAAGACAATGACAGCCATAAAGTGATGCATATGTTGGCAATTTCAAATTTTTCTGCTACTCAGCTCTATGTGGGTACAGAGTTTTTTTTTATTCCCCATATTCATTATCTTTAGGAAAATACAAGCTTTCCTGAACTCATCGACGGAAATTAAAGACACGTTCACTCTGCTCACCCACACATTTTCAGTGCTCTGCTCTTAAGATTCACAAGGGAACTGTGAGTCCTCTCGCTAAGTTAATCCTGTTTGAGAAAGCGCGTGATCCCCTTTTCCTCCTCATCAGCATCACTGTAATACAACCCAACTGCAGCTCAGAAAGTAACCAAGTGGAGACGCAAGTTACAACGGAGCAGAAGGAAAAAGTATGATTCTCTTTTTGGATTGCATATCTTCAGTTATTATAAAGAACAGCTGCTAAAAACAGTCAGGTTGATAGTTTAAGAAACTTGGATGAATGTGTATTCATCAGGGCATCCGACCGTCAGAGGAGTGTCTGAGTTCTTAGCAGTGATTCCAGCTCTCAAACAGGGATTGATCTAATTGGATCAGTCCTCTGACTCATGTCCAAACTAGGAGTAAAGTCAAGCTTATCTAGTCAGCCTGGAGCCCAGCAATCAGCATCTATGTAAAAATAGAGCCATTGTTTGTGACAACGTGAAGAAGCTAGTGATCCCAGATTTTCTGTGAAAGGCCCGTCATTAAGTAAAGTGGCATATAAAGTGCTGCAAAACCTCCATCTTTGGAAATGCAAAGGCAGCAAAGCTGATCTAAAAGAGCAACAGGCTGCCTTGTCTGGTGCGCCGCATCAGCACAGTGCTCCCCATGAGTCATGACCAGGCACACATCTGCGGCGGGGGCATGACAACAGCCTGTCACCGAAGCTCGAGTCTGAACTGACAGCTTGTTGACAGAGACTGCGATGAGAAATTGGGAGCTTTGAAAGGAAGACTGAAGACATTTCAAAACCTCAGGGTTATTGCAAACAACATCACCTGAACCTGTTTTCTACTTACTTCAACAAGTACTAATGAAATATTCATTTTCCTTCACTTGTTAGTGTCCGATTATATACACCTCAATAAATGATGAAAGCAATAGGTTATAACTATCTCCATGAAGATAGTCTTTTTTTAAATTAGACTTCTTTTTTCTCCCCAGAGCCTTTACAGGATATGAGGAGAGCAGCGTTGACAAAGCAATATGTCTTACACAATTAGAACAGGCCTGCTTGAGGTGTGACTCTAAATCATGGTTTCTCAACGGGGGCTGTTGCACTCGCCCCCCACATCCAGCCGGGCGTTCAGACTATTTAAGGGGGCGGTTGCTTGCTAATGGTGGGCGCTAATGAAAGACGAGGACTTCAAAAACGGGCAATGACTCAGACAAACAAAAAAAATATTGTCATTACAACGTGGACTACCTTCGGTATGAGTTTATTCCTTCACCCACAAAAAATCCACAACTCCCCATGTGCAAAGTCAAATGTCCCACTTCCTGTCTCGTTCAGCAGGCTGCTGAGCCAAGTTCTTTACATGGGATCAAAATACAGAAACGGGCTAAATCTGGTAGCCTTGGGTGAACTCAACCTCAAATTAACATCTCTCTGTCCGTCCATACAAAAACCCCACCAGGAACAAGGGTCTCACTAATAAACCCACAAGCCTGATGACAAGGCTAATTCGTTTTTTGTTTTTTTTTTGGAGGGGGGGGGGTATGTTTTGTTTGTTTCTCTAGACAGTTGTATACCATTGAGTACCATTTTCAATTTTTCACACTGTAGTTGAACTTAAAGGTCGCTGATTATCAGTGCTCTGATTGAATGGTCTTTGTAACAGAACACTGTGGGACCTTGTGGGGCAGTAGGGGATTTCAGCATGACTTAGGGGGGGGCGTTTACTGTCTCCAGCTGACAGCGTCGTGCCAGAGAAAACACAGGGTTTCATTTTGGAAAGCAGCTAACTTGAGCTGGATTAAATTGATTCCCGTCAAGGCTGTAGGTTTAAATATAGCTGCTTATCCTGGAGCGTTTTCTCAACCAGGTAAACACCGATTGATCACGCCATTGATTGTTTCCACTGAAATCCTGATGCCCCTGGACAGCTGAAGGTTAGCCACAGATGTATATCCTCACATTGATTTTGCTTCTCTATCCAAGGTTTCCTCCCCCCCACCACCACATCACTCCAATTATTGTGACTTTCCCGGCCACTGACGACCCCAGTGACCTCTGAGTAGCCCAGGAACTCACATGGGAAAATCTTCAGTCAAAGAAAAAGCTTCGTCGCAGTGGACCAGAGCTTATGGGATTACATGTCTATTGTACAGCAGCTCCACACAACAACCAAGTCATTAGTTTCATGGTGAAAGCAAGGAAGAATGTGAAAGATTTCATTCACTCAGTCTTTTCTGGGGCTTTTTTTCCTCCGTCCATCTCCTCCTCCTTCCTTCCTCTCCCTCACCCTGGGACTTGAGAAGCACAGTGTCCAGCTGGACATGCAGAATGACTGGAACAGACAGAAAGCGTTTGCCACAGACGGAGCAGGCCGGATGTGTTTGCATGCCACCCTGCCTCCCCACATAAAGACAAACCCAGATCTTCAGCTCAGGCAGCAGGAAAGTAAAGGGCCCTTTCAAGACAAACACAAAGGCAGAGATGTAACTGAATGGGACTGACTACTCTCCTTAAAGATAATGCGAGGTTCCAAGAGAAGGTAATTTGGGTTTGAGTCATTGGGTATGTTGAATAAGGCTTTTCAGCTTTAGAAATTCACTAAAATTCCTGACAGAGTGACCAGGTAAAAATACAGTATCTAGTAAAAGTATTCACGTCCCCTTAACTTTTCCTCCTTAAGACATGTTAGAACCACAACTCTTAGTGTGTTTTTATTTCAGTTTTAAGCTATAGATTTTATTTTATTCTCTTGCCAAAAAAAAGCTCCGACTGCAAAAGTATATGGAGCGGTATTGCAGCCGGTCCCCCTGAGTCGATATTGTTTTTTAACCTCGTTTCGCTGCAGCTACAGTTGTCTGTCTTTCCCACATCTACAGGCTGAGATTTTTGCGCGTTCTTGTTTGCAAAATAGCTCAAAACCATATTGGATTAGGAGCATCGGTGGGCAGCAATTTTCAAATAGATTCTCAATTTGACTCAGTTCCACTGGACCAACACATGAATATGCTTTGATCTAATTTGTTACATTGCAGCTCTGGCTGTGTGTTGTGGTCCTGCTGGAAGGTGAACCTCCACCTCAATGTCAAGTCTTCTGCAGCCTCGTACAGGTTTTCTTCCAGGAATACCTGGTATTTAGTTCCCTCCATCTTCCCTTCAACTCTGTGCAAGGTCCCTGCTGAAGAAAAGAATCCCCACAGCATGATGCTGCCACCACTTTGTTTCTCAATGTGGATAGTAGGCCACACCAGGGGTGCGTTAACCAAATATTTTCCATCGGTCATTTTGACAGATTAGTATTCACACCTCTGACCACTTAGTGCAAATGTGCAGATATTGTCACCTTTACGCACAAAATACATGTAATCAATCAAAAAAATGATTCCCGTGGGGAAATCTGAGCATCATCTCAGACCTGAACACCGTACTCAATGCATCTCACTAACAGGGAGCTGACGTTGCGTTGAACAGTTCGGCCCGCTTTCCATTACGCTTCGCTTACGTGTCCGGCGGAATCTAGGGGTTACCGAGGCTTTGGAGAGGATCGCTCCCAAGAGCCCGGTGTCTGCCAAACATCGGTGTATTCTGTGGGATTTTTTTCCCTCTGAAGGGATAGCTTGCAGGTCAGGAAACGGCTCGTTCAGGGAGTCTTTCTGACTTCAGATCACTTAATTTTGAGAAATATTCCCATATTTTAAAACTTTGGCTGAAGTGGAGCTAAATTCCAGTCTCCAGTATGGCAGCGGAGCACGGATTCAGCCTCCAGAACAACATCTAAACCACCATGAGAAGCCATCTGTCCGAGGCAAAAATTCAAAACCTCATGACAATAACCTCTGCAGCAATCCCACTATTTTATGTTGCACAAATGAGTGCGCATTTCAGTTCAATGTGGAGCAGGAGGAACTTGTGAGATGGTGCATTCAGGCCACACCAGGTGAAACTGTTCATATTTGAAGTGCAATCGTTTAATTTCATTTTTAATGTATGTTCAGATCGAATATTATTTAAAATTAATAAAAACATAAATACTATTGAATGTGTTTCTATTTTAAAAAACTGACGGGTAAAAATAGACTATGACCGGATGTTTTTGACCCCATCGGACAACAAAAATGTCTGGCGTGACCTCTGGGCCACACATGATATCATGAATTCAAGCTAAAAAGTAACATTTTTATTTCACTTGATCATGAAACCTTCTTCGACATGTTTGCCCCCCGCAGGGTTTGTGGTAAATTTTAAACAGGATATTTTCGCGGCTTCGTTGCTCTTTGTGATGCTGTTTGTTCACTGATGTTCTCTAACAAACCTGTGAGCTCTATAGTGAACAGCTTCATTTCTACTAGGATTAAATTACACACAGGTGGACTCTTTACCTGTTTTGGGACCTCTGGATGCAATTGGTTATGTTGGATTTTATTGAGTAGGTATCAGAATAACGGAGGCTTAAGGGAAACAGATACCACTCTTTTCAATATTTTATTACACTTACGTAATATTAATATTATTTGCACTGCTTTGTGTTGGTATATCGCATAAAATTAAAGTTAAATACAAAACAGTTTTTGTTGTGACCTAACATTTCAAGATAATACTTTTGAGAGGCAATGTAAAAGCACCTTTATTTGGGGTTAGTACGAACAGCCTGAATCATACTAGCATTACATTTTTGCGAAAACCAAATGAAAAGGCTCAGCACAGCATTTAACAAGTAAAATCCATCATCCCTTTCTGATGTTAGATCATTGAATGCCGAGCTAAATCTTATCATCTCCTCACAGCACAGTTTCGAGAACACGCACATAAATGAAAAAAAGAAAAATCAGGTCACTCTTTGTGTCTGTTTAATGTCTGGATGTCACATGTTTCTCTCCCCCTCGTCATGTTTTTTTTTTTTTTTTTTGAGGAACTGCCCTCTGAAGTGCCCGTCTAGAAGCGTCAGCTGCACAAACAGCACAGCGAAGAATTGATTCCAGGGCTAAATGAAGGGACAGGAGGGCTCGGTGTCGCCCACAGGCTCCCATTAGGCCCATCACTGAGCTGAAAGAAAATGTGAGCTCACAAGAAGCTCCCCTGTGACGAAGAGAGGGAAGGTCAAGGCAGCGCAGAGAAGCAAAATCTGCTTCTGAGGAAACCGTTTTCAGTTGTTTTGGATTTTCAGTGGACTATTACAACTGCTGGTGAAAAGTTAAACAAAAACCCCTCTGGTAATCATTACTTTATTCTCCACTTTGATTATAGAGTAGTTTGCCACACTCCTACTTTGGTTCTGTCAGAACTGAGACGTTTTCTGGGAAGTGGTTTTCTTTCCCAAGTGGATGAAGTCATCCCTGTTTAAACAGCTCTTGTGCCAACATATACCGACAACTCTTGCCTCAAATGATGCCCATATAAAGAGGAGCAAAAGCAAATTATGGAAATCTCATAAAAATAAATACAACTTTGACTGAAAATAAATCTATTAAATGTGGTTTATTAAACATAAGATCTCTCTCCTCAAAGACTTTGTTAGTAAATGACTTGATTTGTGATAATCACATTGATTTCCTTTGTCTCACAGAAACCTGGTTGCAGCAGGAGGATTATGTCAGTATAAATGAGTCAACTCCTTCCAGTCATTTAAATTTTCACATTCCTAGAAATACTGGGCGAGGAGGAGGAGTTGCAGCCATTTTCCGTTCTGATTTACTAATTAGTCCCAGACCAATTGATAGCTACAGTTCTTTTGAGCATCTAACCCTTAATTTTCCTCATCCAAGTTGCAAAACATTAAGACCATTTTTGTTTGTGGTTTTGTATCGTCCACCAGGCCCTTACTCTCAATTCTTGGATCAGATCTCACATTTTTTATCTGATATAGTATTAAATACTGATAGGGTCATTATAGTGGGGGACTTCAATATTCATGTGGATACTGAAAGTGATAGCCTAAATGCAGCCTTTAATGCTATTTTAGACTCAATTGGCTTTACTCAAAAAGTACAGGGATCGACCCACTCAGGTAAACACACTTTGGACCTTGTACTGACATACGGTATTGAGTGTGAGGAAATAACAGTCCACCCGCATAACCCGGTCCTGTCTGACCACTTGTTGATAACTTTTGAATTTACTTTAACTGACCATCTTAAATCTGAAAGAAAATTTCATTATAGTAGAACTTTATCAGACAATGCTGTAACAATTTTTAAAGAATCTGTACCATTCTTACTTTCCTCAGTGTCTCAGAGTAACACAGTGGATGGCAGCAATTCTATCTCTAACCCTTCAGAAATTGATGGTCTGGTTCACAGCGTTACGTCCTCATTGCGTTTGGCATTAGATAGTGTAGCCCCATTAAAAAAGAAAGTGGCTAGCCATAGGAGGCTGACTCCTTGGTTTAACGCAGAGTTGCGTACTTTAAAGCAGAATACTAGGAAGTTGGAGAGAAAATGGCGCTTTACACATCTAGAGGATTCCTATTTAACCTGGAATAACAGTCTACTGCTGTATAAAAAGACCCTTCGACAAGCTAGAACAGCATATTTTTCATCATTAATAGAGGCGAATAAAAACAATCCTAGGTTTCTTTTTAGTACAGTTGCCAAACTTACACAGAGTCATAGCTCTGTTGAGCAAACTATTCCCCCGGCTCTTAGCAGTGATGATTTTATGAGATTCTTCATAAATAAAATAAATTTTATTAAAAATAAAATCATTGGCACCCTCCCAAACATGAGTACTTCTTCCTTTGTAAATGAGTCAGTATCGGAAAGAACTGTAGAACCTCAGTATTGCTTAGGCTGTTTTGATTCAGTCGAGCTTTCAGAATTATCAAAAATATTAGCCTCATCTAAATCTTCAACTTGTATTTTGGACCCAATCTCAACCAAATTATTTAAAGAAGTGTTCCATTTGGTTCCTGGCCCCATTTTTGATATGATGAATCTATCCTTAGTAAACGGATACGTACCACAGGAATTTAAAATAGCTGTAATTAAACCTTTACTCAAGAAACCTTCCCTTGATCAAGATGACTTAGTGAATTACAGACCTATATCTAACCTTCCTTTCTTATCCAAAGTCCTTGAGAAAATAGTTGCTAATCAAGTCTGTGAACATCTAAACAGTAACGAGCTGTTTGAAGAGTTTCAGTCAGGTTTTAGAGCTCATCATAGCACTGAAACAGCACTGGTGAAGGTTACTAATGATATTCTCATGGCCTCAGATAATGGACTGGTGTCTGTTCTGGTTTTGTTAGATCTCAGTGCTGCTTTTGACACAGTCGATCATAATATTCTCTTAGAAAGGCTTGAACATGTTGCAGGGATCAAAGGAACAGCACTAGGCTGGTTTAAATCATATTTGTCTGATAGATTCCAGTTTGTTCATCTAAATGATAAATCATCTTCACTCTCAAGGGTTACTTGTGGAGTTCCACAGGGTTCTGTCCTTGGACCAATTCTTTTCACCATATATATGCTTCCAATTGGTAGAATCATTAGACAGCATGGGATAAATTTCCACAGCTATGCCGATGATACACAACTATATTTATCCATAAATCCTGATGAACCCAGTCAGTTAGGTAGATTACAGGCATGTCTGGAAGACATAAAAGCATGGATGACCCTAAACATTTTGCTTTTAAATTCTGACAAGACAGAAGTTGCTGTCTTTGGACCAGAAGTTCTTAAACAGAAACTGATTAGTCAATCACTTCATCTGGATGGCATTAAATTGTCCCCCAGTAATAACGTAAAGAACCTCGGCGTTATTTTTGACCAAGACTTGACATTTAAATCCCATATTAAACAGGTTTCTAGGATTTCTTTCTTTCACCTCCGGAATATTGCTAAAATTAGAAACATCCTGTCCAGGAGTGATGCTGAGAAACTAGTCCATGCATTTGTTACCTCAAGGCTGGACTACTGTAATTCTTTACTATCAGGAAGTCCACAAAATGCCATTAAAAGCCTTCAGTTGATCCAAAATGCGGCAGCAAGAGTTCTGATGAATATTAAAAAGAGAGATCACATTTCTCCTGTTTTAGCTTCCCTTCATTGGCTCCCTGTTAAATCCAGAATAGAATTTAAGATCCTTCTTCTTACATACAAAGCCCTTAATAATCAAGCTCCATCATACATCAGAGATCTAATTGTTCCATATGTTCCTAAAAGAGCACTTCGCTCTCAGACTGCAGGTTTACTTGTAGTTCCTAGGATCTCTAAAAGTAGAATGGGAGGCAGATCTTTTAGTTATCAGGCTCCTCTCCTGTGGAACCAGCTCCCAGCTTTAGTCCGTGAGGCAGACACTCTGTTTACTTTTAAGGCCAGGCTTAAAACTTTCCTTTTTGATAAAGCTTATAGTTAGAGTGGCTAAGGTCATCCTGAGCTATCTCTGTAGTTATGCTGCTATAGGCTTAGACTGCTGGAGGACAGACTTACCAATTTTCTTCACTCTGCTACTTCCTTTTCTCCTACGACTCTCCAGTTGTATTACAGTACATTCTGCTATTTCGACTGTTAACTTTGTGTTCTCTCAGTGTTTTTCTCTCCATAGAAGATACACCTGGTCTGGTATCCTGCTTGGCTGCAATGCCCTGTTGGACGGGGGTCATCGACTGGGATGATCCTCTCAGTAACTGAACATCCACTGTGTCCTGTTATCAACTTTTTACTTTCTGTAACATAGAAAGTTCTCTTATATCGGATCTTCTGTTCCTTCTGTGTTCTGCTCTGTCTTCTCAAACCCCCAGACGGTCGTGGCAGATGGCCGCTCCTACTGAGCCTGGTTCTGTTGGAGGTTTCTTCCTGTTAAAGGGGAGTTTTTCCTCTCCACTGTCGCTACATGCTTGCTCAGTATGAGGGATTGCTGAAGGATTGCTGTGGTTGGAAATCTGCCCAACCTCACGCCAATGACTGACGCAATCTGCTGGGATTCCTTAAATAGGAAACTTTTTAACTGATTGGAATGTTTGTATAATTGTATTGAAATGACTTCTTGTTAAGTGCCTTGAGATGACATCTGTTGTGAATTGGCGCTATATAAATAAACTGAATTGAATTGAATTGAAATTGAATTGAGATTGAAAACAAAATATTTGGACCTCTGTTACTGTTCATTGCTTAGATCTGGGGACTACAATGGCCAAGGAAGACTGTTGATTTTGTGTCTGGTAAACTATTTTTGTGTTGATTTGTCCATACGTTTTGGATCATTATGCTGTTGAAAGACTCAATGATCACCCGTTTTTAGTTTGTTGGTAGATACAACCAGGTCTTTATTTAAAATGTTCTTGTAATTCAAAGAGTCCCTGATGTCCTGAACTGGAAAAACTTTACCAGGGCCTTTGAAAAATAAAACAAAACAGGATCCCTTATTCTCCTACATATTTAACTGTGGCTATGAGGTGCTCAATCTGAGTCTTGTCTGACCAAAGCACATGGGTTCAGGTAAGGTCCTAGTAGTGTTTAGGAAACTTTTCGTGTTTACATTTCTAATGGTAGGAGGGCACAGTCGGATGATTGTTGTTAGGACTTGGTGACCCAAAGATGCTACTCTTTGCTCAAGTTCTTTCACAGTGAGCTTCGAGAGATTTTTCTCCTCTTTTACCAAAATCAAAGGTTTTATTTAATTTTTTTCCTTGTATTGTGACCTGGTATTGCAATAAAGAACGGATATTTTCAAAAGCTTTTACAGATCTCTGTTGCTTTTCAGCCTGTCACATTCTTAATAATAAATGGATCTTCTCTGCAGCATCTTGGCCTGTCCATACTTCTGATTTCCAAACACAGAGGCCTACCTGAGGTGAAACCTGGTCGTGAATGGACTGGACGTCCTTTCCAAAAGAGAAAATATTCGATCACTCATGGCCCTTTGCCCGACTGCGACAAGGTAGGGTAGGGCGCAGGCCTTGAAGCAGTGTTTGAGGCCAAAATCCCACTGCACTGCACGCTTGCAAATCCTTTCCCATTTCCTTAGAAGAAAGTGGAGCAGTCAGACACAGGGTTTCCTGGGTTCATTTGACTTTTTGACTCTCAGTTTCTGGTTAGAACTCTTACTTTCCCCCTCAAAAAAGCTCCTGTTTACAAGAATCAGGTTGCGAGGTTTGTGAATTATTAATGACAGCTGCTGATGCATGGTTATATCTGTGGGTCTTTCCACTGACATATTAGCTCAGGCTGTGTTTGATGGGACAAAGCTGTGTCCAGCGCCGTCTATCAACACTGACATCATCGGTGGGAGGCCTCTCCTTCATTACGCCATGGTTGACAATAGGACTGTTTATGGGCCATTGTCCTGGCCCTCTACCCTCCACATGTCCAACCGCTGACTGTCATGAGTTCTGATTAACACAGTGGGCTTTACCAGATGATAAAGCACCGATCCGTGTTTGTGTCCCGCACTGGCAAATCCTCTTACTCAGAATGGTTACCACTAAACAACAGAGTGATGGCATTTTGCTCCACCTCCCACTTGTTTAAAGCAGAGTGCATGGGGGCTGCTGGGCAGGCCTGGCTCAGTTGATGCAGAAAGTTTTCTCGTTTTTAATAAACTTCAAATTAGTCAGTTACACCATAACAGCAAAAGTGTATTCAAAATAGTACTGTGAAGAAAATAGTTGCTGTTTCACAAGCTACGCCCCAAACCTGATTACTTCAAGACCTAGAGTTAAGAAATCACTTTAATAGAACCTGGCTGATATAACGAAGTTGGGTTAAAGATCTCACAAAGCAACATCCCATATCCTGATCGAATAGCATGCTCCAAAACCCTCCAATGAGGCTTAATTAAAACAGTTCTGAGAAGAACAGTGATGTCTCATGCTAACAGTAATCACAAACATTTGATGGTGACAAAAACATATTTAAATGGCAATTAGGGCCTGGTTGATTTTAGTACCTTATTTTTCCCATTAATAAAAAGAATCATTTCAAAACTGCACTGTGTATGTACTCAGGTCTTAGGTTAATCATCAAAATATGTTTGATGATCTAAAACGTTTAAGTGTGACCAAAAAGCAGAAGCAGCAACCATTCTTGGAGTAGAGCCCAATTTAACTATCCATCGAACGTGACGGAGAGCGCACGTCTGTGACTGGTTAGCCCAACAGCAGCCCAAGATCCTTTTACCAGAACGGTACTCTAAAGTCGATGTAATTAGTAGTCAATACAGCTTTTGGGCATTAGATGCTTTATTTTGCAAGGCGAGTTTATCTAATATGGTCTTTTGAACACCCGGAGGTGTAGAGAACAACAAAACAAACTGCTGTTTGTTTGTTTACATGCGTTTTTAGAGTGTTCTATGAAATGTACTTCTAGTAAAAAGCTTTCCAGCTCAATCAAAACTCACTCTCTGTCAGCCATTGCTCCTTGAGTGAGTTTACAAGCTGAAGTAAATAAATTGTTGTCAACCAGATACATCACTGCAATGGTAGGCAGACCCGCCAGAAAAGGTCTACACTCCCTACTGTCCTGGTGGACATCAACAGGGCATGAAGTTGTTCCCCCCAAAAATCATTAAACATGTAGATTTAAACAAAAATAATATTGATAATAGCATTGTACTTTAAAAGTACGACCAAGAAAATAAAGATTATAAATTCAAAAGAATGCATTTTTATTTGTTGAAAGATTACTCCAGACGCTGGGAGAGGGGAACCAAGCAATGAGTGAAACCAGTAAGTCTTTTAAGGTTTTGGATTTAAAGTTTCAGATGAGCAGCAGAGTTAGTTGCAAAGTTAACTCCTGAGAATGATTCAAAAGAACAAGCACAACAGCGGGGTTTTTTTCTTTAAACATCTACATCTACAGGGTCCCATTAACCGAATATTTTCAGCATTTGACTGGTGGTTTTTTTAGAATGGTGACAGATAAATCTGAAGGCTGCCTGTCATCTTGATATATTAGTATTCATACCCCTGACCACTTGGTGCAGAGGTGCAGACAAATCAATAATTTAAAAAAAGAGATTCCTAGGAGAGCATCTGAGCATCATCTCTAGGCATCTCGCTATCTGTGAGCTGACAGCTCGTTGAAGGGTTACGGAGGCTTTGGAACGTGCTCCGAAGAGCCCTGTGTCTGCCAAGGATCTGCGACAAAGCGGCGCAGGATCCGGGATTTCCTCCTGCTGAAGCGATAGCTTGTGGGCCAGAAAACGGCTCATTCAGAGAGTCTTTCCGACTTCTGATCACTTCATTTACAGAAAATTCCCTGCTTTCAAAGCTTTGACTGAAGTGTGGCTTCTAATTCAGTGTCCACTGTGGCAGCGGAGCTCGGATTCAGCCTCCAGAACATCATCAAACCCCCCAAGAGAGTGACTCAGTGAGTGATGATCAGTTCCAGGCAAAAGTCCAAAACCTCATGACAATAACCTCAGCAGATTTCAGGTCCATGCGAACCGAGGAAGTTGGGAGTGCTATGGTTTAATTTCATTGTTTATAATTCATGTAGTTCCTGGGACCACAATCAATGAATCAGTGGAAAAAAATGACATAGATTCAACAGCTTGATGTTTGATAGCACAATGTGGATTCTCTGTTTACGTCTTTTAAATTGAACAATTAACTAGACTCAATTTTAAAATCAAATATTAAATATGTTACCATTTTAAAAATTGACGGGTAAAAATGGATTATGACAGGATTCTTTTGTCAAAATGAGTTGTCTACCTTGGCCTCTGATTCAGCACCATGAAAAGCAAAATGAAACCCTACTGAAGTTGGTTTTAGGTTGTAAAATTGATAGATGTTCATTCAGCAGAGAGTTTTCAAAGTTTCACCAAGTTGGGACTGATGCAGCGGTTGTGCAGCCTTGTTGATATTGATGGATGTGCATAGAAAAACCTGTATACAGGTAGAAAATGGAGTATGGACTAATACAGAACAATGCTATAGCTACTCTTATGTAACATTCCATAACGTGATTTAACATGCTGAAGGCCCGCCCTGCAAGGCAAGTTGCAAAGAAGCAGGAGAGAGCATTTTTTTCGTATCTCCACAAAAAATGACTCTCTGAAATTTTATTGTTTATTGCCTCTCCCAAAAAATGAGGTGGGATTTCTTAAGGCTAAGCCAACAGGTGAAAGCCTCCTGTGTTACAGTGATTGATATGCTTGAATAAACAAATGAGCAAATTCTCACGCTTTATGAAAAACGTGTCTTTGTTTCAGAAAGGGTGATCTGACATGTTAATTTCAAATAGAATGAGAACTGCAGGGAACTGATCAAAGCCTGAAAGGATTGTGGTGAAAATGATTGTGGAATAAACACAAATAGTTTTTGAAAATCTTCTATTTTGAGTCTGTAGCAAGGTTGGGAGCCACTTCTGCTTTTTTTCGACAACTCCTGTGGCATATTGGTGTTGAAGGTCTGGTCATTAGAAAATGACAAATTTGGATGGTAACTTTGACATTGCAGTTGCAGGGTGGTCATGGGTTGGCAGACAAAAACCAGTAGGCTGAAAACCAACGTAACTTACCTCTGTGTCATTTAAATTATGGAATTCATTGTTGGCTTAGCAGTAATCAGGCTGTCTTTAGCGCACCAAAACAATGCGGCTGGTGACAAAACCTGCTTGGGGCCCTGTTTAACCTCGGGCTGGCCCTGTCTTTTGTTTGCATGTTCTGTTTTTAAAGAAGTTGTGTCTAAGTTCATCCACATTAATGTATGCAGCTTAAAGAGAAGTGAGTGGTTGACATAAACGTATTTTAATCCTATTATTTCACCATTTAATTATTTAAACATGAGGCCTCTTTTGCCGTCAAAGTCCAAAAGATATTGTGCAACACTTTCAGAACTCTGAATGGAAAGAATGTTGTAATCATGGATAAACTTATGGTCAAACATCATAGGCAACCCTGACTTAATCCTTCAGGTTTTATCTGACCAGATATATTTCTTTTTAGATTGCATTTCTTTTTCTTTGGGCACTCTTGAGATAAAAAAGATGGTTGCACCTGATCTGTATCAACAAGGCAGCAATGTTTAAACTCAATTAATCTATATCTTATTAGGTCCTTCCTTCATGCCTGTTAAGCAGAATTACGCAGTGATTAAATAAGCACTCAGTTGGCACAAGGCATTACTTGCAACACAGCAATTAGGCTATAATGTAAGCACCGATCCAGGTAATCTTTGTCGCAAATTGAATTAATACAAATGTTTATTGAGACTTTGCTGCAAAAAGATACCACCTATTTTTTTTTAAGAATAACATTTTTTTACATTGTGCCTGCAGTGATCTAAATGACCCCAAAGTCCACCTGTGCTTTCAGTGATTTAACCTGGTTTTTGTCAGATAGGTTTAAAGAAACAAAGACGCTTAGCATAGTCAGTAAAAGTGGCACGCCCACTTTGGGCCAACACATTACTTTATTATCATTCCATATTGTGTTAAAAAATTTATTATAGTCAATGCACATTGTTTACAATCAGGATCTTCCATTTAGAATATAAGCATTTCTACCTTTTACTGTGCTGTTTAGATGTTGCTATGGCTTCCTTTCTTTCTGTCTGTGTCATGTGACTTACCCTGCAAGTGGTGCTCATGTTCCCACACAAAGCTCTAGTTGTAGTGGTAAGTTTCAGAAACATGACAACATATTCAGAAAGTTTTGCCCACCCATGATTAATTGGAACCGCTCTGAAATAGGGTATGAGTAAGAGCAAACCTAATGCCATGTCCCAGCTGCTTCTTAAGTTATGATAGCATTGTTTATAGTAAGTGCAACAGTACACTTCGGTGTATACTTCATACTATGTGACCTTCGCTTAAATACTGAGAAGGGCAAACATGTTTCACAGTTTTCTTCAGGACACAGTGCCTTGCAATAATTTTCATAATCCTTAAATTTTTCACATTGTTTCACGTCCCAACCTTCAATGTATTTTATATGAGTGTTACATGATGTAATATCGTACATAAATCGGAAATGTGTGGCGTGCATTGGCAACCGACCTCCATCTGGTTTGATGCTCTGGAATAAAATCAACTGATCAGTAAAAAGAGTCTACTTTGGTCTAATTCAATACAGCTGTTTTATTATGGAACAGAAGAACATTTTCAATGTTTTGTTTCCTTGGCATTCCAAGAAGATCCACTGAGGTTTCTGGCTGTAAGACGCTACAGCTTGTTCGATACAATTTTAATCTACTGCGCAGATTCCCATCTCCCAGGAGATACTGAAACTGAAAAAGCCTAAAAGACACCAAACAAATCACTTCAGTGTGATTGTCAGATATACTTTGAGTCCATGATAAAGGTTTTTATCCTCTATATGATGCTCATTAGGCAGCCTCAACCTTCTTCTTCTTGTCTCTGGTGTTTTCAACTCTGAACTCTGAAAATGTATTCTTTCCCCACTGTATCATGCCATCATCAGCCAGACCGTCCCTCCCTCCAATCTCTAATTCACACAAAAATCAAAACGCGACATAGCAGACTACATGGGGAAGGAGGTACAACAACAGATGGGAGACGCCTTCTCTCGGGTCAGGGCCCTGATCCATTTTAGTATCGTGAAATCTCTGAACTGAATGGAACTAATTCAGTTCCAGGCCCTATCTGGGTCGCTTTGTCTCTGACAACAGACTGCAATGAGTCTACTCTGACAAGATCTACAGCCTCAATCCCATTAGGATGAAGAAATCTTTGTCTGTTGTGCTTTGGTGCCGCTCCAACTTTATCTCTCATTGTGTGTGTGTGTGTCTGTGTGTGTAGGTAACTTCCTCACAGAGTATGACCTGTTCATCTAGTACAAGGGAATATAAGTTAGTAATGAGTCAACATTCCTTTCAGATTTTTCAGCACTTGAAGCACTTTGTTCTGTCACATCAGATAACATCAAGCCACAGGCAGCTATTAAAACACTAGTTGAGCTGTGAGACCGGCTTCCACGTATACATGATACACAAGTGGAAGTCAATGAATGAGAAAAGCATAATCCCTCCATCCCGCACTCCTTTTTTTGACACAAAAACTGCTGAGTTATTTGTTTTTCACTGATGTTGGGTTTATACTGTTGGGACAGACATTGGGTAGTTTTAAACAAAATAATTAGAGTCAAAAAGTGTGACCCAGTTTATTGGGTTGGACACAAACAGGAACCTCATCATTCTTCACAGGAGGCCATTTTGAACTTTACAACAACCTGATCAGACCCCATGAGGCCCCGTCCAAACGGGGATGAAAC
Source organism: Valencia hispanica (assembly GCA_963556495.2). Lineage (NCBI taxonomy): Eukaryota > Metazoa > Chordata > Actinopteri > Cyprinodontiformes > Valenciidae > Valencia > Valencia hispanica. The sequence continues at coordinate 42,067,116 of OY747708.1, read as the reverse complement.
CGGGTGTAGCAGCAAAGATATTTAGTAGGTGTCTCATCCACAAGAAGCCGATGTTTCAGGACACCATAAACGATCTTGTTTGAAACTGGGTCCGGAGTGGAGGAATCTCACCACGAATCTTCGTTGTCTCCATGATTATGAGCTCTCCGGCATTCCTATATTTAAGCTACTCGGTGGAGAAAAGTAAACAAGCATAGAGACGTACGGTGTTGACATCGTAGTAAAGCAAATAATGACCTCATTTTGGATCCTAGAATACGATTTATTGCCCCTCTTCGATTATCAGCAGCAGAACATGGATCCAGAGAACCACAGACACCATATCCTTTTGAATAAAGCTCTCAATTGAAGCGAGATTTGTTGTGTTTGCCACCGGGTTGACTGTGCATGCTCAGTGTTCTTTTCTGTGTTTCTCTGGCAGTGTCACAGCGCCACCAGTGGGCCTGGCATATGTACTGCTGCATTTTAAGCCGGTTTGTGTGAATGCATGTGGACAAAGATTTTAATCATTGCGGTGCCGTTGTTACAGACTCTGTTTTTGAAACTACCCGTTTTATCTCGGTGTAGAGCAGGCCTGAGCCTAAGGTGGTAAAATGAGTAATGTTAATAATGTAAAGGTCAGTGGATTATGTTGATGACTGTAATTTACAAAAGAGAACCCGTTTCTTTATTTAAAATGACATTAGGGTTTTAGCTGCTGAGTGCTAGCTATGTCAGTAATCCTAATTTGACCAATCAATTGATCATAAAGTTAATATAGGTAGACAAAGTAGTATTTCTAACTGATGTTTTCTCATAAATGGGTTTCAACAAATGTACATTTTTTAGTTGCATTATTTAATAATTAAATGGTGTGCAATACATCTGCTGTGACATCACCCTCTTGTTTTATTTATTTACCATAATCATAAAAACAACTCACCTTGGATGTCTTAAATGTTAATGCCCCATGACTGCCCCAAGCGGTCAAATCCTTTTCAGAAGATGCACTCAGTAAATTTAACATTTACAGATTCTATATGTTAAATTAAAACATAAAATATATCTGCATTGTGTAACATGAGGCTGAGTAAGGTTATCACTTGGTTAGTGTGGAAATATTTGCGTAGAAGTCTGTAAATTTAAAAAGGGCAGCGCATTTGTGCCGTATATGTGGCGTCTCAGAGTTGCTATGCTAATGCTACAGCATGATTTGACAAGTCCATGGAAAGTGTGGCAGCCTGGCTTAGGTGGTGATGAAAGTGTATGCCACAGCGGTAAATGTTGTAGCATTCTTTACTTAAAACTTAACAAACCCTTGAAATACATGGCAGATGTGCAATAGTGTGATAGGGGCATTATCAGAGATGCGCAGAGATGAACAAAATATGTTGCTATACATTGTTAGGTTATAATTCTTATGCAGAATTAAACTAAACATTAAAATGACTTTAAATGTCAATATTACTTGTTTAAACATCTAACTCATTTGTTAATTTCTTCTTTTTTTTCATAGGTTTTGGGTTGAGAATCTAACCTATTATGACTCGATCACCCAACCCTATTATGGTAGATCAATCCAGTATTGGTCCATATTTTGCCAAAGGCTCGGTTAGCAATATAATCCGAATCAGGTTGTTTTTTCCTGACCCGGCAGCCTTTGCATTAATTTTTAAAGAGCCTTGAGAAAATGGTTGTTTACTGCAGCTGAATTTGTGTGGCTAAAGTTGGGATTAGTTCCTTACAGTTCACACATTTGAACGTAAAGACAAAGATTAACAGAGAAATACACACATGAACACACTGCTAAACCTTTTTCTTATAATAGGAACATTTGGGTCAAAATCTTCAACCTGATCCAACATAAATTTTAAAATCACTTACAAGGTAGGCGTTTGCTTTGAAGGTTGGCTGATGAGGAGCTCATGATGCTGGAAAAGTTGTTGGAAACAAAACCATCAGTCAGATGTAAAGAAGGTAAGGTGTTACCAGACAGTCCTGTCAGAGATGAACCAAAATCCTGACAAGCATCCCCGACCTCTACTGCTCTCTCCAACTGGTCCAACTTTTCCAGATATAGATTGCCTCCCTGCTTGTTCTCCTTCCCCACTTCTCTTTTTCCTCCCCGAGGGCAGCGGGAGCCACTTGGATGAGAGCGAGAGCAACTTTGTGGCTCTGTGGATTCGACCAGCTGACCAATGACAGGGAGGAAGGAGGAGCTGGAAGAGAGCAAGGAAAGCAGGGAGAGGAGGGAGGAAGGATTTAGAGTGGAAAATACCAAGGAGGAGCAGACACATGCCTCTGTTATTTTTATCTCCTCGCTCCCTTTTCCTTCCCTTTACCTCATCTTTTATGTATTTTGTCCTCTTTCTCCTGTTTGCAAGGGTTTTGAAACTGTTCGTGAGTTAAACATGTTTCACAATCTCATAACCAAAATTAGTTTTCCATTTTTGTTTTCAAAAAGTGGGAAAGTTAAAAATGCTTGGGAAAACACAATATTTTTTAAACTCTCTTTTGTTTTTCATAAAGTGTATGTAAACCAGGGTTTTAACTGTAGTGGTGTGCAAGATTACACTTTTCCATGAGTCACCTTAGTCATGTGTTCAGCATCACTGTGTAACTTCTTTTAGGTGTTTTCCAGCAATCCAAAAGCAGTTTCAAATATGAAATTGTGAGCAATATTTAAAAGAAATGGACCCGGAAAAGAACCGACAGATTTCTACTCTCAAGGTAACCTCTGTCAGGGATGTGTGTGAAGTATGGACCCAAACGCAGACGCTAATGAAGTGCAGGAGGTTTATTAAAGGTGGAGGTGATGATGATGAAGAGGACGACGGCAGGAACGGAGAGACTGGACATCGGGCAGGAATGAGACAGCAGGGAAGGCACACGAGACATCAATAGTAATGATCCGGCACTGAGTGAAAGGAAGTGATGGGTTTTAAAGGCTGAATGATTGGAGAGACAGGTGAGGACAATGAGTGAATAGGGCAGCGTGACAACCGCCGGCCAAAACAGTGGCTGTTCATGCTGAGATTTTCCCATCAGTTACTTCAAGACACGATATAGAAACCACAGCTTAACACACACATCGAAATCAAAGTCTCTGTTTCTAGTTTGCGGAAGTTGCTGAAGCTGATTGGTCCAGATGTTTCAAAATCTTTCAATTTATCCTCTTTTATCTGTCCCTTCTTAGTTAAACATTACAACTCAGTGTTTGGTTATATGAAACTATATGAACCCCTATTCTTCAGACTCCTAAGAGAATGAACAACTCTTTAATCACTGTAGATAATATTTTGAATTTTTTTTCCTTCATCAAACTTCCCTTTAGTCTGTCAAAGTAGAAATTAATAAGCAGCTTTGTTTGCTTGTTTGGTTTTGTACAGTTAAGGTTATATTCGGAATAATTTAGGAACATGGTAAAACCACATGATCTTAAAACTAGTCAGAGACTAGACCAGTATCAGACCAAGGTTTTCTACAGCTTTAGGTAGCGCAACACTATTGGTAACAGAAAGGACTATGAAATAAACAATAGCTGAAATTACAAAATAAATAAATCCTTGTTTAATTTACAGTTATAATACTCTTTTAACATTTATCCAATACAAATGTCAATAAATTAATTCAGTGTTTACCGTAGGTATGTGTTCAATAAATCATTTAAAATACCATGATAATTTTGTTCATTTATTCAGTCTATTAGATTCCAAGTTTAATAAAATGGCCCTATATATAAATACTTATAGAAGGGCTTGGTAAAGTTTTAAACCTTAATATGGCACTTTTGGCCCTGGATCGTAATGGGCAATGACAAAAAAAAAAATGAAAACAAAAACACACCGCTCACTTGTCACCACCTAGTGGATAAAATATGTCATTTCCACACTGAGTTTCACACTGTGGTTTTCAGGCCTTATATTTTTCTTTTTCTTTTTCTCTTTCCAAAACACACCTCTGAGATGAATGAGACGCTGTTTCAGTTACACGGAGGAAAAGTTAGTGAGTGTGAGTCATTGCAGGAAACGACAGTGACACAAATCACTGCGAACACACACAACATGCTAGTTATGAATATTTTCCTTCAGAATCTCGAGAGGAATCCATCATTCATCGATATCTCAAGCAACCCAAAACAAACTTCTTTGTTTGGTATGAGAACAACAAACCTGTCCCTACCTCAGCATGGCGGGGGAAAAATCACTAGTGAAACTCTTACTTTGGTCTGTGTGCCAAACTGCTAAGCGAAACTGCAAATACAAGCTGTTGTGCAGCAGTTGGGAAGTGGTGGGAGTGACTGGCGATTTCTATCAATAAAAACACACTGGTTGTAAATGTCACCGGTTGCTGTGGTTCAGCCTAAATATGCTAATCGTGTCAAGGGCATGCAGTGCAACCTCTCACCATTGCCATAAACCTCCACCAAGCATGTGCGTGCTCATCAGCAGACAAGAACTAGAGAATTGAAGAAAGAGACACAAAAAGAGAGAGTGGGCAGAGGAAGCATGGTGTGAGTCAAAGTGAGAAATCCTCTACACCACATAATAAATCGTGCGTGGGCTTTTCTCATGACTGGGGGTTCACCTGCTGAGGCCCTGCGAAAATCAATAGCTGAGACAGAGGCTGGTGGAGCAAAAGACGTGTCCTCTTTCTTCTATGAGATAAAACAAACACCACCATGAAATATTTGCTTTCATTTTTCCACAGCTGGTTTGGAATCGTTGCGAGATGTTGACTTTTCAATAATCTCCACAAAAGCAGTTTGAAAGACTTCCTGATAAACAATATTAATTTGCATATGTCCACCAGGGAGAGAAAAAACAGGAAGTGAGAAACAGCAGGAGAAATTATCAGCAGGCCAATGCTTTCACATGCCCAATTCATTGGGTAAACCTTTTCAGATGCCTCTTAAAACAAGTACCCTTCACGTTCCACCAACTCAATCCATTTGGGCATGAAGGAGTCACTGTAGCTTAAACTGAGCACAAGAATGAAGAGGAATGGAGAATTAAGCTTGTGCCAATCCTCTAGGCATTTCAGGAACTGATTTTGGGATTTTAATAAAGTCTTTTTCAGTTTCAACATTCAGATGATAAGGTCAACATTTTTGTGTAACAACATGAAAACATGGATATCACTGGTTCAGACTGGTGGAGGTGGTATAATGGTATGGAATGTGTTTTCATGGCAAAGTTGGGCCCCTAGTACCCACTGAGCATTGGTTGAACACCTCAGTCTACCTGAGTAGTGATGCTGACCATCTCCATCCCTACAAGAACACAGTGCACTCAATTCCTGACTGGATACTGTTTCATATCACAAAGCTCAGATCACCCCAGACTGGTTTCCTGAACATGACAGTGAGTTCACTCTACTCCGGTGACCTCCACAGTCACCAGATCTCCGTCCAGTAGAATTTTGTTTTTTGTTATGTAGTGGGAAAAGGAGATTTGAATCATGAATGCGCAGTGATGCTATCATGTCATTATGGTAGACTTGTAGTCAAGACCACCTAAACTGAGACCAAGACACTACCAAGACCAGAGGGTATCGAGACCAAGACAAGACCAAGACAGACCATGTCAAGACCAAGACCAAGTCGAGACCAAGACCGATACCAAGTCAAGACAGGAGGAAAAAAAATCTGACTAGTGTTGAAGCTACGCAATAACTTGTATGAACAGCAGCATACTAGAGTTCAGCAACTGTTTACATTCAATACATATTAGACGGTATTACTTCAACTACAGCCACTGCAGAGACAGACCATGTCATGTGTGTGACTGAGCTCACTGTGAATGTTTTTGCAGACTGGGTGAGATCAACTATGTGTAGCAATTATATGATGGCTGTTACTGCACTAGACTTGTAGTCAAGACCGCCTAAACCGAGACCAAGACACTACCAAAACCAGAGGGTATCGAAACTAAGACAAGACCAAGACCAAAGACCATCAAGGGTGTAACAAGACCGAGACCATGTAATTTTCAATTCAATTCAGTTTATTTATATAGCGCCAATTCACAACAGATGTCATCTCAAGGCACTTAACAAGAAGTCATTTCAATACAATTATACAAACATTCCAATCAGTTAAAAACTTTCCTATTTAAGGAATCCCAGCAGATTGCGTCAGTCATTGGCGTGAGGTTGGGCAGATTTCCAACCACAGCAATCCTTCAGCAATCCCTCATACTGAGCAAGCATGTAGCGACAGTGGAGAGGAAAAACTCCCCTTTAACAGGAAGAAACCTCCAACAGAACCAGGCTCAGTAGGAGCGGCCATCTGCCACGACCGTCTGGGGGTTTGAGAAGACAGAGCAGAACACAGAAGGAACAGAAGATCCGATATAAGAGAACTTTCTATGTTACAGAAAGTAAAAAGTTGATAACAGGACACAGTGGATGTTCAGTTACTGGGAGCATCATCCCAGTCGATGACCCCCGTCCAACAGGGCATTGCAGCCAAGCAGGATACCAGACCAGGTGTATCTTCTATGGAGAGAAAAACACTGAGAGAAAACAAAGTTAACAGTCGAAATAACAGAATGTACTGTAATACAACTGGAGAGTCGTAGGAGAAAAGGAAGTAGCAGAGTGAAGAAAATTGGTAAGTCTGTCCTCCAGCAGTCTAAGCCTATAGCAGCATAACTACAGAGATAGCTCAGGATGACCTAAGCCACTCTAACTATAAGCTTTATCAAAAAGGAAAGTTTTCTTGAGACCGGTCTCGAGACAAAGACCAGTCTCGAGACATACATCACTACATCATGGATATTAATCTCCAAGAAATGTTTTCAACAGCCTATTCCATAAACAACATGAAGATTCAAGGAAGCTCTCATGGCAAAAAGAGTGTTCAACCAAGTGAAAGCGCCGTTTTGTGAATGTTAGAGTCCACGCTGGTCTGAAACAACTTACTGAACCGGGCACAACGCCAATGCCATCAGGCAATCATACGCCTACCATCAGCTAAGGAGTTGCACAACACTCTCATCTCTAATTATACACAGCGCGCCGTGGAGCGTGCAGCAATGGCGAGGAACAGGAGGGTTGATTGCGAACGGAGGAGAGGCTTGAGAGCAGCAGCAGAAACCAGGGTGAACAAGTTCAGATGAGAGAGAAAGAGAGCAAGAGATGGTGAATCTGTCTGAGAAAGGTTAACAGGACTGAGTGAGTGAGCATAGTGGGAGTGCAAAAATGTAAAAGTGAGTAGGAGGGAGGAGAGAAAGAGAGAGAGCGAAGAGAGGAGAGAAGGAGTGTCTGGTGAGCTCGTCTGGATGCCTGTGCTCATTCTGCTTTCTCACCTGCAGTCTGTGAGCATGACACAGGCCACACAGGTGCGTGTGTAAAGGGGTGACTGATGGACATTGCTGCATGAAGACTAGAGGCACAGAAGTGTGAAAGAGGCAACATGTAAGTAAAACTATTTGAACTTTTTTTTTTATTTAGGCGTGTAATAATGTTTTTGTATGCATCCTCTTCTTGACTAAGACAGAACATTGTGACGTGTTTGAATAGATCACTGAGTCTGACAGTCAGAACCAGAGGCTGAACTCCTTTATCTCACATCGCAGCTTGTTAGAAATAACTATTAAACTGACCAAGAGCAATATTGTCACTAATGATATGCAAATAATGTCATCCACAGTCCTGATTATCTTCAAATTGATGGCAGCAAACACACTAAACACTGCTGTGTTTACATGTCATTTCCTTAGATAAGCAGACTGTAGTGATCACCGTGTCCTCTTATGGATGCAGAAGGCTTCATAAAGCCTGACATCACGGGCATGTTTGAGTCTTGATCTGACCATACCTGTGCAACTCACTGTGAGAGCGTGGAGGCCACACAGCAATGCCATTTGAATTAATTTACATTCAAAACTCAAGGCATTCAGCTGACAAATACTTGTCACGGTAAGCGTGCCGGTGTGAGACAGACTCTTCACACAAGGATATATCTGTGTGAGGATGCAGTCTCATCCCACACACAAGCACACACACACACACACACACAGACACACACACACACACACACACACACACACACACACACACACACACACACACACACACAATGCAGAGCTCATGTCAGAAACATACAGGGCTTTGATAAATGTAATCATACACCTTGAACTTTCTCTTATTTTGTAATGCTGCAATCACAAACTGTCTTAAAATATATTTTACTGGGATAGTTCACAATGGTGGTTGGGGGGGTATGGGGGGGTGTAATACATCCATCCATTGTCTGTAGCCGCTTATCCTTGCAGGGTTGAAGAGGGACTGGTGCCTTTCTGTAGAGGTTATTGGGCGAGTGGCAGGGTACACCCAGGACAGGTTGACAGTCCATCTCAGGGCACCACAGAGACACATGACCATGGAATTCAGTTTTTTAATTCAGTTCAGTTTATTTATATAGCACCGATTCACAACAGATGTCATCTCAAGGCACTTAACAAGAAGTCATTTCAATACATTTATACAAACATTCCAATCAGTTAAAAAGTTTCCTATTTAAGGAATCCCAGCAGAGGCACACACTTACACAATTAACCTTACAGCCATGGTTTTGGGCTGTGGGAAAAGGCCGGAGTACCAGGAGAGAACCCCCGCATGCACAGGGAGAACATGGAAATGTCATGCCGAAAGAGCCAAAGCCGGGATTTGATCCCAGGTCTTTCTTGGTACAAGGCAACGGTGCTACCTACTGCTCCACCGTGCAGAGCAGAAGCAATACATTGTTTTCTCACTTTTGGAGTTAAATTTAATATGTTTTCCAGTACTTTGTAAAAGCGCGTTTCACTGAAATTACACCAGCAGGTCTGTTGGGGTGTTTCTACCAGCTTTCTGCTTTTCGTTGCTAAGTAGCTGAAGTTCGGCCAGTCTGGATGGAGAGTGCCTGCCAACATCAGTTTTTAAGTTCTGACACATTGTTCTTTGACTACATGTTAGTCTGTTGTCCTGGTAAAAGGTTAACCTCCATCACAGTCTAGATTGCTTAGCAGCCTCCTCAGGTTGTCTTCTAGGACTGCCGAATACTTAGCTTTATCCATCCTCCCATCAACTCCAGGCAGCTTCCCTATCTCTGCTGAAAAAAGAAAACAGTAGTTTTCCTTTTCATGATTCTGCATTCATTCTCAGTATGAATTAACAACACAGTGCATGTGACAGTCCCCCGTTGGTATTGAGACATGATATTTCAGGACCATTGGCTTGAATTAATTGTTTTTTGTAAAATGTATCAAGAAGACTTTTGTGAATTGTCGCTATATGAATAAACAAAAAAAATAAACTGAAATGGAATTGAATTGGATGATGTTTCCAGAGTGTTGTGGAGCGTTAAGCTTTGCATTTGGCCAAAAAGTTCTGCTTTGGTCTCATCTGAGAGGAGCATCTTCTTTCACATGCTTGCTGTGTTCCTCCATGGCTTGTGCTGGGGACTTCTAATGAATTTCTTTCAGTGGTGGCTTTTCTCTGTCATAAAGGCGAGATTTGTAGAGGGCATGGCTCATGGTTGTCCTGTCAACAGGTTCTCCCACCTGAGCTTTGGATCTCTGCTGCTCCTCCAGAGATAGCATAGGCCTTTCTTGTTGCTTCTCTCATCAATGCTCTTCTTATACTCCCTGCTGGTTTAGATGGACGGCCATACTTTGGTAGGTTTCCTTTTTTGGATAATGCACAGAACAGAGAACTCTGCGAGATATTCAAAGTTCAGGATAGTGTTTAATAGCCTAACTGTGCTTTGAGTTTCTTCCAGACCTGAATTGTTTGCTCCTTGTTCTTGGCCTTCACAATACAGGTGGATTTATGCTGAGAATATATTCACCTCTTTTTATTAAATGGATTAATTGGATTAATTCATGCGTATCAGAATTAAAGGAGCTGAATACAAATGCACACCTTTCAGGATTTTTATTTCTGAAAGATTTTGAAAACCATATATCATGTTTCAGTCATTTCACCATTATGTAGAAATCTATGTTGGACTATCACTTGAAATCCTAATGAAATACCGGAAATGGACGTTTGTGGTTGTAACCTGGCAAAAGATGCGCATACGTTTGTAAAGCACTCTGCCAGTCCAGGTAGTAAACAAGGTCCAGCGAGAGCCGTTGGTCTGCTGTGATTATTGCTTAATAAGATGAGCTGCACATTGACAGGCTGTAAAAACTGCCTGCTGCTATTAGCCTCTTGTACCAGTTTATCTATAAAAAGGAGTCCACACAGTCTTTGACTGTAATACACTGGCGTGGTTATGGCCACAAAGGTCTTATATTTATCCCACCAAAGTGAGCCGACTCATTGCATGCACATAAGGTAGATGAAGGGGTTTCTATGCGAGTTTCTGGGTTTGTGTGTTTAATACCATACGTTTATGTAGTCATTTTTCACTTTTATAATGGAAAATGTTACTTTAGCAACCTCAAGGGGTGTGAAAAAAAATTCTAATCTGACCTCTAGCTTCACACCCACTACCCACATTTTACTCTGCCTTGTTCTCTCCGCACTCTTTCCTTCATCAACCACACTGCGGAGCACTTTGTAACCATAGTAACTTCATTTTTTTTCTTCTTCTTTGCAAAGGAGTTGGTAGATGTCCATCAAAAAGCAACTTTCAAAACAGCAAATTGTGGTTGGAAAGCTGTAATTTGAAGCTGATGGTGAAGTTATTGTTCGCACGTCAAGGGGATATTTACAGGCAGTGATCTAACCACATGTTACTTTTAGTTTGGGGAAAAAAATTTCTCTCAATCTTAACAAGAGTGAGGAAAAAGAATCTCTTCTTTCATTTGCAAAGTTTGAAATATCAGGAGATTATATAAAACCAAATGACAACAGGAAGTGAGCAAGTGCCAATTTTAAACGGGCAATATTTACCTAAAAACAAACAAAACCAAAAACACAAAAGTAAGATGGAAAACAGAGTGATGCCCACATTTAAAAGAATCATCTAAAAGGAAGTGGATCTTGTGCTAACGTGTTTAACCATTGCTTCTTTTTTCTGAGATTTGTTTTATTCCTTTTATGCAACACTTTCCTGAAAAGCCACTTGAACTTGAATCAATTTGATCTGATCTAATTGTAATTGGTTCCACATTGTTTCCTATACAAAAGTTTGGCTAACTCAGTAACCTAGTAGTTAAAAAAGCCCAAATCATCACCCTTCCTACACCATGCCTAACAGATAGTAAGCAGTATTTTTGGAGTTATTGATTGTTGGCTTCCCACCACTTGTGATGCTGAATATTATCCAATACCATTTGCACTTGATATACGTCCACACTTCCATGATTCTTTCAGCGTCAACTTCACAAATTTAAACTGTGCTACCATGTTATCTGTTTTAAGATAAGTTATTTTTCTAAATGCTTCCAGACAATCAATAAATCTTGTGATTTTTTTCTTTCTTGTCGTGAACCTGAACTTTAAACTTGCTTACCGAGGCATGCAGATCCTGAGATGTAGCCTTGTGGGGATTTTTGAAATTTTCCTGAGCGTTGCATGCTTTGAACTCACAGTATTCTTGTTGGGACGTCCCCAGCCGGCAAGATCAATAGATAACTTTACTTTTTTGTTGTTGTCTTGTTTATGATCTTTTTCAAACTGCAATGATGGACTGAAAATTTAAATTATAGAATCAGCCTCCCAAGATTATTCAGAAGCAGCTATTTGATTATCCTTGCTGATCTCTTTCCATCTGTTCACTCAGACTAAAATGCTCCCGACCTGCAAAATGCCCTAAATGTTCCTTTTCTAGACTCAGTGACTATTGCCAAAGACCAGTCAGCAGCTGAGCACCAATTAGTCTTTCGCAGGCTGCTTCACTGTTTTAGTTATTTTTTCTTAAATAAAATACAGTGTCTTCCAAAAGTATTCACACTTTTCCATATTTGGACACATAACAACCACAACCTTCAGTGTATTTTGAATAATTTTATGTGATTTACCAAGACAATTGTGATCAGCCCTCTTTTCTCTGATGCCTCTAAATAAAATCTAGTTTTCTAGATACAGTAAAGTTTAAAGGTTTGGATTATAAAGCAATATCATAAGCTCTGAACATCTCACAGAGCACTAGTCAATCCATCATTTGAAAATTGAAAAATTATTTTAAGACTGCAGACCTACCACGGCATAGTTACTCACGAAAACCGCCTGGGAAGGCAATACAACATCTGCCTGACGCAGCATCCCCACTATGAAACATGGTGGTAGCTTGATGCTGTGGTGATGCTTTTCTTCGGGAGGGCAAAGGAACCTGATCAGTTGATGGAAAGATTGCTGCAGAAGCCTGAGACATGGGTTGAGGTCCACCTTCCAGATGCCGACATTAGCTTGTAGCACATGGTGCAGCTTGTGTCAAAGAAATTATCTTCTAATGTTGGAACGGTCCAGTCAAAGTCCAGATCTAAATCTGATGGAGATTCAGACGAAAACTGATGTTTACAGATGCTCTCTAGCCAATCTGACTGAGGTTGAGCTATTATGCGAAGTAGAATGGACAAAAAGTCTCAAGATGTGCAAAGCTGGTACAGACATACACCTGAGGACTTGCACCTGTAATTGCAACAACAAAGTATTGACTCAAGGGGGGCTGAACAAATGTATTCTAGATTTTCTTCACATATTTTTCTATTAAAAGGATTTAAAAACATTGTATCATTTTCCTTTTACTCTGTAATCGTGTCCTTCTTTGTATTAGTGTATCACAAACAAATTCATTTAAAATACATTGAGGATCATGGTTGAGGATCATGATTTCACAAAGTATTGTTGATGTGATGATATTTTTCACATTCTGATACTTCATTGTTGGAACCCTAAAAATGCTCATACATTTTCTTGTGACTTCAAGGAAGGAATTTAATTCAGTTTGACTAAATGAAACTCATCAATATCTGTCTCCTTTGTCTAGATCCTGATGACCTGGGATATGTGACAGATGCCACGAGACTAATGGACTTGACACACGATCTCCAAACTAGCTCTATTTCAGCAGAAGGCTATGTATTCTTGGAGTGAATGACAGGCAAGGTGAGGCAATGAGCTTCACAACAAGCCCCGCTCTAATCCCAGACAGGGACAGCCTCCCGTTTAAAAAGAGAGACCAAAGGGTGAGCTCTCCTCAGCCCCAGAGGCAGCAGCTGCAGTGCGACGGTACAAGCTTCAAGGCACCCTATCCGTACAAAAACCACACTGATTTAAAGACAAAACATATGGGTCTGTTTCGACCTGTGCCGAGGCGGGTTACAGCCCTGTACCAACCCTGGATGCAGATACAACCCCCTCCTAGGCCCAAACAGTACATCCCATCTGCTTTCAGAGAGCATCATGGCTGGGCTGAGTGGAGAGAGTTCAGTCCTCTGCCTCCAGGATGGGACCCCCATCAGTACCAACTGCAAAACCATTTATCTGGAACACGCGCTCTCCACTCAGGACATCCACGATATGTCTCCAGGTTCAGTGCTGGCTCTCTGGTCTCTGAGGGCATCCACAGAGGGAGTGGGGGCTGGGAGAGGCTCAAGATGCCAAAAGACAAAACCTATGGCACACATAAAGGTCCCTATGCGAGGAGAGGAGAGAGGAGAACTGAGGATTTACACAGGGCTGAAAAAGCAGGCACTTACCTACCTCATTGCACACACGAAGATAGCACCACTTTCAATCTCAACTCATCATTGACATCAACAAAAGCCATATCTATGTCTGCACAATCCCTCAGAGTTCCCCCTGACAAATTAAACGGCACATGCACCTCGGTGACAGAGGACAAGACTAGATCTCGCGCTGTCCCATCCACCACCTCCCCAAACCACTTCCCCTGGCTGCTTCCTCATTTTGTTGCAGGGTCTCTGATTGAGCTCAGGGACGGGCGGCTGAGGAGGGTGGAGAACCTCCAAACCGAGGACTTCATGCTCGGCTCTCTGGCCTGTCCAGACCTGCGGCTGAGCTGCTGTACGGTGCAGAGCATCTCCCCCTCTGCCTCTGCCTCCTCCTCCTCCTCCGTCTCCCGCCTCCTCATCCTGCTTCACGAGCAGCAGTCCCAGGTGAGGGAAATTACTCTGTGGTTTTATTATTATGCAAGGCAGCCCCCGTACAAGTTGCCGTTAATAGTCCTTTTGTATGGCGTGTCAAGAATGTTTCACTTCTTCGCAGTTCCAAGATGAATCACTTGAAATGTTGCAAGTTCTTTTGCTCTTTCACATTCTTGAAAATGAACCAACAAAAGAGGCAGATAAACACGTCCCCAATAAATGTCGATTTCAATAACCAAATGAAGCTATTATCTCCTATAATATGTTGACTTATTATTGACTTATTAGTAAAGCAGCCTTTTGTTTTATGGCTTAATACAAACTGGATAGCCAGACAACATTCTGGAAGTGTTCCTGAGGAATAGCCCCCTCCTCATGGGGAGACCCCCCCCCCCCATTCCTCTAAATTCAGACTGCGGGCTACTCGGACAGCTCTTTTCAGAGCCCAGCAAAGAACCCTCAGAGCATCACTGAGCCATCGCCATGTTTCGCTGCTGGTGCAATGTTCTTTTCAGCAGATCCTTCCTTCCTTCCTTCCTTCCTTCCTTCCTTCCTTCCTTCCTTCCTTCCTTCCTTCCTTCCTTCCTTCCTTCCTTCCTTCCTTCCTTCCTTCCTTCCTTCCTTCCTTCCATCCATCCATCCATCCATCCATCCATCCATCCATCCATCCATCGGCACTGCAGCAAAAAGCCAGAAAAATAAATTCAGTATCAAATCATCACTCTTGCTGACTTGCTGTCAGCTGCCTGTCTTTTGCAGACGGTCAAGAGGTTTACCTGCTCAGGAATATGCTGGCGGTCTTTGACAGCTTCTTCTTTCTGCCACCAGGTGGCGTAGGTACTTCTTTGAACTTCAAAAGCGAACTGTGCTTCCAGCAGTATCTTTTAGGGTCTTCGGTCACTTTTTAATTTCCTTTGTCCTGCAGTCAAACCTTACCATCAGTAGTCCGGATAACAAAGGTGTCTCAAGTAAACCAGGTGCAACCAATCAAGAACTTGACTGGTTGAGTTCTGGTGTGCCTGAGACCACAGCTGGTTTGTGATGGCGTACTAGTATAAGGATTTCTACTAAAAGTAGGATTTAGTGTTGAATTTGGAAAAAATCCTGGGAATTTTGCTCAAATATTTAATATTTTTGGTTAAATGTATTTACTGTAAACACCTGAACCATTTTTACTTTTGCCAGCCTGCAAAATAGAGCAACATTGTAGACGTTGTGTAACTGGCTTCTCTGTGTGTGTACTTCCTTCCTTCAGGAGTTGGTGGATGTGTATGTGGAGTACCCGTTCTTTGTACGCGGACAGGGCTGGTCATCATGCAGCCCTCAGAGGACCGCCCGTCTTTGTGGCCTGCAGTGCCGCCAGCTCAGTGTGGGGGATGTCTGCTTGGCCCTCACGCCCGTCTCTCCTCCCGAGCCACTGTCAGATTCCCTGCGGCCAAAAACTGCACCCAAAAAGTCAGAGGACGGTTATGATTCTCCAAAGGCAAACATTGCCCCGTGCAGCCAGGTTCCACCTGTGCTGAAGGATCTCGCAGGGGAGCAGAGGATAGGGATCAAGGTGTCCCGCAGGAGGCACTTTTCAGCACCTTGAGATTAGACCACAAGGGACAATTCAACTGTAGGCCACAGTTTTCACAAGATTTATGGTGTCTTAGAAAAGTATTCCCGACTAGTGAACTTTTTGGACACTTCACAATCACAATAAAACCGCAAACTTCAGAATCATTATCGGGGATTGTATGTGATTAACCAACACAAAGTAGCACGATTTTGCAAAGCAGAAAGAACATAGTAGATGATTTCCATTTTTTACAAAGAAGAATTTTTACACTGATATCCCTTTATAAAATGTCAGTTTAATTCAGAAGTCATCAAATTTGCAGAGTCCAGGTTGTGTTTTCTTTTATGTCAGTATAAATCCAGCTGCTCTGTGCAGTCCTCAGGGTTTTGTTAGAGAACACTAGTGAAAAAACAGCATCATGAAGCCCAAAAAACACATCAGACATGTTTGAGATTACTGGGAGAGGTTTGCTTCAAGGCACTAGAAGGGGACACAGCAAACTGATGGAGGAATGTCCTCTGATCAGGAGACCCAATCTAAAGCCTAGTTGCAAATCCCTAACATTGCTCATCACCCTGAACGCATCGTCTCCAGAGTGAAATGTGGTGGTGGCAGCATCATGCTGTGGTGAGGCTGAGGCTATCATTCAGCAGGGAGATGGAAGCTATTCAGATTGGAAGATGCGAGGAGCTTAGTACAAGACAATCTTGGAAGAAAACTTGCAAGACAGTGCAAAATACTAGAAACCTGGCTGATGATAACTATCCAGCAGAGCATATTTGTCAGATTGACCCACTTAAAGTCCATGAGAACGTGTGGCAAAATTTGAAAGCTGCTGGTCAGAGCAATCTGACTGAACTTGAGCTGCTCTCAAAAGACGATTGATCAAGAAGCTGGTAGAGACATGGCCCACAAAACTTTCAGCTGTAATTGTAGCAAATGGTGGTTGACACAATATTTACTCAGGGCAGCTGAATACAAATGCATGTTAAGCTTGCTGAAAAAAATCTTTTTATTTCTAAAAACCCAACATGGAAACCACAAATTTTATATTATGCACAGGTTTGTCTCGGTCCATCACACACAGTCTAAATGAAACCCGTTTGTGGCTGTAACGTGTCAAAAAGCGGAAAACGTGAAGCGGGTGGAAATGCTCTTGTAAGGCACCGTAGATCTGGGATTTCTTTTGATCTGTGCTGTAATCAGCGTCTTGTCTTTCTACCTCCTGGATCATGCTTCTGTGCTTGACTTGTCATTCTTACTGGCTTTTAAATAGTCTCGGTTAAAGAGGACAGCTACAGTGAGCTCCCCTCTCAGGGTTAAAGGTTATGTAAATTATTTTTAAGTGATAACGGAGAACCAAAGCATGAACCGATGTCGCCTCGGTGAGTTGCGCTCTTGATATTTAAACTTGTGATTTCTTGCAGTTCTGACTATATCAGCTCCTTCAAACAGCACATGGCATTTCTGCTTGAGGTCTTTCACTGCATTTAAAGCTCAACTCTCCACTGCCAAATACTCTGCGAGTCCTTTATCAACCAATTGATTCTGTATTGCAACATTTGTAAAGCGTCTACCTCTCTCTACAATGTAGGATCGGCTTTTCTACCTGTGTGGGCTGAGACGTGACACGATGTGTTGGAAGCACCATGCAGAGATACTTGATTTCTTTTTCTGGTTCTTTCAAGCTGAAATTGTGTAAAAACACCCAAATTGTTTCAATAGGATGAAATTAAAGAGTGAATCATGCGAATTCATCTGTCACCCTTTGCAGCCAGAAAATGTTTATGATCTGATACAGGTAAAATGAAACATGCAAATGTGAGCAACAAACAGCAACATGTTTAGCAGATAAATGCTGAAGAATAAAGAAGGAGCTCTTACAGAAATTTAATCAACCTCATCTCATAATAAAGACACATTGTTGTATTCAGTTTAATTTCTTCTCTGTTCCCATTAGAATTAGAAGGAGAAGTAGGAGGTAATTGTAAACAATCGGGATTAACTTTATTATGCACATGCACAATTAGGTCTGGATTCACTTGGAAAAGAAATACATGCTTAAAAGCAGATTTGGCTCACCTATCAGGGCACCATTCCTTGGCTGGCCTACACAAAATCTTAAAAATCTACAGATTATTAAATTATTTTTCAGTTTTTCATCATTGCTCTGTTGTGTGTTTCTATCTATCTATCTATCTATCTATCTATCTATCTATCTATCTATCTATCTATCTATCTATCTATCTATCTATCTATCTATCTATCTATCTATCTATCTATCTATCTATCTATCTATCTATCTATCTATCTATCTATCTATCTATCTATCTATCTATCTATCTATCTATCTATCTATCTGGAATGTTTTTCATACCTCCACAAAGAGGTTATTTTGTAAGCATCTCTATAACATTAATTCACACAAAGTGTTTTATTCAACCCTTTCCTCATCTCCCTTTTCTTTCCCTGCCGTCTGGAATGAAGAAATAGCACCACCTAGAGCTGTTCCCCCCCCAAGGGAACAAACGTTTGATAAAATCCAGGCATAAAATTAGATTAACATGTTGCTTAAAAAACAAACACATGAAATGACATCGACTCTATGACCAGACAGGGTATGTACTGTAACCGGTTCCAATTAAATCTGCTTAAAATTTGTTTTGAGTACTTTGTCCTATTGCAATTTTTGAAATGTCAATGTCTAAACCACAGGATCATATATGAATGTTCCTGTAGATAAAAACGCCTCCGACATCAGCTTTTTTTATTTGACCTTTTTAATGAGACAAAATTAAACCGAGGCTGATCTGCAGCTTTGGTTTGACACGTCTGGCCGACCGTTGTATGCAGGTAAGGAACACTCTATGAAGATAAATCACTGAAACTTTGTTCACTTTTGGCTTTCAAACATGGTGACACATACACTGCCAATCCAAAAACATGTCACCACCTGGACTTTAAAAAAGAGCTTCCCACTGAGTAGTTACTGCAGGAATTATTATGTCAGCAGGTAACAAGTTATTTACCCCAAATGACGGTGATTAGCTTCTCGTTTGTTAAAAAAAACCATGTAAGAAGACACATGCTGCGGTCATGGAAAAGACGTCAATCAAGCAAAGGCAACATTGAAACAATTAGTGAAAATTGAATCAAGAACTGTACAACAGATTATTAAAATTGGGAACAAATTGTATTTATTGGGTTCAAACTGTGAAAGAGAAGTAGCCTGAGGTCAGACCTTAACCCAACTGAGAATCTTCAGGATGTGCAGAGCAGTTTGACTCTCCCATCATCTCTGCAAGTTTGTGTTGACAACTTTAATGCAATTCTGTAGATAAATAAATGTCGTTACATTGCAGAAGCTTGTGGACGCTGCAGGCAATCCGATGTGACTCCTCTTTTGGAGGGGCAGTTTGAATCTACATATAAAAGACATCCTTCCACCAGCTGTCAGATTTCTTACACCTGACCCGATGAACCCAGATTCATTCAGATGTTCCCAAAACTTTTAAATAAAATCTCATCATCCATTTTAAAAGCCTCAGCTGCAAATACAGTATGAGATACTTAAAATGCAATCTCTGCCAATTGAACACTTCCTCTAAATTTCGGTTTGTGCTTGTAAAGTCCTCAAAAGTCTGTGAAGTGTTCTCCAATCAGATCTAGTCTGCAGTAGTGGCTTCTAGTCATAACAACTTGGACAAGATTAAGCTTGCACAAGCGTTTGCAGACCAGAGACTCCATCTCCTCTTGTGTCCAGTTATTTCACCTTCTGCCTTTTCGACGTCCCTTCGGATTTGCAGAAGTCGGGCAAAAGGTGATAAAAAAGGTTAGTGACAGCCACAAGCTCTGACCACCATGTTGCGGTACTTCTTGAGGATTACGTTGGAGCTGTCGTCAAAATACAGCACTGAGATGCCATGGAGCTGCGTGGGGGCGCAGCAGGGCTGCGGGACTGTCTCCGGGTTGATAAAGTGCACCTGCGGTTAGAGGAAGTGCAAGTTGATCTGCAGAGCATGCGGAGGTTGTTGTGAAAGTGCCAGAGATCAGAGACTGTTTGGGACTTACCAGAGTTTGCACGATAGCGTGATTGGTGGCATTCATGTCAGAGTTGAGAGGGAAAGCACACTCCCCCTCGCAGTAATATGCAGCGTAGCCCTCCGGTGCAATGATCCAGTCCTGATCAGAGGAAAACAACAATGAAGTGACTGACTGTCAAGAAAAACTGTGTAGAATGAAATGGTTTGCTTTGTACCTGCCATCCTAAATCTCTGAAGCTGACATACAGCTCATGCTTCTTACATCCCTCTTTTGACAATCCAAGGGTATCTAAAAGGTGCATAAGCAAGGTTTTAACACAAAAGATCAGGGAGATTTTGACTCTGGTAACATCCAACGCTTTACCTACCGGTTCCAGCCTCTGAAGCCTTCAGTGCATCTTGGACAACCTTCTGTTGTTTGGAGCGGTTCGACTGTCGTCCTTTTTGGCCGTGGGTAGAGCGAGTGCTGCGGAATCGCACCTCGTTGACTTTAAAAAATACAACAAGAAAAGGCTGCTTGTCTTTAGGGCCACTCCCTGTCAGCAGTCCAGCTCTTCGGGGGTTCCTCTTCTGGTCTTTGCATGGGAAAGGGGTAAAGAAACGATTAAATGTGGCAAAAAAACAAAACATATCTAAGCTCCATCAAAACTGGGAATTATCCTTCTATAGTAAATATGACCGCACAATGCAAAAAAAAACTACAGCTCTCCTGAAACTGCATAGCATTTGAATTATAATGACTCTATTAATTATTTTCTTTTTCCGCCCTCTTGTTGCATGACCATTAAGTCTAGATTACTTTGGATTTGTTCATCCTATGGTATCTATGGAAAGCATCTATGTCCAAGGACTTTAAAACAAGCATAAACCATCATCCCTCCACCGCCATGCTTGACAGTTGTGCTGATATGCTCTATTACTTTGGACATTGCCCTGAAGTATTCTGGTTCATTCAGATCCACGTTTAACTTAAGTGGTACTGCCATATTAATTTTTAGGAAAGAAGAGGCTATTTTTCCTGGCAACCCTTCCAGAAGAGCAATGATCGTGTTTGTCTTATGATACGTTTATGAACTTTAGCATTTCAGATGTTGTTTCGGTCTGTAGACCTTGATATGCATCTTTGGGTTATTTGTCATTTGAGAATTGCAGGTTCTAACCCTGAGATGGACTTGCTGTGATGTCCACAGGTAACTTTTTGTACAGTTTTCCATTCTGAATGGTTTTTCTCTGTAGATCTTGATCATGTACCGTAGAATAAAATGTTAGAACTGAAACAATATTTAGAAGGATTTTAGGTCATATTGATGAGGTGCCGGTTCTCTGGGAAGGTTTTCAAGTAGTTCGAGGTTGCTCCTAACTGAGTTCAGTTTGGATGAACAGGTTTTATTTTTCTTGTGTTAATGATTGGCGGATCATCTCAGTTCACATGAACACAAATGTTAAAACCTTTAAACTGCTGTCACTTTAGCTTTAATGGTGATGTCAACCGAAGTGTATTGTTATTTTCACATAGGACTGGCAGTAACTGTTCTGCTACTAAGAAGCACATTAGGCCAAAACAATTAGCTGAAGAAAACTATTAAAAATGAATAAGGTAGATTTTTTTTGGATAGCATTTTTAGTTCTGGTTTCAGGCATTTGCTATAAATACAGACTTTCTAATATCAGCGTAGGATTATAGTTGGTACTGACCGTGGTTGTCCTCAAGAACTAGATGCAGTCCAAGGTTCTGTTCAGGACTGAGCTGCCAGAGGGTACTTGTGGCGGTCAGGTCAAACACAAGCCATCCCTCATCTGAAGCCCAAACATGTCGTTGGTCTAGCAGCAACAGCTCCACTTCACTGGAAGAGCCAAAATATAATGCGCTATTCAGTGAATAACATTAGTTTATCTGCACGCGTAAACATTTCCACACGTGGGTTAACATATTGAAAACATACAGACGAAATGTCTACCGTGATGGTTTGCAGTGTTGTGCTTTAAATCTGATTTCTTCTATTCAACACAAAAGGGGGAAAAATGATACCGATGCCGTCCAGAAAAGTCTGAACATAAAGGAAAGTGAATGTTTTTAGACCGAAGGCAAACATTAACCTGATGTTTCTTTGTTTCTGTTTGATCATTTTCATTTCATTGATTTTCAGTTCAGCTACATCCATCATCTAATCAACTTGGACCAGCTTTCTTGCACAAACTGAAAAAAAGGCATCCCCACAGAATGATGAGTACTTGTTTGAACATCCAATTTGCAAGTGTTGCCCCAGATTCTCCGGACTTTAACTGGGACCTTCTAACACATCAACGTTCTTTGATTCAAACCCAGAGATCTCCATAGTTTCCAATTCAAGAATTGGAAGTTTGGTCTCCAGCTCAGGTTGATACAGATGGACATTTGTTACTGATGAATAAAAGCCTTCTTAAAAATGAGGATTATTAAGGTGAGCCGAATCTCATAATAAATAGGACCACAAACATCAAGGGATTTTAGAAACTAAACCCAGGCCCACCAGTTCTTTAATACAAGTGTTTTTGAACAAGGATTGACCCATATGCAATCTCTCTTACTGTGAATACAGGAAGCATTTTTTTGTTCTAGACCAAAATAATATATATATATTTTTTTTTTAATTGACAAACATTCAAGAAAATGTTTAAAAGATTACCCCTTTTTTAATGAAATATACTTTTTCATTAAAATGTATAAATATACTAGGTTTATAAGTTTATAAGTTTATAACTGAGAAGGTAAGAAATTAAACATAAAAAATAAAAAAACATTGTTTCTATTTTTTGTGTCTCACATGCACCTCCATTAAGGCTAGATTTCTGTAGAGATAATCAAGAAACTGGTTCCAGACTGAAAATACTTTTAAACTATTTAATTTTTCATGTAGACAATTACAAACAGCACTTTTAGCTCCCTTTTGAAAACATTGTGAACATGCTTCATACCTTCACTGTTTTCAGTGTATTTCTGTTGCAGCATCATAGTAGGGCCCGAGTGTTTTGGATCAATTTCTGTGTTGTCCTGTGTTTAAGGGAACTATTTAGATATGATTGAAACCTGGAACATCCTCCAAAACCAGTTTTTGTGTAAACAAGGATTCAGCTCTCAGACCTTCCGTCTTTCTAGCAAATTTTAAAGACAATTAAATCGTTTACAGACGTCAAGGTGACTTGTCCTGCTGCCTTCTGGTCTGTTTGGGGATGTCTTTGCATGACAATGGTGCTATGTTACAACCATCGTCAGACTTACTGACCCAAATCAAACACCTATGTACAGAGCTACTGGCACCACGATGACCGCTCTTTTTACATGGAAATTAAGATTTTACTGTTATTCATGCTGTTGGTATGGTCTAGACATCACATTAACAGCAGGCATCATAAACAAGGCTGAATATCACTTTAGAACAATTTAGGCTAAGTTCAAAACATGCATACATCGTTACTGTCCTCCTCTCCACATCGCCTAGGTAAATCCTTTATAGAACAACCTTTTGCAACACTTACAGCTGAGATGTGATCTCCGTAGCTCCTCCAGAGTTACCATGGACCACTTGTCTGCTTCTATGATTAATGCTCTCCTTGCTCCGCCTGGCAGTTTAGATAGAGAGCCCTGTCTTGGTAGGTTTGTGCTTTTGCCAAACTCTTTCCACTTTCAAATGATTAATCTAAACATTGCTACGCTAAAACTCAGAATTTTATTTTATATCTTAACCCTGAGTTAGACTTCTCCACAACATAGTCCTTGACTTGCCTGCTGTCTTCCTTAATTTTGACAATGCTGCTTGTTCTCTAAAAACCTCTGCGCCTTTCACAGAGCAGCTAGATTTATGGATCATTTTTACTAATTGGGTGACTTTTAAAGGTAGTTGGGTGTACTGTATTTTTTTTTAGGGAGTTCAGGGTAAAGGATTCTTTTCATAAGCGCATGCCACACATTTAATGTTTTTATGACTGAAAATAATGTATAATTCCCCTCCCACCTTACAGTTATGTGCTACTTTGTGATGATCGATCACATTAAATTCCAAAGAAATACGAGTTTGTGTTTGCATTGTGTACTCAAACACCAAATAGCTTAAGTAATCTTAGTTCCTCTACTGAGATGAACTTCAGAAACATTTTACATAGAATGAAATGCTGAACATTTTCTCTAATCATTTCGTAAACATGGCCTTTGATAATAACTTTTTAGGCTTCCTATTGCCCAACTGGCCTTAGTGCTACCTGTGTGCATAACATTATCTGGATAATTTTCACAGGTAGTGTCACAGGAAGATATACATTTTTTTTGTACATACATACATACATATATATATATATATATATATATATATATATATATATATATATATATATATATATATATATATATATATATACATACATACATACATACATATATATATATATATATATATATATATATATATATATATATATATATATATATATATATATATATATATATATATATATATATATATATATATTTATATATATATATATATATATATATTATTTTCATTTAGGAAGTGACTTCCTCTGATCCCTGACTGAAGGAAAATATGAATAATAAAAAATTAAAGGTTACTGATGAATCAATCCATGTTGTCCTTCCCATCTGAGAAGAATTTTACCAGACGACTGCTAGTTGTTTTGTTTCAGCTTAAAAGAAATGTTTGCTCCTTTATAAAATCACAAGTTTTACAACACTCATTGCTAGATCAGCAGATTTGTTGAGGTTCGGGGGAATAAAGCAACAGATTGACACCCGTCCCAACTATACTTTATAGCAAAGGGTGAGTGAGTTTTTAGTGTCTGAGGTTTGATTAGTTGGAAAAGTTGTAATACGAGGAGTTGCTGTCAAGCTTTAATTGAGCGTGGTGTTTTGAATACGGAAAATGGTGAAAAAGCAAAACAGAAGCTGGCAAACAAAACACAGACAGCGAGACAGGCAGAAAAACAACATAAAAATGAGGGAATAACTACATGTGTGAAATAGTGACGTCCGAGGGTTTTAGTATTATTTGTGGTGTGAGCTGTGTGATTAAAATAGTAGGTCTCCTGAGAACAGTCCTGTTTGGATTCTGTGAGAGCAAAACGTTTCTGCCATTAACACTAATGTCTGTGTAAATACTTCGGCTCTGACACTCAAGCTGAAATGTCGTGTGGGCCAGAGTGCTTATCTAGACCACAAGAGGATAACCAGACAAAGCAATCCGACGTTTGCAGCACTTGGAAGATCATCTGGAATCATTTCAATCATTTCACTAAGCGTGAGAGACACATGGGATTTCTGTGCATTCTATCATGATGGAAGTAATGAATAAGATTCATTATGCTGTTCCACCCTGCAACGTTGTAGTCCATTTACTGTGGTAAGAATTAAATGTATCTTCATGTTAGCATCCGTCTTTATTGCTATAAACAAATCTGAAGCTAATTTTAGTC
Organism: Valencia hispanica; assembly: GCA_963556495.2. Classification (NCBI taxonomy): domain Eukaryota; kingdom Metazoa; phylum Chordata; class Actinopteri; order Cyprinodontiformes; family Valenciidae; genus Valencia; species Valencia hispanica. Next base: position 42,042,025 of record OY747708.1, on the reverse strand, counting down.
AGACCCATGATGGTGCAAAATCCGAAATAAGGAACTGAACAACATCCAGTCTGTTTGACTTTAAAACTACAGATATGTGCAACACATGTTAATGAAGTTGTGTTGCAAAACAATATGTTTAACTCTTCTACGGCTAGTACTATTGGAGTCTGTGAAGTGGGGGTAGGAAAGAAAAGTGTCATAAAAGGACATGTTTACCTGTCTGGAGGCTCCTGGAGGACTTGGTAGACACTGACTCTGAAGGTCTGATTCCCGTCGCGCTCCTTGATGAAATCCTTGTAAATCCTAAACTCTGCTGCCACGATGGCCTCGCCCTCTGGAATACGGGAAATGTCAAACCGAAACGCCTGTGTGTGCGGCTGGAACAGAAGATCCTGATCCCAATCAACTATCAGATAAAGAGAGACAGCCATTAAAACTTCATATAAGCCATCTAAATGATGATGTTCCTCTTTCACATGCAGGTTTTCTTCAAAGGTTACACTATGAACTTGATGGGAAGATTCATCCATCTTCCCATCAAGTTTGACCTGGTAAATCAAAGCCTCCCGCCAGTGTAATGCTGCCATCCAGTACACTGAAAAAAAAGTGTTGTTTAGTTGAATTGAAATGTTATATTGTTCCAATAAAAAACTGTGATTTCTGGTTTGAACACTCATATTTCACTTGAACTCAAATTAAAACTCACTTACAGCGAGAAAAAAATCAACAGAAACACTTTATCCTTAAGTAGATATGTACTTCAGTGAATGTACCCGGGATACCGGAAGTCTGGACTGTGCCACAGAAACGTTGTTTTACACAAGATAAGATGACATATTTTAGCATTTTATGCCACTCTGAAAAAAGGGAAAGTTGCAGTTTATCCAGTTTAATTTATTAGGTTTGTCAAACTTGAAAACTTAATACACTTAATAAATTAACTTGTATTAAGCTTTATTGAATTACTTGCTACCAATTAAAGCAATTTATTTCAGTTGGATCAACTATTGTCTTTTTGCAGTGCATGTGAAGCGTTATCTGTTTGGAGTTGTTTGTGGTGATATGAAAAACTATTTTACAGACTTCTGAATTTGAAATGAACTTTGGGTGAACGTAGCTTTGGCTAGGTTAAAAGTGTTATTTGCTTAAATTTGTCTGGTGTGTTGGGTGTTGGTGGTTTTCTGTACATAAAATGGAGCTATTGTTTGAAAATGCACCATAATACAATTGGTATTTCAAATGAGAAATTGTCTTTATTTCTAGCAAGTTGTCACAAAATTTTGGTTTTACCAAAAATAAATCCTGTAAAGCCATATCTTTTGCTTGTGGAAAAACTTTGCAATAAAATGTATGTTTGTGAAGGTTTACTGAGTAACATTTTGATTGAGGACATGGGAAATCAGCTACACAGTGGAGCAACAGGTAGAGCTATGCTGAAAGCTTTACCACGAGAAGGTTCTGGGTTTGAATCCCGGTGTGGGTTCTTTCTCACCGGTAAATGTTCTTGCATGTGCATGTGTAGGCACTCTGGCTTCCTTCCACTGTCCAAAAGCATCATGATTAGATTAACGTGTCTCTGTAAATTGTCCTTGTGTGTGCATGTCTTCGTCCTGGCAAGCTGTCCAGAGTGTACCCTGCCTCTCAGCCAATGACTGCTGGGGATAGGCACCACAACCCCCTCAACACCCCCCCCCCCCCCCCCAAGATAGGTAGGTATAGCCAATAAATCAACATGACAACACTCAATATGTTGATATGCACATCTAGATCAAGCTTTTGGAAATAATCGGATCGATAGCTTAACCAGAATGAAAGCCTTTATCCCAGTTTACATGTCATACAGGAATTATTGATTGAAGTGCGTTCGCCAGCGCAATACAAGGCAGCATGCACCCTTTCACGTTGGTTTTTTCCGGTTGGCCTATAGAGTCATACAGATAGTAAACAAATGCTGGCAGCAGTGAAGCAGACAGAGTAAAAGCAGGAGATGAACAATGAGCGAAGAAATGGACGCCAACCTCACTTCAGCACAGAACATTTTCTAAGTACTGTACTGTTTGATTTTGTTACATTGATGTTGTTATTCCTGCTTCTGTGATCTCGTCATTTCCCATGAAAAGCTTGACTGAGGCGAGGTTGGAGTTGCATGTGGAGTAATAACATTTTCTAATCGAATTATCTGGGTGCCGTAGTCCGATTATTCTAACTCTAGTTCGGTTCGACTTCAGTCAGACTAAGGTGTATAGATGCATTTCAAAAGTCCGATTTCAGTTGGACTAAGGCAATAGTTTGGTTTTCTCTTGCTGCATGTAAACGCACTGACTGACTGAAATATAGCATTTGATCAAACAAAATGACATGTAAATAATTAGAGTGTTTCAGTTAACTAAGTCCAAAGAACAACTTAGAACTCACTAAAAGTAGCAGGTTTTACCAAATGGAATAATCTAGTTGTACAAAAGCGAGAAATCCAGTGGTGTCAAAATGGAAAACAGGTTTGAGGCCTTTGGAATAAATGAGGTTTTTCATTTGTTTTGATGTAAGTTTATGATTCGGGGGGGGGGGGGGGGGGGGGGGTTGAAAGTATTTCTGACTCATTTTAAATAGAATTTGCAATTTTAGTCAAATCAGAATACCAATTTAAGCAAAATGATTAATTCGAATATAAAAAGTATACCAACGCAAATGCTAAACGTGCCCTACGTGTCATTTTAAAGGAACGAGGACACACTAAGGCGTGAATCATTGGCAAGGAAATTACCAAACAAGAACCCTATTGAATTTTGGAAGGATTTAAAAAAAGTAAATGCGTGTAAAGTGTCCCTGCCAACAAATATAGATGGGGCAAATGGAGTAGAGGAAATTACTCAATTATGGTACGAACATTTTTTCTCATTTATTTAACAGTAATCCCCCTGTGGTGGACATTGTAGAGGAAAGTAAGGATGTTACTATTCCTGTACAAGAAATTTATGAGTTTGTGATGACACTTAAGGATAATAAGTCGTGCGGTACTGACAATATATCTGCTGAGCACTTAAAGTTAGCAAGTAGGAAACTTTACCCATTGTTGGCTATTTGTTTTACTGGGTTTTTACTTCATGGCATTTTACCTAAGTCTATGCTGTCTGTTCTTTTAGTGCCTATTATAAAAGACAAATCAGGCAAGATAAACAGTAAGGATAACTACCGGCCCATTGCCCTGGCCAGTACCCTGTCTAAGGTTCTGGAGAGGGCTATTTTGACAAGACTGGAGGAGTTTGTTACCACACCTCAAAATCAGTTTGGATTTAAGCCGAAATTAGGTACAGATGTGTGTATTTTTGCACTAAAATAAATGTTGGATCTGTATAATAGACATAACACCACTATATTTACATGCTTTATCGATGCTTCAAAAGCATTTGATCATGTTAATCATGAAAACCTGTTTTACAAATTACTCAATAGAAGAGTACCAAAATATTTGGTGAGAATTCTAGTGTACTGGTACGCCCTACAGTCTATGTCTGTTAAATGGGGAAACTCGGTATCTCTTCCTTTCTCGGTTTGCAATGGTGTACGACAAGGCAGTGTTTTATCCCCTTGCCTTTTTAATGTATATATGGATGATTTATCTGGACTGTTGAATGAGTGTAAGACTGGCTGTCGGGTTGGAAATGTTACTGTGAATCATTTGATGTATGCCGATGACTTGGTAATCTTCTGTCCTCACAGTGCCGGTTTGCAAGAACTATTAAGAGTTTGCTCACAATATGGTCTGGACTTTGACATCAAATACAATCTGATAAAAACCACCATTTTGATTATCAGGAGTAAAGACAATAAAAAACTTTCCTTTCCTGATTTCTTTTTATCTGATGGCATTTTACCAGTTTGTGATGAAATCAAATATTTGGGACATTATATCACTGCTGACTTATCGGATGATAGAGACATTTATAGACAGTGTCGTTTGCAATATGTGCAGGCTAACATGCTTGTCCGGAAGTTTTTTATGTGCTCTGTATCTGTTAAAATAACATTGTTTAAAAGCATTCTGTACCCCCATGTACACTGCCTATTTATGGTGGAATTACAGAAAAAACAGTTTACATAAATTACAGGTGGCATACAATGATGGGTTGAGGCTCCTGCTGAGGGAACCTCCGTGGAGCAGTGCCAGTCAGTTATTTATGAATACTGGTGTTCCCTCCTGTGCTGCGGTGCTTCGTAACTTGATGCACAGATGTATATGCAGGCTAATACATTCAGAAAATTACATAATTTCCTGCTTAACCAATGTGAAACAAAGTTCAAATCGTCTCTCATCTAATTTGTGGAGACACTGGAGGTGCTGCTTATTTGCATAACTGATTTGGATGTTTTGTTGTGCTGGTTGTCTTTTTTCCTGTTTTTTTTATTTTTATTCTTATTACATTTTGTTTTATTTCTTTACTATGGACCGCATTAGGTCTGAAATAAAGTTTGATGATGATCATGATGATTACATTTAGCTGCAACAAATTTGAGTATTTTTCTTAAGTTGGTTGAAAGTTTAAAAAAAAATCAGTGTGTGATGGGATTGGTAAGAGTATCTGTTGGTAAGACTATTTTCTACAATCAATTTAGGTGATCAGCCGGGCCTTCATAGGTTTCCATTTTAACATGATAGATTCTGCATTGCTCTGTAAGATGTGTTCAATATTGTTGGGATATTGTTCTCTGACCTAACCCTGCCTTAAATTTATCATGAACTATATCAATGACCTGTCTGGTGTGCATTCCCGCAGCATGATGGTACCACCACCGTTTTTTACCTTAGTAATGGTGCGTTCAGGGCGATGCAGCATTAGCTTTTCTTCACGCATGGCAATTTGCAAGCAGGTGTAGAAATTCAGTTTCTCCACACATTTGCTGTGTCTCCTAAATGGTTTGGGGCAAACTGCACGTAGAACTGCTTGTCTCCTCTCTTCCATTAACGCGATATTTGGGAGTGTACAATTATTTTCCACAACTTTATCTCTTAATTGTCTGTAATTTTTGGTCTTCACGAGGATGATGCTGAGATTAAATTACAAACCAATTTTTATTTTGTCTGTGAGAAAACTATCTTCTTTCATTTATTTTATTCTTTAGATTACGAACTTTGTGGGTTCTTTTGACAATATTGTTCATAAATACGAAATCTTCTGCTCAAGAAAATGTATTTGTAAACTTTTTATTTAGTGTTAAGTGTTTTTCTAAAACCCCAAAACAGAAATTAAATTGTTGTTTTTTATTTAAAAATCAAAGCTACATTTCTGTAGTACATATGTAAAAAAATTGGTGTTACCTTTTTTAAAGGGATCATGCAGCTTTTGCAGCTCTAATCCAACTATATGCAGCTGGACCGAGGGCAAAAAAAAAAAGATTTTTGGATTGTAAAGGGTGCTGATCCCAGGCCTATCCCATTAAATCAAAATGAAATACATTAAATAATGTTGGTATAATGTAATAAAAGGCATAACAAAAGGTAGTTTGTTATGGTAAACCAGTCAAGGGTAAGCTGTTGTTTATTTAAGCGTTTCTCTGCTGGGTGTTCCTCCTCCCGCAATCTTGGAAGGACTTCGTCGGAAATAGGAAAAATCCTGCCTCTATGAGTGGAATGACTAATCTAAACATCATTTAAGTCAAGTCCCCCTTAAATGCCACTATGGAGGGAGATAAAAACACATTCATGGCTCACTTTAGCTCTCAGTTTAAAATCACACACATGTGCTGACCACAAGAAAAGGTTCGTTCAGGCTCTGCCCGGAAAACCGCAGCGGCAAGTGCACTTCCACAAATGCACACATAAAGTATGGAAAGCCACACCAGTTCATGTGTGCCTTCGCTGCCTGAGTCTGCTCCCACCACACCTCCGTAATCATTGTGTAATGCATCGCCATGCAGTGATTTCCTTTTGATTGAAGAGAAGAAAGCGGAACAGCAGTAACTGGTGGTACCACAAGGTTTCCACCCATCCTGAAGCCAGCTAAAGGTTTTTCCAACAGTTTTCCAAAAAGTAAGGGTCAAAAGAAAAAAAAACCCCAAAGGCTCTTCAGGCTATCTAATGTGCTGATTTTTACAGCAATGCCAACCAGGTTTACCCTTAGAAGAAACAGTGGAGATCTCTCACCCATTAACGTGTGCAGTTTGAAGCACCGACCATCAATCTTAAACACATCCTTCCTTCTTTCACAAACCATGACGTCAACCCTTCATTCCCAGTGACGGTTTGTGAATGTTTTAGAAGAACATCCTACATATTCGCATGGGCCCCGATGCTAAAATCCAGAAATCCATCTTTTATGACACCACACAATGACTCACAGCCCTCTAAAAACCCTCTTAACAACATAAAAACACACACATGCCAGGAGCACTGAGAGTGCCGCATTCTAAACCCTGCTAGTCATTTGTTTGACCGCAATTAAATGCTGCAGGGGGAACGAGGGGTGATTTTATGAAAGCAATAATTGCTTGTAAGGACTTGGTGTGTTTACGTTTGGGCCCATTAGCTGCGCAGATCAGACCTCAGATATGCAAACTTACCTCTGGGAGTCGTTTCAACACCACAGATTGGTCCTGACACTCCAGGGCCACACAGCAACACAGCTATAATTAACCTATGGAAATGTTATAGCAAATCTATCCTTTTTTTACAGAGTGGGAGGTCGTAATATACATTATGAAAACCTACTATTTGATAAGTCGATAGATTTAGAACTTCTAACATTCTTGTGAAAGTAGCATCGCCACTTTGACGATTATGTTGATATTCATATAAAAACAACAACCATTAAACACACCACACATAAATGGAGTAATACATTAGAAGGTGCTTAGCAAGACAAGCTCATTTCTTCCTGCTTTTGTTCAATAGCAATTTCTTGACCCTCCAGCAATTCATCAGCAGCCGCAGCTGTTTGCAGTCTTCAGAGACTGCTGTACTCAAAAGTATTTCTGTATTTGTAATTAAGGTGTGTTCTGATCAACACTGAACACAATGAATGCAATATTTATATGGTTTTTGCCCGGAATACTGGGTTAGGGTTTCAATCAAAAATAATAGGTCAAAATGACTAATATTTAGAAGGATAATTAGGATTTCCGAAGAGTTGTCCGTAAGGTTATTGCATTAATTTTTCCCTTGCCTAAAGCAGACATATGTCATATCACGATGAGTTCATAGAAAAATGAACGAATCCAGTCAAACTGCCCCCTTTCCTTAGCTGATTTCAGCTATTTAAACTATTCAAACTGTAAGTTTGAAAGAATAGAGAAAGGAAATGAGACAGAAAAAGGTTGTAGTGAGTACTCATGCCACAAATATCAGAACTTGGGTGAAGTTTGGGAGCACAGATTTTTCCTCTCTTACTCAAAGCAGTGACTGTGTTGCAAACACTTTTTTGCTGAAAACCTATGAAACAGAACTATTGACTGCAGTTGCTGGTTGACCATTTTAACTACCACATGTGAAGCTTCAGACAGAAGAGACTTTTTTAGCACCAAATAACACGTCATTGTGCCGGAACAACATTTCAACATTTACAATATACTGTGGCAGAGTTAAACCTTCATGAGTAAAGCAAGGACTGATGATGTTGAGAACAGGGAGACTTGTACAGTCACTGCATGGCTTCTGAAGAGAAAGTGTTCTCTGGATAGTTTTGTGGAAAAAAGTGATTGTGGATGCAGAGGAACAATTTCTGTCAGAATGCTGCCAGAAGTTTATTGTCTCAAAAAACATGTTTTGTCACAAGCAGTCTTTTATCAGTTTGGTGTAATACATGCTGTGTGGGTGCATCACAGAGAGCGCTTTAAAAACCTCCCAGAGGGTGCCGGTTTGTTAGGTCTCCAACACCCTGGTTAAAGTTTTCATGACTTCCACCAACTGCTTTTCATCTTCACCTGCTTTTGATGGAACAGCATAATATTGTAAGAGCGCATTCGAAACATGCCTCTGTTTGTGAATGGCATTCATTTCTTTGCCGTCTGAAATGATCTGCAGCATTGGTCTGTCCCATTAGAAGACGGTCTTGAAAAGATTGTGAAGCCACCAGAAAACAATGCCTTCAGAGAAATGTGGCAGAAACAACAGCTGGGATAAGTAGGCTTAAAAGAGAAATACCACCCACCCACGGCCTATTTTGTCTTTTTCCTCCGTCTCCTGCTTCAGAACTCTTCAAATGTGAAACCGCATGAATGTGCCTTTGGCGTTTAGAAACATGTTTCCACATTTTATTAGCTAAAGTGAAAAGTTCACAACTACAGGACATGGAATAAGACGTTCTCATAGTGTCCAATTGTTTTACTGTTGACTAAATGTGTTTTAATCCCTCTGATATAAGGGGCCAAAAGCTTAATTCTCTCCACCCAGCCCACGGCCCGAGGCAGGTTTCCTGGTGTAACAAGACAAGCGCAAACACCAAACCGCCCGCTGTTTCCCCACACACACTTCCGAGCTTTCCTCTCTGAAGCAAGCAAGTTGGATTCCTCCCTTTATTAAATCTAAACCATTTCGGTTTCCCCCACTTCCACCAAGCGATCCCAAACCATGGGCACACAATGCAACAGCTGGGATAACTACAGGAAATTCTCCCGGAGCTTATAATTACCTGTTCAATTTGAAAGTTGAACAGAGAAATCAGATATATGTATGTTGTCACAACATTTACAGCATGCCTTGGAATGCAAATTGATATTTCACAAAGTCAGTGACCCACGAGTAACGATGTACAGTTACCGTATCTACTTTTGATAGGAAATAGACTGTATTTGAAATGTACACACTGAAGTATTAGGATGCAATAAAAAAGGTTTCTACCATGTTCCAAATTTGTTTAAATCTAGTCTCAATTATGCAAAACCAGGTAACAGATTCCACACCTTAAATATCTCTTAAACAACGATGAAGCCAAAAGAGGGAAGCGGTGTGTGAAAAACAAAGTACACCAATCCTGCCTCCATTGTATTTAAGAGCAAGTGGAGGTAGGTACTGCAAACTGAACATCTGCAATTGTGACCACCTTAGTAAAAGCAAAACTGACATGCTTTTGAGCATGTGTTAACAGAACACTAAGAAGAAAAGGCAACAAGAGTGAGTGGTCCCAGAGAAGTAACCATTGCTCCCCATCACTCTGGAAAAGTTTAGAACATTTTGAAGTGGAAGACATTTGAGAGAAAAAAAGAAGAGCCCAGAGAGCTCCAACTCTCTGCATCCTTCCGTTAGCATGTTAAAAGTTCAACTTAACGTCAGCACAATTCCAAAGAATCACAAAAAGACGAACGATTTTAGAAGGAATGCCACAATAAAGAGTCTTCTTTCCAAAAAGACTTAAAGCAACGCAGTGTGGGTTTGCACAGTTGCATTATAATGAACCACAAAACTTCTGGAACAATGTTTCTTTGAACTAGTGAGACCCCGAAAAGAGATGTTTGGCAGTGGGTGCAAACTTCCCGGACAACTGCCAAGCATGGTGGTGGAGAGCTGATGATTTGGATTTGTCTTACAAGCAGAGGATCGACTCCTGGAACTCATTGTGACTTGATCTAATCTGTAAATCAAAGAATTTTAAAGTCGAAAGAGAAGCCATCTGCAGAACACCTGGAACAGCTCATATTTAGTTATAAGTTAAAACTGAAATCCAAAATAGAGTTCATCCAACTCTATTGAGAGTTGGATGTGAGAGATGACATGAAAAGTCCAACAGAAGACAATTATTTGAGTTTGTTGCTGCTTAAGGTGGTTCTAATAGCTATCTGAATTGTGTATATGATTAGATTTTCCACACTTTAATTCTGCGTTTGATGTGTTTTTTCTGCTCTCTTTAATGCTCCATCATGACCTTACATGTAAAAACTAAGAAATTATAAACTGCGTACTTGCTTTACAGGTCTGGAATGTTGCTGTTACATTGTTCTTAAGTTAGATATCAAAGATCAAGCATCTCATAAATCTGATACTACGAAATGATATAATGAAAATAGCCTACTTTAAGGTTTTTCAAATTAAACTTGCAACAAAAATGCAGATAACTTTTACTGTTAATTGTTCAAAAAAGACCAGTGTAAACACTCACTGAGGTTGACAAAGCTCATCACTGTGTCTGCGTCGTCCAGGAAGCGGCTGTCCTGTGGGCTCACCACTGCTGAGGCCTGACCCTGTAAAGCCGCCTTGTACCGTGAGTATCTGTACGGCTCTGCCTCCGTGGAAAATGTGTTGTACAGATCCAACATGAACATCGGAGCAGCGTTGTGTTTGGTGTGAGCGTGCGGCCGCGGACGCTGCGGCAGGCCCAGGATGGAGAGGATCTCCCGCTGGATCTCCCTGCGCTCTTGGCTCCGCAGTCTCCTGTGGATGAAGGTAGAGCGCACCTCGTTGTCCACGGAGAAGTTGGAGAAAGAGACACGCGTGGCCAACACGCAGGAGCCCCAGTAAGACAGCAGGAACAGAGTGGTCGCCACTGCGCTGGCCAACATTTTTATTTCACTCCAATTTTTACGCACCGCTCTAACCGATTCAAAGAAGACGCTGGAGGTGCGATCTGTTCCGTAGGCACTCCTCGGATAAGTGGGGAGAGTGAAACACGCCTCCCACTATCAAAGCACAGTGTCATTCATTCATAATTCGCCGTAGCGCAGCGTCTAAACCGCGATTGAGCCGTGCGCTCCACTGACGGCTCCATGGGGAAAGGAGTTTATTGCGGTGCGCTGCGTCAGGGGAGGAGCAGGAAAGATTCAGAAAAGGACGAACCGCGCTGATAAAACACAGAACTACTAAATTGTCATTACTGTGACAATTTTTATAAGTTTTATATGACTTAATGCGTTGAATTTATGCAAGTTAAACAGACAAAAGACACGTAAATAAATAAATTACACTTCAACCATTTAAAAATACATAGGCTATTTATTGAACTAAAACGGATCAATTCCAACTACTTGATTATCTGGTTTGTCTTGCCATGATAAAAAGAAGATGTTAAGGCAAACAATTTGGATGAAAAATAAGAAACTTTAAAAATATTTACTAACAAGGGGACACAAGCCATTTCCTAACAACAAAAGTAAAAGGTGTGTTGGATTTGCACCTAGATGCAAATCAGATTCCGAGTGCTGATCTGGAAATGATGTCAAACCCGAGTTATGCGCCTTTAGATTGCAAGTTGAAAAACTGTGAGATAAATTGTTTTTGGTACCAACTACTTGTAGCAATACAAGCTGAGAACAATCGTTTTCTCTTAGTTTCAAATATTGATATAGGGGACACTGCACTATGTGCACAGCCTTATTGGATACAAAGCTCAACTTTTGATTGGGGACTTTGGACATTGCCAGTAGAAATCCAGACTTCAGGGGCTGTTGTATTCCAGCTTGGAAAAATCCGACTTCTGAATTCCAAATGTAAATCTAAATGTCCGATTGGCTTTCGATAGAAATTCAGGGGATATTCTTCTTGCATTTCTGCAACAAATCCAACTTACAAGTACAAACAGAATACACCATAAGATGCACTGTCCATTAGACCCAGAAGTCTTGGTGTGGGTGTGCACTTCTACAAACTGAATTTACTACATTGATAATAAAACCCTAAACGTATGGGCCTTATCTACATGAGGCACATGTCAAATGAAATTAAAGGCTGACTGAACCAACATCTTCCAATAAATGCCGATCAAAATATATTTGGATTACAAATATATTTTGTATATTTTGTATATTTTAGAACAAATTAGCTAACTATTGTAGATTCTAACAGTAGTTAAACATTACATTCACAAAGTAAACTTTTGACTTATTTTAATCAACACCCTCTAAAACTCCTTTTTATAGTACATTGCAAAGAAGACACAAGAACTATTTGACTTAAGTGGATGGGTGTGGACCTCTAATATTCAATTGAAGGAGAATGTCAATGTGCCTTCTGGTTCGGATAAGATTGCTTAGGTGCTGATTAAAGCAGGATCTAAGTGGGCTGACATTTATTTATTCACAGCCTAAAAAGGCTTTTCTTTTATATTCAGGACTCTGTGGTCAGTTCTTACACAAAACCATATCTATCGGTCATAAAGTAGTTTGATTGCTGTAAACAATCTGCATTGAAAAAGGCCAAATCCCTTAATCCCCTTTACAGCACAGAAGTTCTTTGAACCTAAACAATAAAGGCAGACCCGCCCTAATTGCTGAGTGATCAGCAGCAGTACTGGTACATGATGGGACATGCAAATCTCCTTCCGAAGAGACACTGCCACACAGTTTTAACAGAACAGATGAGTGAGACCAGCTTAACTTTGGCTTAAGTGGAGAATAACAAGGATATTGCTGCTATTTATGGATCTTCAACCTTTTCACATTTGTTACGTTTAACCCACAATCTTTATTGTATTTTACTGAGATTTTATTTGATAAATCAACACAAAGAAGCACATAACTTTGAAGGGGGATGGAGGAATAAATATGGATTCCAAAAGGATTTTAATCCTTTTGCCCTCCCGGTGGGATCACACGGACCCTCCTGTCCTTCTAACCCGAGCGCTGTGACGTTGGGGGTCACACGGACCCCCAGTGCGCCTTCAGCAACTTTATGTCCTTCTAAGCCGTGCGCTGTGCCGGTGGGGTCAGATTGTCCCCGTTCACTCTGCCTGAACACCAAGCCGGGACTACGGGAGGGTTAAATAATTAAATAAATTAAAACAAAATAAAATAAATACAAATCTAAAAGGTAGCAAGACTTACCAGCCATTGACTTAAACCTTTTCATTGAAGCTCTGGATAAATTTTTACTGTGGCTGTCCTGTTGAAAGGTGACCCTCCGCCCCAGACTCAAGTGTTTGGTAGCCTCTGGCGAGTTTCGTCCCAGGACTGCACTATATTTAGCTTCATGCATCTTGTCATTTGGTTTGGCCAGCATCCCTGTCCCTGATTAGGAAAAGAGTCTCCACAGCATAATACTGCCACCACCATGTTTTATGCAGAAAAATTATGTGTCCAGGGTCACGCGCAGTGTTATTTTCCTGCCACAGAGGAATTGGACCGGAACATCAGTTTTCTGTGTCCCCTAGATGGCTTGTGGCAAAAGTAAAACGGGGCTTGTCCCAAAAACAGTAGCATTTTTCCTGCCAACCTTTGCTGAACATTCTCTCTGACCCGTCTGCATTGTTCCTGGGTTTTCATGATGCTATTTGTTCACAAATATACTCTAGCAAACCTCTGAGGCCTTCACAAAACAGCTGGATTCATGGAAACATCAAATCACACACACACTTGGACGTTATTTACAGATGTGGAGACTTTTAAAGGCAATTGGTTGCAGTGGAATTTGTAAAAGTTTGTTTTATGTTTTTATTTTTCTTGCGTGAAATTATTCGATCACATGGGAGCACTAATAGAGTGATTAAAATGATTTCCCATCTGTCAGTTCATCCCGAAATGGGAAAAAAGCAACGTTGTTGTCAGGGTAAAAGTAGCATACCCTGTCATGACTGAGCAGCACACTGTGAATTCCACAGCCCTGATCCCAATACACACCTACTATTTATTACTGGAACATATCAAAAATGACAAGCATACTTCAGAGACACAACAGAGCATGATGCTCCAGTTGCTTGCACTGGATTTTAATTCAGGGTTTCAATGTAAAGGGGGGGTGAATACAAACACAATCTACACTTAAAAGATTCATATAACAATTTAAAAGCCATCCTTTTCTTTTCATTTCACAATTATATACTACTTTGTTATGCTCCATCACATAAAACTCCAATAAAATTACCCTTTTTTAATGTGTTGTCTTCAAAAGTGATTTTTGTGAGCAGCATCCGAATTAGCAGAACCTACAGTTTCAATAGCACCAGACATTACACAGCTGAAGATGTTTATACCACCACATCAGGTCATGTTATATGACTCATCCCTGCAAACTCAAATAAACTCATGACTTCTCCAAGTGGGACCCAACATTTATAAACATTAGTATCCCCTTAACTGTAATTATTTAGGCTACAGAATGTTTGTCCATAGTGTTTTAAATATCTTTAGATGTAAACAGACATAGTAGCTGAACAATATAACACAGGCCTTTTTAATGTTTTAAATGATATAAACATAAATTTGATTTTTTCACCAATTAACAGATTTAGTTCCATCAATTAATTTTAATAAAATATACGGACTCCACGTGGCCTATGAATAATGTTTTGTATTCATTAAAATCAATCTATCTATATTCAACAAGAGAGAAACAGATTCAGGAGTCACAGTGCTGTGAAAAGGTATTTGCACCTTCACAAATTTGATCAAGGTTTCATTTGGCACACTTGAATGATGAAGATTGTCAACCAAATTGTAATGTCAGACAAAACCGGAGTAAAAGCAATTTTCTAGTGATGATTTCATTTATCAAGGAAGGGAGAAACATGCTGGCCAGATGTGAAATACTAATGCCCCACCTTGTAAAATTAGGATTTATCAAATGTTTCGGGTACCATTACATTAGCCATTCCGTCTGAAAAGGGTTACAAAACCATTTCTATGGTTGTAGTACTTCAGAAAACTACAGTAAAATCCATTATCCAGTTAAAGTTAATCCAAGAGTGTATCAACTACTAATCTAGGAAGTCACAGAAGAACTAAGAAGAACATTTAAAGAACGGCAGACCCTAAATGATTCATTAAAGGTGGGAGTTCATGACTCAACAACAGGAAACAGAGTTACCCAACGAAAAACAGCTACTTTCAAAAATAACAGAAAGGTCAATCTTTCACTTGCAATAAATATATCTTTTTGATATATATATATATATATATATATATATATATATATATATATATATATATATATATATATATATATATATATATATATATATATATATATATATATATATATATATAACCTTCAAGAGAAGGGAATACAATAAAAACACTGTAGTTAGTTAGGACATCGTTCAACTCTAAAAGAGAGGCTTTCTGATGGAATTCTTCGGGATATTTTTCATGAATTAATTTCTCCTGCATATTTCAATCCAGCAGGGGGAGATAATGGGACTGTCGGTTGGTTTGCAAACCGCCATTGAAGCGTCGACTAAAAAGAAGTCATCAAACCGCGACACAGACGCACTGCGGTGGTAAGCGCCACACCTTCGGTGTGTAATAATACAGGTTTGTCCTTTTTAGAGTCTTAAGTTTATAGTCGCGTTGAACCCATTAAAGCTTCTTGTTTTAATGTTGATTATAGGAACAGCTGCTCTTATTGAAATGATGCATAAAGAAGTTAATTATGTGTTTAGCTCATGTATTTAGCTCCGGAGCTAAAGACCGACGGAGCTAACCTTAATTCCTGAACTACTCAGTCGTATTTATTTCTTTTTTCAAACCAGAATTGATTACATATGACCCCATGTATTTGTTTGATACTATACACAACGAGCAATTTGTTTATTTATTTGTATAGAGGCAATACACAGCGCTGACATGTTGTTAGCAACACCGTTACTTTAGCTGTTAAGCTACTCCAGCTCATATCATCAAATTACCTTCTAGGACTTTTATCTTTGCGCAGTTTAGTTTGTATTTGCTTATTACATGTGGTAGTGTACCACCCTCAGTAAATGTACGTATCTGTCTGTTCGATAACCATTAAAATGTTACCTGTTAGTTGTGTATTTTTTTTAAATATCCAATAATTGGAGCTCATCTCTGTGACTTTTCCTGCAGCCGTACATCGGGTGCGACTTTAATGCATTATGAGTTTGTTTGGAACGGCTTCCAGTTTTGGGACAGGAGGGACTGGTGTTTTTGGGAGCACGACAACTGACAGCCATAATCCCATGAAGGTGCATTGAAAATATAAAATGAGAGTAGTTGAATAGAGTGCTACAATGCCTTCGTGGATCACCTGTTCGTCTGATTTGCCCTTATAGGATGTTGAAGTGACCTCGCCTCCAGATGACAGCATCAGCTGTCTGGCTTTCAGTCCTCCAACCATGCCAGGAAACTTTCTTATAGCAGGATCCTGGGCTAATGATGTGAGTTATGTCGAATCGGTAAATGGTAATCTATGTAGAGGGACTATCGAAACAAACAAACAAAAACCACAAAGGAGGAAATCCAGTAACTAGAGATGCACCGATCTGAATTTAGTGGACGATTTCTGACCCAGCTTGTGTGTTAGAGAGCAGAAGTTGTAAAACATTACTAAAACACAGGTCTCTGGGTGTTTTTTCATTGAGAATGTTGGTACCTGCCTGTAACTGAAGTTTCCAAAAGGCTGTCAACATTTCCAAATCCGGCGTACTCATGTGACAGCCAGTGGTGCCAACTCTGTGGTAAGGAAAGAGTAGCTAACGACTATCTTACAAATTTGCTTTGCAACATATATCGTTATTGCAATATCATTGTATTCCATATGCATCTTTCAAAGAACTGCCTGGACTGCAACAAGTTATTTAAATGGCAAATGGCCTGTACTTGTGTAGCGCTTTATCAAGTCCAAAGGAACCCCAAAGCGCTTTACACTACAATCAGTCATTCATCCTAGTCCTGGGCGATATAGCTTCAAATCTATATTGTGGCATAATCAAAGGAATGTGTGGCAACAATCTATTGCGTTATTTTCTTTTCTTTATATATGTCAAAATAGCAGTTTGTGAATATTCTCACTTCCCAGATACATTGCAGCAGAACAACTTCAAAGAAGTTGAGAATGCTATTTAAAGAACATTTATTGTGAAAAATGCATTTAAAAATGTTCAATCTTTTTACAAAAAAATGCAATACAAAAATTCTCACAACATAAAGATGAAGATATATTTAAAAAATTAAAAGCTAAATGGTATTTTTTTAGAACAAAGTTTAAAATTGTCTGCTTTCCTGGTTACTTATTTATACATTTATTATCGTATAAAAATATAGCAGCACATATTTGAATTAAAAATGCTTCACAAGTTCAACAGGTTTTTTTTCTGTTAAATGGAAAACAACACATTTTAAACTTGCAATATGTAGCGTAAAGACGAACACTTGAACACCAGTATTTATCCTCTCTGATGATAGCTTGATGACATCATCAAAATGCGCAATCGCAGTAGGCTGGTATAGTCAAAATCATTTCTACCTTATACTTTTTATATAGCCAACCACTAATTCGACCATTCACGCACACATTTACACGCTGACGATAGTAAGCTGCATTGTAGCCATATCTGCCCTGGGGCAGACTAACGGAAGCGAGGCTGCCGTACAATCGGCGCCACCGGGTCCTCTGACCACCGGCAGGCAAGGCAGGTGAAGCGTCTTCCCCAAGGACACAACGACAGATGGATAGAGCGAGGGTTCAAACCGGCAGCCCGCAGGTGACGGGAAGAACTCCAACTTCGCCCTATTCAAGTATCGTGCATTCAGACTCTCAATACCTGAATGTATATTTTGTGTTTTCAGTTGTTCCAGTGCCCCTTAAAAAGTTTTGGAGAGTAAAGAGGTCATTAAGAAAGTACAGCAAAGTTGGCAGAAACTTTGCTGTAACTTTAACTTCCAGTTTCAGGAAAGACTACTCATTATTTGAGGTCTATGTTGCTTTGAACCCAAAGCAGAAAGGCATTAACACTCTAAAAAATTGAGTTTGTTGTACTGTATGGTTTCAGGTCAGATGTTGGGAGGTGCAGGACAACGGACAGACCGTCCCCAAAGCCCAACAGATGCACACGGGTCCGGTCCTGGATGTCTGCTGGAGCGATGTGGGTGTCATCCTACAAAATGATACAACCCATGTGCTCAATAGCTGCTGTTGGATTGTATAAAAGCTGATGATGTGACGTTTTTATCCCCCAGGATGGGAGTAAGGTGTTCACCGCCTCGTGCGACAAGACGGCAAAGATGTGGGATCTTAACAGCAATCAAGCGATGCAGATTGCGCAGGTTGGACGAGATGCCCCCCGCGTCCGCTGCGTAATCAGGAACTAAGCTGAGTCGTCTCACATGTCTCCTCCTCTCTCTTCACAGCATGACGGTCCAATTAAAGCAATCCACTGGATAAAAGCCCCAAACTACAGCTGTGTCATGACTGGCAGCTGGGATAAAACCCTGAAGGTATACCAGCTTTCTTTACACATTTATACTTTGCGTTTACAGCCAGCGGACATCTAATAGAGGAAGTAACTCTTGTTTGAGACAGCTCTATCAGCCCTAGTCTCATCAGTTAGACGTTTTGGTATAACCGTGTGTCACATTGGGAAACATTGAAGATTTCCTCTTCTTAGTTTTGGGACACCCGCTCTCCCAATCCCATGATGTCCCTGCAGATGCCTGAGAGATGCTACTGTGCCGATGTTGTGAGTCCTTTATGAGCAGCATGAGGTCAGTTCTAAAGTTTGCTGCTGGGATAATGGATGAATACTTTTGTATGTAGGTGTACCCCATGGCAGTTGTAGCCACAGCTGAAAGAGGCCTTATTGTGTACCAGTTAGAGAACCAGCCTTCTGAGTTTCGCAGAATAGACTCCCCTCTCAAACATCAAGTAAGTTGTCCTTTTATAAACCACTTTTTTGGGGTTTTAAAAATGTTGCATTGTGTGATGTTTTGTTATTTTAACTCAATAGCAATTATACAAATCCAGCATGTCGTCTGTTTTTTTTTGTTTTTTCAGCACCGCTGTGTTGCCATATTTAAGGACAAGCAGAACAAGCCTACAGGTTTTGCACTGGGAAGCATTGAGGGCAGAGTGGCGATCCACTACATCAATCCGCCAAACCCGTGAGTGGATCGAAACTCTTCCCACTGAAAAACAAATTACAAATGTCTAAAATACAGAATATTTTTTTTTATGCGGAATCCATATGCAGACCTTCCTGCTCCAAACCTAAAATCAAATCACACGTCAACATTTTCTCTAATCTTGCACAGAGCCAAAGATAATTTCACCTTCAAGTGCCACAGATCCAATGGAACCAACACAACCACTCCACAGGACATCTATGCTGTAAGTTGATCTTCTTTTAATTTGATCAGAGGTAAAATCTTGATGGAAAATACATTTTCTCCACCTTTTTGGTTTACATGCAAAATGCTGTTTGGCAAAACCAAATTAGCACGGCACCTCACTAGGAACACACCCTAATTGTAGTGAAATATGGTGGTGGCAGCATCATGCTGCGGGGGGTGGCTTCTATTCAGCAGGCACAGTGAAGTTGGTTAGATCTGATGGGAAGATGGATGAAGCTACAGGGCTATCCTAAAACATGCTTAACTTCAAAACACTTGAGCCTGGGGTGAGCGTTCATCAACCCTAAACATACGGGCAAAGCTAAGATATAATGGTTTTAGATTAAAGCACATTTTTGTGTAATGATGGCCCAGTCAAAGTCCAGACCTAAATCCAATTGTTAATTTGTGACAGGAGATGGCAACTGATAATCGATGTTCACATTTCCCATCCAAAATGGGGCATTGGGTAGAGAATACCCTATGAGACTTGCAGCTGTGATGGCAAGAGAACGTTGGTTTACAGTACAGTGAATATAAATGCCACACTGGTCAGAGTTGTTTGTGCAAACTATTTTAAAAAATGACGTATGATTTTCCTGATGGCATCTGTTTTTTTGGTCTGTCACACTAAATCTTATCAAGGCACCCTACTAGGCATGGGCCGGTATGAGATTCTGACATGATAACCGTAGGCAAAAATATCACGGTTTCACGGTATTATGATTACAGCTCTAAAATGTGTATTTTGAATGTCTGTATTTGAATTTTTTATTTTTATTTTTTTAAAGGAAAAAACACTTTTTAGTGAGGCAGATATGGTAACTAACTAGCATGCGAAGATAAATCATCATTAGCATATAGTTACCAAATCTGCCTCAGTTTAAAAAAAAGTTACTAAGGATAGAGATGAAGAAAATAGAAGATATGGTAGTTACCATATCTGGCAAGGTAACAAGCTCACTTCAATAATGTCAGACTCTAAAACGCTCGTTCATTCCAAGACAGCATTAACTTTACCTTGAATTTAGCATACAACGATGGGTGCTGCTCCCGAACATGCGCAATCATATTCGATGTATTGCCTCCTCGGGCTGCCACTGTTCTCAAGCACGTTTTGCACGTCGGGCGACCTTCTTCTTTCAAGCCGTGAACGTCGGGCTTTTTACGGTAGCCGAAATATTCCCAAACATCCGCTTAGAGACGGTGGAAAAGGTTCAGTCATCAAACAGCCTGCATCGCTGGCCGTTTGTCACTCACAAGTAAACAAACGCAGGTGTGCCGGGAGAGGAGGGGTGCGGGGTGCGCTTTACGCTGCAGCTTCATGAGGGATGTTTACTTTCTCCCTGACGAGACGCACATGAAAAAACAAATACAAAAAAAAACCGCTTATACTGCCGGGACGGTATGACGGATAATTTTAGGGGTTTTGAAACCTTGACTTTATCATACCGCGGTATACCTTGAAACCGGTAATTGGCCCATGCCTACACCCTACTTTCATCCGCCTGGCCTTAATGTACTTCTGTGTCTTCTGATCAGGTTAATGCCATCTCCTTCCATCCCGTCCACGGCACATTGTCCACTGTGGGCTCAGACGGACGCTTCAGCTTCTGGGACAAAGACGCCCGCACCAAACTGAAGACGTCCGAGCAGCTCGACCAGCCCATCACAGCTTGCTGCTTCAACCACAACGGCAACATCTTCGCATACGCCTCAAGCTACGACTGGTCAAAGGTATGAGGCGTAAAACCAGGTCGGAAGTCGTTTACCTCTCTTTATATACTGTTTCACTTGAAAATGATTATGATGTTTCAGGGCCACGAGTACTACAACCCCCAGAAAAAGAACTACATCTTTCTGAGGAACGCTGCTGAGGAGCTGAAGCCTCGGAACAAGAAATGGTGAGAGAAGGGCAGCCGCTGTCTGTTACCGTGGAGACCGTGGTCAATGAATGGGGCTGCCCTATTTCCTGATTGCTCCTGTGGCTCTGACTGTGTGCTCTCAGGGCCATGCACGAATGTGGGCAGTAAGGATACCGATGTGATTTTGAATCCAGTCTTGCTCTAGCCACCCTGCTTGGGAATAGCACTTTAAATGTGTTTTTTCCTCCAAGTGTGTGCACAAGCAACCCTTGTACCCATACAGGCATGATTGTAAAGAATGGAGCCCTCTGTCTAGCCTGTAAGCATTAAGATATGTTAGAGTATTTATTGTTATATAAAGGGACTTAAAGATCTTTTATTATATTTTATTTATTGGAATGTTGACAAACTGTAAAGAGGAAAAATATCTTTATTACAGTTTTATACAGTTTTGTTCAGAAATGCTACAAGTTCAGAAATAAACAAGAGATAAACCAACCTTGCTGCCTTGTCACTGACTGCTACCTCCTGTCTCCAGATTCATCGTGCCAAGTCGCACCTCTTGTGGAGACTTGCGGAAGACCTGCTGCTTTAGTGTGCGTGTATGCGTTCAAGACATACTCCTTCCTTTCGACAGACGTCTGGACCAATGCCGTGGCTCTGGTGCCGTGCATGGACCAATCAGAGGGTCCAACCCATCTCGATGTTGCATGATAGTCGGCCTTTGAGTTCTTCAGAGAAGGGATTTGTTATTCATCTAGATTTCTTTTTTTATTTGACTATTTCAATGTGTTCAGGGTCTTATTTTCTTTTGTTTCCACAACTTCGCAAAAGTTTCTTTTTTTCATTTTGTTGTCATTTGCTGTTACCTATTCAATTAAAAATACTGGTCTGTAAAATAAATAAGTGCGTACTCTTAGATTCGAACATGTGCATTCGTTTCGATGAGGTCAAAAATAGCCAAGAGGATCTCTGTAAAGTTCTGGGAGATGACAAAACTGCAGGGATGAAAAGGTATCATTTACAGACCTTCCAGTGATCTCAGCTCACATTTGAATGATAAATGCCTTAACTTCTCCTATTTGCCTGTTTTACTCACAGTTAACCAGCAGGTGGAGTATTTCCCCCAACAGTTAGCTCAGCTGTTGGATCAAGGCACAACAAGGAGCTGAACCCAGATAGCTCAGCAGGACAAATGGGATCAAAGGGGTGTGATCTGACTCCCATTCAGTTCCCCTGGGTAGGGGGACTTCAATTGGATATGAATGAGGTAGTTGGGACTACTACAAAGGCCATGTGTGAAGATTGGTGGACCAGATCTTAGAAGAAAAGGTGTGAGCGGTGTCTTTTTATAGCAGTCATTAGTGTGTCACCTCTTTGTCAGCCTGACCCTAGGTACTTGACAGTAGACCTCCAAGGCAACGGTGGCGGGAAGGTGTGAAGCTGCTTCAGTTCAACGTCCCCACTAAGCTTTCAAGGAACGATGTTCACTTTAGTGGATGCCTTAACTTTTCAATGGAACTGCTGTAAAATCTATCAGCTTCAGATCTTAAAATCAGCTTGTTGCACAGCTGAAAATGTACAAATGTATGTTTTGTGAGGACTGAACGGTTGCTTCTCATAAAACTTAAAACATGCAGAAAACAGCCAGTAGGTAGAGAGAAGTTAGTCAAATATCACTAGCCAGATCAATAACTGTTCATGGGAGAAATTATACATCCATGTGGCGAGCAGTTTACTTGTAGGTGTAGTGGACTAATTGAAAACCCACAGTCATGACATGCATGCTGCTGATTCTATGTAGATTAATCATTCAAGCTAAGGGCTTTGTTCAAAATAATAGCATTGTGGACATCAGCCAGTGAGGTCATTTATTCTTGAAACAGGTGGCGCAATTTAAGGATGAAGGAAGCAAATGTACATGCTAGATACAGTGATATCAGTAAAATGTTAACGATGACGTTAAGGGCAGCATACTGTTGTTGAAAGGTCTGTTGTAGATGTGGAAACATGTAAAGAATTGCAGACGGTGAAATGATCCCAAGTGCTTTAAAACAGAAACCAAAAGAAGATGAGGAAGAAAACAATAGCAGAGTAGCCCAAGTGGCAAAGTAAGCAAGTAAAATATTGGTTTCAGATCAACTAGCTTGTTATGGATTTGTCAGCGGGATCCTCAGAGCTTCATCCAGTAGAAAACATTAAAAATGCTTTTCCTGAGGTAAAACTAAGAAATGTACATTAATTGGGATACATGTTCACAGATCAACTATGCAAATGTGTAGCATTTCTCACTAACTGATTATATAGCTAAATATGATTTCCAGGATTCTCGGTAAAGGTAAATCTGCAAGGATCTTTAAGTGTATACCATGGACTGTGTACATATAAGAGGTGTATACATAATATTTGGGGGGTTGAAGTAAAATAGAATAGAAATATCCTTTTCTGACCCACATTGTGGAAATTCAGATGCAGCCGGCATCTGTATTTTAACACCATCAGCCTGCCTGTAGATTTTAAAAAAAAAGTTTGAAATTTTTTTTTCTTTTAATTTGTAATAAAATACAATGTTATCATTGCATGTGGAAATAGGTATTCATATATTTGAATTATTTTATTTTTTGTTGTGGCTGTGTTTTAATGTAATTAAACCAGTGGCACGAGTAGCACCTCTATGTCTGACCATGCCTAGCCCAGCATTAGCATTTGAATACAGTAAATGGAGAGACGTGTATTAGCCTGCAGCAATTAGAAAAATTGTGTCCAACTTGCAGATTAGAATGGGCTTAACTTGTGTATCCATCTAAGATTGAACGAGACAATCGAAACACAGCAAATGCAGATTTCCTCCCTTTGAAGAAACTCATTTTTAGCTGCCGAAATGTGATGTCACGAGAGTTATGAGTTTGTTTATGAGAGAGTACAGCTTATCTTGACAAAATAACAATTTTGCCACAAAAGAGCAAAGTGTTATCTATAGGTGAAAACTAGACCTAAATCGGCTTTGAAAGAATACACAGGGAAGTATGGCTGTTAGCTTAAATTTGGAACCCTGCGTAGTAGCATTATAATGTCTGCCTTTGCACGCTCTATCTGCCATGTCATATTTGTATAAAGCAATTTAGTGCCACTAAATATATTTAGGAGAAGGGTTAAGGCCACAGGTCTGTGGTGTTTCCTCTCTCGCCATGGAGCAGTCCAGCGTGTACAGGACGGGTTTTTCTTTGTGCTGAAAAGGACAAAAGCAGGTGCGACTGACATGAGAGGATGGACCAATGGGAGGACTCGCTTCAACAGTTGACCACGAGGAGTCTACGCTCATTGGTCATCGGTTGTGTTGGGGGGCGGGGTCATATCGTTTAGTATAAATGCTCCCGGCACATTGTCATGTCATAACTACAACCCGGCCAGGTCTGGTGGCTGCTGAAGGCACTCTTGCGGCGTGAAGCGCGGATGCCCCCCACAGGTTGCCGCAACTTTTAAACCAGACCCTATAAAGGGCGAAAATAAAAACAGCGACACTCAGCCGGGGATTAGCGCTTGGTTTTTGGATGTCGGGGAACTGTTGAGCGCGCTTAGTTTAGTACTCTTTGTGCTTCGGTCTTTCTTACCGACTTGACCAATGCTCCTGCATCAGTACATGAACGGATCCCTGGAAGCCATGCCTCCCACACCGGTCCAGAAAGACACCACGTTCACCAAAATCTTCGTCGGCGGGCTGCCGTACCACACGACTGACTCCTCGCTCAGAAAATACTTTGAGGCTTTCGGGGACATTGACGAGGCCGTTGTGATAACTGACAGACAGACCGGTAAATCCAGGGGGTACGGCTTTGTAAGTATGAACGACACACACACATTTTGTGTGTTCCGCTCCACCAAACTGTCCTCTTAAAAAAAAAGAAAGAAAAAAGTATATATTTTTAAAGTTGTGTCACTTGCTTTCCTCTGTTTTGTAAAGCTTGTTTTCTAGGTTTGTGGCTATAAAACATGTTTTAAGTATCAATGACGGTTTATATTGTGGCATATCTCTGTCTGAAGTCACTCATGCAGACGTCACAGGCTTAAAACGCATAAATGCACAGCATCTCTGGGTTTTCTTTTTGCTTCGCCTCGTTGCCTGGCTGACTGTTCTTTTCAATTAACAAGGATGAGGGATCACAAAAGTTGATGGGGTAACTAAGAAGATTATATTTCAGCATATGTCTAATGTACACCCCTCCCCCCGCCCCCTCCTCCTCCTTTAAAACCCCCATCTAATGACCCCCCCCCCCCCCCCCCCCCAACCCTGAGCAGCTTATTGCTCTGAAAGTGTGTGTTTTGTGTGTGTGTATGAGAGAGAGAAAGACAGCGAGGCTGAACTCCTTGCTTGCTTTATATGGTTATTTCAGAGCAGTGGGGAGGTTGACCTTGCACACTCTGCTTTCCATTGTCAGGGACCAGAAGACATGATTTACATCACATTTTGGGCTCCTGAGATAGAGGAGGAAAAAAAAGGAGATTACGATGCATGCCAGAGTTTGTAGAAAAACCTCTCGGACTCTCTTCAGAGTTCGTTTCTCCGCTATAGAACAACATGCCATGGTCAGTTTTAAATGGTTTAGTCAAGATGATCTCTACCCTCTCTCCAACCAGCTTTCAGAAACCCATGCCTCTGGTGACATCACAAAAGCCAACGAATCAGAATGTCCTTTTTTTTTTTTAGGGTCCCCCCTCTCCACCATTTTTTTGCTTATTTAAAAAATAAGCAACTTTAAAAACTTTTTTTTAAAAGTTTTTAGGTGTCAACAAAGCTGACGCTAAACATTTGAGCCGTGAATAAAAACGCTACATGGATTTCAGACGAACGCCAATAAAACTATGGCTACACGATCTTTCTAATCACACATCACACTATCACAACTGTAATAAATAAAAAAAACTGCTCGGATGGAATTCTTGGTGTGGTGTTGTATTCCAAGGACCATTCGTTCTAACTCTGCATCTCTATAATGACCCTAGTCAGGGTTTGATAAACTGTTGTTGACCTCGATTTCCCCAACTAATCTAGAGTGATGCTAAAGTTTGCAGAGAGTGGTGAGGACTATGACAATGGGGAATAAACCGAGAGAAGAGGGACTTGCAGGTGACTTTTAATCGGTTATTGTACTGCAGCATTTGACAGTAGTATTGCAATTTCATGTTTTCCTAACACTGTGGACCCCATTGTTACCTGTGAATTGAGGATTTGTAGTCCTCAAAATGTTAAAATCCAAAAACAACTGAGAACCCTGTCTAAAAAGGAAAACAAAGCTCAAACCTGCCTATTTTAACAATTCAAATGCCAAATATACCTTAATATGCGTTAATAAGCACTGTGGAAATTAGTTTTGCATTTATCTTCGCTCTTGGGGGTACAACCAATCAGCAGCAAGGAAAATGAACGGTGCTCCTGGATTGGTTGTTTTGCAAACGGCAGCTAAATGCACGTCACGTAGCATTGCGGTTAGGCGTTTCAGCTTCCCAAGCTGCGTTTTCTTTTGAGTTTTTATTTTTTATTTTATTTGCAAATTGCCAAATTTTCAATACGGTGTTCCACTGTATCATATTTCCATGTATTTTTAGTTATGATCCCTGTTTGGGACAGTTGACTCGGATATGACTGATGCACCCGCATCAACTTCCAGTAAGCCCCGAGGAGACGGTTGAAAATTGTTAGATCCCTTCTTCTCAAAGCAGGACCAAGACATCCCTCTGACGGACACAGAGGGACCGTCCCGTGTCGCATATGGAACGGTGAACATGCCAGGCGACAGGTTCCCCAAAGATTTATGTAAGAAGTTTCTGAAGAGGACCAGGCCAGATTTCATCTTCAGATCTTTGGAGAAACTATCCACAAGTCTTTATGAAATCCATACAGTCTGACGAATGCGCTCCTTAGAGATGAAATGTTCGTCTGCTTCCTCCATCGATTTTGATCACCAGGAAGACGGACTGATGGAGGTGATCGGCCTCAAACCCTTGAGGCTGGACTCGACAGCAGCTGGTGTGTCTCAGTGTTCACGTGGATAGCTTAATAAGTAGCCGCTCTGCCATAATGTTTACTTATGCAACCTGAGCAGGTCGACGTGCGTAGCGCTTGTGGTGTCACCCACCTAAATGCTGACAAACCAGAACCTTTTTTTTTTTTTTTTTTTTTTTTTTTTTGTGTGAAATCTTCCAATGGAAATCATATACAGATATACTTTATTAATCCCAGAGGGAAATTCCTTATCCATACTTCATTACCCGCCTTTCGTGTCAACTTTTTACGTTTTCCCATACCAATTTCAGATAATGACTGCATTTTCTTTGATCTAATCTCTCTGGAGCAGTGATATCCTCATAGCGGTTCTTGGAGCGCGGTGGGAAAATGCCTCTTGTTTATATTGTGCTATAATTCCATAACTTAACTTCTTTTTTCAGCATTCTTTGATACTATGCCAGTTTGAAAAAAGAAATTAATCTGCATTAATATGTTACTTATCCTGTTCCTGGAAGGTAAAAGCAAAGATGGGGGGGGGGGGTGCAAATATTTACCAGAACTTAGCAGAGACTCTTCAGCTCTGCTGTCCGATCGGGCCAAAGAAGGAGTGGAAAACAGTTCTGGGTGCATGTATACCTCTGAAGGGGAATTGGAAGACGATTGTTCCTCGTTTACACATGTGAGCTCGTGAAGTCGGAGGGGAAGCTGTCCAGTGAGTCGAGCAGGTAGCGACTAGCTTTCTATCAGGGGCTGGCGTTTCAGGTTAAACAGGCTCTTCATCTAGCCGTGCGGGTGCTTCCAAGGATTAAACCTCACCGTTTTACACTAGGATCACTTTTTGTCTGGTTTGAGGCAGCCTGCCAGTTCTATTTTTTATTTTTGCTACTGACAGGATGAGAAGGAGCGTTTTTTGTCTTGAACATGCTTCAGAGGTGGATTAGTGAACGACGGCAAGGCACTTCACTGTAAACACGGCCTGTTTCCTTCCGTGTGTGTTCACAACACAGGCCCGGCAGTGGGCTTTGTACCCGAGATGCTTCACTGCAAAGACACAGAATGACCCCCCCCAAACTCGGCGACTCTGCGTTCTCAGGTCATCTCGGATCACGTGCGGGGGAGACCGCGAACTGGCAGGATGTGGCGATCAAAGCAGCTAATGCCAGGAGGGGAGGGGGGGGTCAGTGGGGGTAGCGTGCCAATCTCCTTATTTTGGTCCTAATTGGATAAGCTCCTTGTTGGCCAGATCCATATTTCAGCAGCTCTGCTCATGTCTGAGTGGCTCCTGCTGCTGTTGGCATATTCTACGTTTTAATGCGTATCGTTTCGCTTTGGAGGTAGCTTTCTGCTTTTCTACCGATGAACGGGATCAAAACAGAGGAAAGGGAATGGCCCGAACTAGGTTTGATGATCAAGGTATGCAGAGGTTTTTCAAAACTTCCATCATATAGGTCCCACGACTCGTTTTCTCCCGCTGTATGCGGCATGGAGTAGGTAACCCATCACTACATGTCGCTGCGCACTGGTTGTCAGCTGGCTGAAAAAATGACTGTCTAAAAAGATACCATTTGTCAAAACAGATTTCCAGCCACAAATAAGCAGTTATAGCGTAGAAACCAAACGAAGACCACCTCTCACTCTAATAGGGGTAATATCATTTTAAAGGCAGTTGCCAAACTAAAGGCGGCTGTTACCGGAGCAGGTAGCCCAATTCATAAACCAGCTAATATCAACTTTTTAACTGGTTTCACTGCATCGAAAGCATAACAGTCCAAGTTGAGTTCAAATCATGTTTTTTTTTCTGCTTCCCTCAAAGTGGCTAAAGCATGATTCCTTATTGGTTGTGTCTGTGGTCACCAGGTGACGATGACGGACCGAGGAGCCGCGGAGAGAGCCTGCAAAGATCCCAACCCCATCATAGACGGTAGAAAGGCCAACGTCAACCTGGCGTACCTGGGCGCCAAGCCCCGCAGCCTGCAGACAGGTTAGTCAAAGAGCTTTAGAGAAGCTAGAAAATGGAGGGGAAACGAACTTTAGCACATCTATACAGGTGGTGATTAATTCCTAAAGTTAGGAGATTTAGTATTGGGGTGGCCAACAATTCAACGTGTCAAATATCTATATATGTATGTTTTTATATATGCGATAGTTTGTGAATCTATCTTGAAAATATCAAATGATGTGTAATTATTCATAAAACTTTAATTCAGAGGTTGAAGTATGTCTTTTTGAGTATTTATGTAATATTTCCTGTGCTACAGAAGATAAAGTAGTTTAACTTTTCACTGTGGGTTCCACAGCATTTGATTGGTTAATCTGCGCAGCAGTTTATCTGTGGACCAATCAGCATGTCAGTGACAGTTTGAAGTCTGTTGGTAAATGATTAGATAAATTATAATTTATTTATTGCATTGTGACACTTTCTAAAAGAGTTAAAGCACCTGACAGGACTGCTGGACCCATGATGTTTACAGGCTGAGACGAACTGCTGCTGTTTAATGTGTGCTCACATGATCATAGCCTGCAGCTCCATCTATGAGCAGAGCACAGTCCCTACATACTTCAGATTTATGTGACAAATACCATGGCGCCGTGGAACACTGTATATATTTTCTTGTGCTGCTTTCTGCACATTTGAAATATTTTTTTGTCCACGGTAGGCTGGAAACAGGCCGTGCCTCTGTCTCTCCGTGCCCTCTGTGCATTGTTCTCTGCTCCTCCTCTGTAAATGCAGATGTGTGTCTGACAACCAGCCTCCTCTCTCATTTTCTTTTTTTCCCCTCTCTCTCTCTTTTTCTTCCAGGCATATCCATCGGAGTGCAGCCCATCCACCCGGCACTCATCCAGAGGCAGTATGGGTAAGGGAGCAGGGAGTGGGCGCTTGTTATGCTCTCTGCTGTTATGCCACCGGGCTACTATTTCTTTGACAAACACAGCCTCTGGAAAGTACACGCCAGTTTCAGTGTCTACATGCAACTCCACCAGCACCCCATTAGCATATTTAGAGTCCTGTTGGGCTGAGAGCTGATTCGCGTATCCGTGGTAATGGACGTGCGTTCCAGAGGTGAATGTGTGACTCACTTGTTGACCTCCATCAGGGGCCTCCTGACTCTCGGACCTGCCTGAGCGGGCTCCGTCACAGAGGGGCGGGGGATTTCTAGCAGCAGACGTGTTGTGGAGAAGACAACTCCACAGCGTCTGGAAGCCCCGGTCGGCCGAGCGGCTAACGACCGTTTCACCGTCATGACTATTCTAGCTCCCCCTGCAGCTCTCAGATATCACGCTTCAAGCTGCGGCACAAGGCGTGTTTTGGATTTTACATGCAAAGTCCACTTTTCTGTAGAAAGAATGGAAGTTCCGAAAGTCTGTTTGAGTGAGTCGTCATTATGATTGCGTGAAATTCCTTGTGCTGGTCTGCAGGTCACTTAATTCCCAATCACAAAACGTTCAACAGTAACGGCTTAAAGGTTAATTTAATAATCAAAATCAGGTTTAAGTCACCAGATTTAAGATTCATCTTATCATTTCTTTCACATTTTCATTTTCTAGGTTTAGAGTAAAGCATTATAACTGAATTTATGTTGAATTTGGCAATTTAGGTTAGAACGTCTTTATGTCCATTTTCTTTCACAGTTTTCAAATACTCATAAGAAAATTTTAATCCTATCAAAGTGTAATTTAATTTCTAAAGTGACACACATTTAGATTCATAACAGTCAGAGGGAGATATTACGAGTGTTTATTTTTGTTCATTTTGATGATCTTGGCTTGCACCAAATAAAACCCCCAAATTCTGTGTATTAACTTAGAATATTATAGAAAAGCAATAGAAATTGATTTTTAACACAAATATCAGCCTATTTAAAAATATGTCTATGTACCGTACAGTATATGCAATCAACGGTCTGTCACGGCTCCTTTTGAATAAAATACTGCGTGGATTTTAATGTGCCATAGAAGCAATAAATCCGTTGGTTCTCTCTGGGTTTATGGTCATTATATTGGTGTTGCTACTTTTTGGCAGTGTGGCCAGGTGCCGAGCCCTGCTGGAAATCAACATCTCAATAAAGCTGATCACCAGAGGGAAGCATGGGGACCTCTGAAATGTCCTGGTGGATGGCTGTGTTGACTTTGGACTTGATAAAACCGAGTGGATCAGAACCAGCAGATGACATGGCTCCCCAGATCATCCGACTGGAAACTTCACACTATCAGCCTTGGTTCTCTGCCTCTTCACCTTTTCTCCAAACTCTGGGACCTTGATTTTCAAATGAAATGTAAAATAAAATGAATCTTAATTTTCCTCCTTGTTTGAGGTAAGGCGCTGAAAGGTTTTGCTTTACAATCCCTTTAAAGCTTTCCAACTGTCCACCAACATGTTTGGATACGTATAGCGCCTTGAACAGCCAGCTTCTAAAGCAATGATCTTGTGGCTTACCATCCCTGTGGAGGGTGTCGGATAGTAAGTCGTCCCCTTGATCGTGTAGGTCATAACATGCCTGCAATGGCTAAAACATTATTAATAGAAAACAATGTTCTGAATTTTCTTTTGAGAAACTTTAAATTTGGGTTTCTATTAGCTGCAGGCTATAATCAGTGAAGTTGGCTAAAATAAATACATAGTCAGTTTTTATATTCAATTTCCCTTCTCACATTTATTGAGATTGTCATTGCCGGACCTGCATGATAAAGATCAGGGAGATTCCCAAATGAGTGGAATTAGAAAGAAAAAAAACCCCATTATTTTGAAGGATTGTTTATTGGTTAAAATGAGCTTGAGCAACACAAGGATTACATCCAATCATGTTCCAAGGCCTCAGGGGGACAGAGGAAAGTCCCCCTCCATGTCCACGTCCCGGCGGTCCAGAGAGGGTTGCGTAAACCCTGAGTGTTTGGTCCGTGTCATTCGGCGCCGCTGTCTGTAAGGCGTGTGCCCCCGACAGGTGCTGGGTCCAACCCCCCCCCTGTAATCTCCAGTGACTGCCTCCACCCTAAACGGTACGAGGCTCGCCCAACACCTGTCCCCTCCGAGGTTCCTCTGCATGGCCCGAGTGTCAGACACGGATCCTCGCTAAGATGCAGATTGTACAAGTAACACCCCCCACCCAAAATGCTTGTGGACATATGGCGGGAGGAAGACGTAGTATTGAGCAGGATTTTGAGCTGTGCGCTGATGCTGCATGTAGAGGCTACTGCGGATAAGCTTGTGTGGCTGTGATCAGCAGATGCTGTGAACTGTAAGGGTGGGGTGAGGCAACGGGGGTCACTGAAGCTGTAGACTGTGTGATTATTGGGGGGGGGGGGGGGAGTTGACGTTGGTCTTTGCACTCATCTCTTGTCACGGCTCAACTCCTATCCTTCCTGCCGGATTCTTGCCTTGTGGTTTTTTTTTTTTTGTTTTTTTTTTCTTCTTCTTCCATTAGAGTCCTCCAACCATTTCTGAATCCGACACCTCCGTGAGACTCGGGGGGGGGGGGGGGGGGGTTGAGAGGTAGAATCAAAGGGGGAGGGGGATTCTCTGACTTAATGGTTAATGAGGCAGAGTGCTTCCATGGAGACTCTTCGCTACAGGTGTCAAACAAAACACCTTTGTCCCCCCCTGGCCTTTTATAGAACCGTTTCACTTCTTTAGGGGGAGAGGTTTCAAGTGTGTGTGGTGGGGGGGGTTACCTCATCCACACCCTCCCAGTTGAGTCTTGCCTGGTTTCACACTTCACATTGCATGGAGTCATGTACTGAAAGTCATCTGTGAGATATTTAGCTGCTTGGTGGGACATCTCTCAGACCGACTCCCAGAAGCTCATTATGTTTCTCCCCATAATGGCGAATGTCTCCAGCCCTGTTTGTTTGTAACTCGCAGCGCCGTCCAGTGTTTTCTGGTGAGCCTGTCTCTCCGGTGTCCGGACCTGCCACTCAGCGTGGCTCTGTGGCCGGCCGTCAGCAGAAATCCAGCTGACCAACGATATTCCAACTGTCATCTACAGTCTCCCTTCGTCTTTTTTTGTGGGTTTTTTTTTGCAGTGTGCTCGGCATCTAAGCTGCCCTCTGGATCCCAGCTTGTTCTCTCCGAATGTGCAGCTGATCTCCTCTTTACTCCTGTACCAGAGAAGTTATCCACCATCATCTTTTTTCCCCTCCTTTAGAGATATATAGATATACATCCATATAGAGATATAAATCTACTTAACCCAAGACGTGCGATGGTGATTTTTTTTTTTTTTTTTTTTCAATATTCCAAAAAATTCAATCTTCATAAAAAGAAAAATGAGATAAATCGAGATGATGGATATATTGCCCAGCCCTACCTGCAACATTGACGTACAGTCAGTCCCTATTGTCCATCGCCTCTATGTTCACCTCTCATTTACTTTTGTTTAGTACACAATTAAACGTCCATGCGCTTTATAACACGTCATATATATGTATTTTATTTTTTGCTTCTATAGATTTGCCATAGGCATTTAATTTCCAACTCTAGTCTCCCTTCAGTCACGTGAAAAATCCAGGTTGACCCGACTCTCATTGCTGCCAATAATCACTTTCATTTCATTTTCATGCTGTGGTTGCCCTCTGCTGCCAGCTGACCAAGTGCACCAGTAGAGGATCAGATGATGCCCTCAGTTCAGGGGAAAATATCTACCCACACTCCCATCTCCCCCAGCCAGCCTCTCTACAAGGTGCCGGTGATGGCTTGAGAGTGCGGTGCAGTGTGCTGTGATGGACTGGAGTGTCTTATCTCTATTTTTTATTTTTTTTTTTCCTCCTCCTGTTTGTGTGATATGAACTGAAGAGCTTCTACTGATTGCGGTGTGACTTTTTCCCCTATTATGGCATGGTTTGGGGGTTTGCAGTGGTAACTGGTGAGGAGGGTGGAGTGAGCGGAGGAATTTGGCGCGTTTGTGTGCTTTAGTGTGTATATAAAGTGAGTTCCTCTTTATCCAGTGCCTTGGAAAACTGACATTTTCCACATCTTGTTGCATTACAGCTACAAACTTCAGTGGGTTTAATGTGATGGACCAAACTAAGCGGCACATAATTGTGAAGTAATTTTCATGGTTTATTTATTTTTTTGCTCTTGTTCTTACAAATCTAAAAAACCAGGAGCTTGATGTTCAACTTTTCTATCAAGTCTATCTGACTCAACCATGTTTCACCATTTTGAGACACAAATACAATGTACAGCTGTCCGTTGCAGGTCTGACTGCTACCTTTATGGGGTCATCGTCCTGCTGCTGGAATGTTCACCTCCGCCACAGTTTCAGATCGTCTGCGGCCTCTAGCAGGTTTTCTTCCAGGACTGTCCTGTACTTGGCTCCATCCATCTTCTCATCCACTCTGACCAACTTCCATTTCCCTCCTGTAGAAAATCCTCTGGGTGATTTTACCAGACCTTCACGGGTCATGTCGACAGATTCTCCCACCTGAGCTGTGGACCACTGGGGCTCCTCCAGAGTGACTACGGGCCTCTTGGCTTCTTTTCTGATTCATGTAAACCTTTTCCAATGTGAGTTTCTGTGTACGGTGGTGGCTTTGTAGGTTTGCCGTTGCAAATGCAGGCTGGAGTTTTCAGACCTTCATTAGAAAGATGTAAATCCGTGTATCTTTTTTTTTTCTTCCACTGTGAAACTTTGCACTACTTTGTGTTGGTCTATCACGTAAAATTTCAATAAAATACACACAAATTACTGGTTGTAATGTGACAAGCAGTGTGGGTAACTTCACAAGGCACTGTGCATGCATGCTTCTATCTTTTGCTTTGATTATCTGTATCTAGTGGGTACAGTCAGTAGGAGGAAATATTTTTGTGTTTTGCTCCAAGACTGTAATATCAAGGGGTTGAAGCCTTCTCTGAAACCAGGTCCGTCACCTCTTGATCTGCAGTACTGTACGCTCCTCCCTGTGCATTTACTGGGGAAAGTAGGAGCAGAAGTCTTAACTTTCAGATCCGAAGCTGTAGACTCGCCTGAGAAAGCGCCTCTTTTGTGGACGAAGCAACTGCTGCTCATTCACACCCCAACGCAGCCCTAATCAGCTGCACCTGAGCCGGCCCACTAGGCTCGGCGGAGCCTCACACCAGCCCTGATGAGCTCCCCTGCCTCCGTCATCTCCTGTGAGATTTTGTGTGGCAGGGCTACAAACTGATTGAGAACTAAGACTTCACACTTCTGCCCCCCCCCCCAAGCACTTCTCCTTTTTTTCTTCTTCTTCTTTTTCTCCTTGTGTGTGTGTTCAGAGGGTGAAGAGCAGCAGCTGTTAAAACACTGCTAAAGCCTGAGCTTGAAAAGCTGCCAGTAACGGCTGCCTCCGTCATTCACCCCCCCCTTCTACTTGTTCCCTCACGTCTAATGCGGGAGGTCCTACCGAACAGGTTTGGTGGTTTTCACTAACTGACATAGACGGAGGATTGAATCAGCTTTCATACTAACCTCTTTGTTTACTTGTTCACAAACATAAATTTGTGCGATTAATAATGGCGAGGAGTGTGAGACGGGGGTGTTTAGCACGGCTAGAGAGTTTCTGTTCCTGCCCCTCTGAGAGCAATGTAAACAATAGAATCCAGTCCATGGGGGGATTTCTCCTGTGGCCCCGCTAACCCCCCCTCTCTGTGTGTCTCTGTGCAGGTTGGCCCAGCCGTACATCTACCCTCAAGCGTTTGTGCAGCCCAGCCTGCTGCTACCTGCTCAGGTCTCCGCCTCCGTCAGCACCAGCCCGTACCTGGACTACAGCTCGGCCTACGCCCAGTACGCTCACGCCGCCTTCGACCAGCAGTACCCCTACGCCGCTTCCCCGGCCGGCTTCCTGGGCTACGGCTACGCCACCAGCCCCACGGCCTCCGCCGGCCCGACCGGCGCGGCCACCACGGCCACCGTGCACCCCACCTTGCCCTCTGCCAGCGGCCAGGCCCCGGCCTTCCTGCACTACGCCCCGCAGCAGCACATCCAGCCGGAGAGGATGCAGTGAGCGCAGCTGGGGGGGGTAAGACTGTGCGGCCGCTGGAGGTGGAAGAGGACGGATCATTTTGGACAGGAGAGCAAATCCTTATAGGGTACCGCTGCTGCTGTCTGCGGCAGAATTCAGGAAAAAAGTTGGGATTATTGCACTATACGATCAGGATGGGCTGCTTGCTCATTGGTACAAGGGGCGGGAGGACTGTTGGGAGTTAAGGAGGGAAGCCGAACAGCATACAGTATGTGGTTGCTTCCAAGGGCTTCCAGAAAATGACACTTCATTTTTTTATTATCATTATTATTATTATTAATATTATTTTATTGTCCTCTATTATTGTATTAATGTCCTTGTCACTATTCATTTACCATTATTATCCATGTTGGCATCTTTTTGTAGCTCAATCAGCAGAGGTCATGCATGTCCACTGTAGATGTTGATTCTTCTCCCAGTCCGGAGTATCTGGTCCGGACGCGGCGGACATCGCCGCTTTGAGGACGCAGAGGGACAATTCATGTTAGTTTTTGATGGCGATAGTGCGATGACTCGCCAACAGAGCTCTGCCTCACGAACGGACTTCCTCAGCGCAGGAAAACGAGGGGAGATTTCAACTCTGAAGAGAAGAGACTGCACAGCTTTTCCCCCCCCAATATTTGATTTCAAGAGGCCTTAATAAAATAACTAAGAAAATGAGACAAACTCCCCTTTTGAATCTCCAGATTATTTTGCCTGTGCCTCCCCACTCTAAACCAAGTTAAGTACGGAGAGCCCCTTTGTAACTGAGCTTGGCAATGCTTACTTCAATTTGATGTAGATAATCATAAGAAGCATCATGGGAGGGGGTTATCTGTGTATGTTGACAAGAAAGGTTGCTGACACTGAGCACAAACACCAGTGTTTTTATTTCTTCTTTACTGAGATGGTCAAAAACTGTTGCTCCAAGCACAGCACATTCAGATGTCATCACGTGCATTTTTTTCAATATTTATACGTAGGTATTTATAAGAGGTACTAAGTTTAAAAGAAAAAAAGTAAAGCTTTTTTATTTGTTATTGTGACTATATTTGTGACACTGACGTCATTTAACTGGCAGAGTCCTTGCTGCAGATCCACAAGTGTCATTCTTTTCATCATATTACCAGTCAGTGGATCTTTGGCTGGATTTATTGGAAATTCTTTTACTTTCTTTCTTTTCCAGTAAGATTGTTCTTTACAATCCTTTCAAAGAAGCCATAAAGAATAAAAATTTCTACTCAAAGTGCCTTCTGATAAGTTTTTATATTTTTCTTTTTCTGTGATAAATGGACCAAAAGCCACAATGGGATTATGTAGGGGCTTGTTGTGAAATGTGATGTTATAGAAATCTACACACCTTTCACAGAGTAACAGCAGCTAGTGCAGGATGACGTGGCTTAAAAAGAAAACCTGAATGATTTTATTATAACTGATCCAATTTGCGATTTTAACCGTTCTCCACCCTTTTTCTGTAAAGAAATTAGAAATGATTTTCAATAATTGGCTTTCTTTGCAGTCATCCCTTCTGGGAGTTAACCTCAATTTAAATACAAGATGGTGGAACTTTGGATGGGCCGGCATCACTAAAGTATGGAAGCCCAGGGATTGCATTGGTAAAAATCTTTCTTTTTTTTCCAGAAATGAAATTTTCATAAACAAGAAATTAAGCTAAACAATTTATTGCCCAGCACTATAACACCAGCATAAGCTGGTATTAGCTGGTTGATCAGTCGGGCTATCTGCTCATGTAGCCAGCTTTACAGTCCACTGCTTTACGTATTTTTGAGGTTTTGTTCTGGAGTTCTTAAAACGGCCTTAATAAGGGGGATAGTTGGTAAACGTTTTGTTTCTACGCTGTAACTGGGGGTATTCCATCAAGCAGGCTAAAGGCAAAGCCAAGCTTAAATGGCCAAGTCTGGCTAATATGAGTGAGAGTTCGGTTCCGTCAAAGAGGCTGAGATTAGCCCCAACTCAGTAACCATGGAAACCATGACTCTGGCTAAGCCAGAACTGTAGCTCAGGTTTTCGTTCCATCAATCTGAGGCTCAACCCTGTTCCACCAAGGTGGCTAATGTGAATGCCAGCCAAGTAACCATGGTAACTTATGCTGCTGGGTAAACCTGGTCTGTAGCGGGCTAAAAGTGAAGCTTAGCACCATCTATGATCAAAGAATGTCCAATAGACAGAAACCGAGTCACACAGCTGTCATGGAATGATAAAATAATCAGCAAAACATAAAATATATAATATTTTGTTTTTATTATTCATACTAATAATTATATATTATCTATAAGAACATTAAAGAACATTATCACAAAAAAAATAAGACAAATAAATACAAAATTAAACTAATTAGCAAACAAAAAATAAAAGGAAATTAAGGCATTGAAAATAAAAGATTGAATATGTACACCAAACCAATTAGATGTAAATGCCCTCCAATCTCCACCCCCACACACCCTCCTTGCCTCCTATTGGCAGGCAAAGCAAAAGCCAATTGAGGTGTCATTTCACATTACATTATGGAAGACTTACCATTGCTAAGAATGTTCTTATATTTGATTTTGACCTGGTGGCCGGTCCTCCTGAGATTGCTTCTGTTGAGACATGACCGTGAGGGACACACACCATGTCTGCCCCAAAGCACATTTCATACATAGAGGCAATTTAAGGAGATCATCATTCTTTTGATGTAACAAGGGTTAGGGCCTCCGAATGATAGGAGATAGATGATTGATTTGCTGTCACCTGCTTTCACTTAGTTACTGTAACAGGGGTCCTCATTTCCATTGAATTGCTTGATTTGCTAAATGATTCTAGATAAATAATAATGCAGGAAATAAATTACAGCTACCCCATCGATTTCCATAACAATCAGTTGATAAATGTGATGAACATCACTTTCTAACATTACTACTAGGGCTGCCAAATGATAAAATATGGAGAATTTCACATAAATTGCAGTGAAACAATAATCCTATTTTAATTATGTTCATATGAATGTTACTTAGGGCTGTCTTTTTGTTCTTTGGGGATTTTCCATTTAATTTTAGGGATTTGGTTGCATTAATAGGTCCACATAATTGATTAGTTTAAAACAAAAACCATCAAGAAATCAATTGGTAAATTATTGCCTACATATATTTTGTCCCTTTGATGGGGGATTTATATAACATGATGATGCTGAAATACGTAATTTTCTTTATCACTTACGCGTTCAGCCTGTCTGCAGTATTCTGCCATGCCACATCCCTCGCTTCATTGATTGCCGCGGTATTGCCCTTCTTTCGGATTATGTGGCTGGAATCCTCATATACCTCCACGAGGAGGGTTTGTTCCGCTGCGGAGAACATTTCTGCACGCTCTTTCCCCATGCTTTTCGGCATTTTGGACAGTTTTCATTCTCGACTAGAATGGGCTTTTTATTTTCTCTGTGAGCGTGCACAAGTTGAGGCTTAACAGGTGAGGCTTGACTAAGTGTCAAGTGGAGCCAGCAGATTTCACTTGATGGAACGACTTGGAGCTAGATTGGGAAGTGGAGCTCAGTCAAGCTTCAAGCTTACACATAAGTCTGGCAATTCTTAGCTACGTTGATGGAATACCCCCCTGGTGTCTTGTGACGCCAAACATTTCAAGACAGCTGAATTTGTTGTGCAGCAACATGTGAGGGAGGGGCGGTTCTCTCCCACTCTTATCAATCAGGACAGTTTTGTCACTCCAGCACACTTTCGACCGTAAAATGGAATATTTTGCCGATTCAACACAAATTTTAAACCTTTAGTTTTTGTAAAAACAGTGGGGCCAAGTGTGTGTTTGCGGCTCCTGCTGTGCGAGCTCCGAGGGGTCACAGGGTGCAGTTATATATGTGTTTGTTATCAAGGCTGTCAAGAGCAGCACATCAGCAAGGGGGAGGCAGCCCAGACTTTTTTTTTTTTTTTTTTTTTTTTTTATCAAGCCACAACACCACCACCACCTGCCAGGGAAGCTGGGTGTTCCCTCGGCCAGCACACTTACTGAGATCTTTGTGTCTTAAAGGAGTAAGGCGGCTGATGAAGTTGTTTAAGGGATAGTTCAGCATTTCTTAAAGTGACTCTAACATTTTTGGTTACTTCGATTACTGTGAATCTGCATTAGTTGGTCGCAGAGGCTTAAGGCTACTCCTGCAGCTTGATTAAAGAGTGAAAAAGTGAACACTGTTTTATAGATTTTTGCCCTGCCTTATGTTTTTATCTGATGGAAAGACTTTTAAGTGTTACGTTCTGGGTAGGGGTTTCATGGAGGTAGATCAATGGTGGTGCAACACCTCTTGCCCTTCCCCCATCTCCAGTTTAAACAATAACTTTTTTTTAAATAGCTCCCTGAATCAGCAGTAGTAACGGTTGAAATGTTTATAAAATTGTGTTTGCATTAACCTCTATGATGTTTATACGTTTTTGGTCTCTTCCTCTCAAACTAGCCGTTAGCTTCTTCCCCTGGGACCAACTAATCTGGAAATGAAAGTAATTTGCCGCAGATAAGGAACTTTACAACCAAACCCCTCTTCACAAACCATGCCTCCCAGAGTTTCAAGTTCTTTTTTTTTTTCCTTTCTCCCCACATTGCAAAACAGGCTAAGCTGGCTCAGTTTTTTAAAAAAAAATTTCAGCAGCGTTTTTACATGTTTATGCTTACATCAGCTGCTTCACAAAACGTGTCACTTCAGAGTCCCACTCCAGGCCCACAGAACACAACCGTGACTAGGTTAGAAGAGAGAAACAAAGAAAAAAACACGCCCATCCATGATCTCGTTCTCTCTTCGGGTTTAATTCATCCACTTGGTAATGATTTACAACACAGCCTCGAGTTGAATGGAGGTTTTCTAAAGTGCTTTTGGTTTTGATTGAACTTCTTTAAGACTTTGTTTACTCTAAGAATGCTCCTGTTATTGCATTGTCAGGCTGCCCTTAAACCTGTCCTTAGTGGCAGCTTCAGTTCACAGGGTTGTTTATAGTTTAAACCAGGATCAGTTTTTTTTGTTTTTTTTCAGTTGAAGTATCAAATTTAAGGTATTGATATTCCTTTAAGGTGGCAACATGTCTGAGAATGCATACCAGAAATGATTCAAGCAGAATATGAGACTTTCCATGGAAATATTGCACAGCTTTGTCCTTTAAAGTGTGGGAAGTTTGAAAATAGGAGAAATCCCAAACTCTTCATTACC
The DNA here is from genome assembly GCA_963556495.2 of Valencia hispanica. NCBI lineage: Eukaryota > Metazoa > Chordata > Actinopteri > Cyprinodontiformes > Valenciidae > Valencia > Valencia hispanica. The sequence continues at coordinate 42,001,035 of OY747708.1, read as the reverse complement.
AGTCGGAGCACAAGGATGACGTACAGTCTGGGAGGATCACTGTACTTCCCACGTTCCTCAAACCAGGAAGTAATAATTTCCTTAGGATGATATTTTATTATGCAAAGGGGGAGATTGAATGTAAATGTGAAGTAGCAATATTTGACTACACTTGCTTTGGGATCAGATGACATCCCTGGGTGCAAGAGCTGAGCAACATTTAAGTAAACAAAAGAAGGACCTAGGAGGGCTTTTATAGAGTTCTCGTTGAGGAGGTCCCCCTAATACGCTTTAAAGGTAGCAGCTTTGTGACAGCGTCTTGCAAAAAGAATTTCCACTCTTCACATTACAACCCCAAGCTTCGATGGGTTTAATTGATAGACCAACACAAAGTGCTTAATTGTGAGGTGGAAGAAAAATCATGCATTGCTTTCAATGTGCATCCTAAACACAGGCGAACTCTGTTCGCCAATTAGGATTGCACTGGATTTTGATTTAGGGGAATCACGGCTAAAGGGGTCTGAGAACAAATGCGAAACACCTTTGTTTTTTTAGATTTTTAATTGTGCAAAATTCTGAAAGCCATAATGTTTCTTCCAAATTCATAATTATGCACTACTCTGAGAGCACAATATCCAAACAGAACACATTGTACCTTCTGGCAAAGAGGGACGAAAGGAAACCAAATCAAGGGGTTCGAATACTTTTGCAAGACACTGCAAAAGTGTCCAAAAACTGATTCCCTTGGAGCCACAGGAGCCGTCATCATGAGTATCACAGGTAAACAAAATCACATGTAAAAGTGTTCCTGCACCTCAAATATTCAGTGAAAGTGTTTTGATGTAAACGCGATGCGCTGTGTTTGTGTTTCAGAAGAAGACAGGTCGTCCTGTGACTTGACCATAAAACAAACAACAACAACAACAAAAAAGGTTTGATGGAAGCCATGCCGTGTACTAGGACATGCTGCATGGATGCCAACACTAAAGACAAGCTGCTGTTTAAATATAGCTGAATCATGTCACAGATTTCCAAACACCCGTGCTCAGCAGAATGGATGTCTCTGCTGCTGCTGGTGTTTACTGGACGCTTACTGAAGCGAGGCGGCTCTGGTCCTCCTCTCGTCCTCCTTACGTTGTCACTGTTTATCTCTCGCTATCTCACCCTGCGCTCTCTGTTTGCTTTCTCTCTCCCTTTCTCTCTCTCTCTCTCTCTCTCTCTCTCTCTCTCTCTCTCTCACACATACACACACACATTTGTTTACTTTTTCCCACTTCTCATTTGTGGCTTTTCTCTTTCTGAACATCTGCACGCCTACATCCCCCCCCCCCACCCCCCCACCCCCTCGGGCCTTCTTCACTTCAGTGCTGTTTCTCTCTTTCTCACTGTCTTTTTTTGGGGGGGTGGGGGGGGGGCTGCTTTTCACCTCGTGAATCACAGGGCAGAAACAGAACCGGGTGTCAACTTGATGAACGAGGTCACGCAGGCCCAGCAGACCGTGTTAAATGCTGGGTCATCATAAAGCCTCTCCTCAACCCCCCCCCCCCCCCCCCCCCACGCCTCACCCTCACTTTAACATGCACATACAAAGTAGGCAGAGCCAAATCTCACTCCCTGCACACATCTCACTCTGTCGTGTAACTCTGACGTCCAGTGGTTCCTCAGAAACGTCAGGAAGGATAGGCAGTCCCTTCTTATCAGCCTGCAGCTTAACTTTAATCACAACAACCTGCTTAAGATAACCTCTTGTTATCATGGACTCAAACACTTGGATCATTCAATTTCCCTCATGCATCGTGACATCGTGTGAACTAGAGAAGTTCTGTATCTTGATTTGATGTAAACCTATAATATATACTCTTTGTCCTAAAGTTCAAGCCAAAGTGAGATTCTAAACGAAAAGGTCATTTTTGTTGGACTATAACCACAAATGATCTCTTGCTTTGTGCAAATCCAATTCCTGTAAAAGTCAGACTGAGCTTGTTTGACCTGAATTGTCTTGTCTACAGATCCCCGTGTGACTCAGAGGCCCATTGGAGTCCAGCCCCAAGTGGGCCTGCCCGAGCCTGGTGAGTGTTGCTGCTGCAGCCTCAGATAAGCTTCAGCCACAGGCTAAATTTACCCTCCCTCTTACTGGAGGTGACCAGACTCCAGAGAGCCGTCACCTTCTGTCTCACGTGGCCGTCTTTAAGCACCTCCAACGTTTCAGATAAAATGAAGGGTCTGGAGACAGTCAGAAATATATATATATATATATATATATATATATATATATATATATATATATATAGAGAGAGAGAGAGAGAGAGAGAGAGAGAGAGAGAGAGAGAGAGAGAGAGAGAGAGAGAGAGAGAGAGAGAGAGAGAGAGAGAGAGAGAGAGAGATGGTGAGAAGAACACGAGACAAAAGGTGTTTCTGAGGATGCATTTATCTAAGGGGGTTACAATTTCTGGTAACAATGTCTGTGCTCACTGGTGTGTTTATGCAGTGCTGTACAGAAGGATTTATACTGCTTAAACTAAAAGAAAATATGCCTTACATAATTGTAAACTGAAAGCAAACAGGATATGTGGTTTTCAAAATTGTTTACGTGAAACAAGCTTGAACGGATTTACATGCATCCCACTGCAATCAATACTTTGTAGAACCGCCTTTTTCCTACAACTACAGCTTCAAGTCTATAAGATTTGGTGATGTCTTCCTGCTAGAAAGTGAACATCAACCTTAGTCTCAAGTCTTTTAAAGCCTCTAACAAGTTTTCTTACAGTGCCGTTCCTGCATTTAGCTAACTATGATTAGCATCCCTGCCCCTGTTGAAGAAAAGCAAACCCCACATCGTGATGCTGCCACCAACATGTTTCACTGTGGGCAAGGTACTTTCATGTTGATGTGCAGTGTTAGTTTTCTACCCCACTTGGAATTTTATATGTACATTAATATGCCATGTGTGGTGGAAAACTAACACTAACCAACAACCTGCAAAAAAAAAATCCCCTCATCATGATACTACCACTACCATGTGTCAATGCATTCGTTTTTTTGTTTTATTTTTGCCACATGAAGTGTGATGCAGAATGGCCAGAAACTTTTTTTTGCTCTCATCTGACCAGTGCACCTTCTTCCACATGTTTGCTTTGTTCATTACCTGGTTTGTGACAACTTTCAATTGGCCTGCATTACCCTCCTACCTGAGCTGTAAATCTTTACAGCACCTCCAGAGTTACTAAGGTGATCTTTGTTGTTGTTTTGTTTTGTTGTTTTTTTTAGGGGGGGGGGGGCATGCCTATCAGTTTATAGGTGGACAACCATGTATTGGTAGGTTTGCCAAACTCCTTTCATTTTAGATGATCGAAGGTTAGAAGCCTAATCCTGCTTTACACGTATCCACAACTTTTTCCCTGAAATCAACCAGTGTTGTAATGTAACCACATGGGGTAAAGTTTAAGAAGTGTGATAATTTTTGAAAGAAACAGTGTAAAAGAGCTTACATCAAACCCAAAATGTAAAGTGGAGAAGTGGGACAAAGGAGATTAGCTGTGAGCAATGAGGCAAAGGAACGTGAGTCAAACTTCTTGGGAAACGCCACACTCCTGAAAAATGCAGAGGATGAAGAGAAACAAGGAACAGAGCATGGAAACCTGTTCGGCTAAATGAAAGGATGCCAAACACCTCAAACAGTTGGTTCAGAAGAAGAATTAGGCTGGTTCAGCAAGAAAAACTGGACACACTGCGGAACCTGAAACAGGCAGATTTCTATCGTCTATGTAAACACTCTCTTTTTGTCTCTGTGTGATTAGTGTTTTCACATATCAGTGCCCGCTGCTATTTAAAAAGAAAACAAGCAAATTGTTTAATGTGTAAAGACAGGCAGATGTTTGCCACGATGGTGAATTACTTTAACAATTTGACCTTCTCAGCAGTAACTCCCTCTGGTGCAAAACACTGACTTGAACACAGGATCCAGGAGAATCTTTGTGCACAACGGATCAATCTGAAAACCTCCATCTTCAGGCCTGAGGAAACCGCTATGGATGTGATGTGATCCAGGCCAGATAGGCAGAGGCCTGTACCTGTTGTTCACATCTGTGGAGTCCCCGATAATACGGAGCCAAATACAATAGCTTTGGTGTAGCCTAATTGTCAAATAATTCTGTTATGAAGCTGCAGAATACAGTAGGGTAAAAAAGTATTTAGTCAGCCAACAATTGTGCAAGTTCTCCCACTTAAACAGATGAGAGAGGCTGCACCAGGCTGGGAAGACTTAATCTGCAATAGGTAAGCAGCTTGGTGTGACGAAATCAACTGTGGAAGCAATTATCAGAAAATGGAAGGCATACCAGACGATTGATAATCTCCCTCGATCTGGGGCTCCATGCAAGATCTTACCCTGTGGGGTCAAAATGATCACAAGAACGGTGAGCAAAAATCCTAGCACCACACAAGGGGACCTAGTGAATGACCTGCAGAGAGCTGGGACCAAAGTAACAAAGGCTACCATCAGTAACACACCACGCCGCCAGGGACTCAAATCCTGCAGAGCCAGACGTGTCCCCCTGCTTAAGCCAGTACAGGAATTTGCTAGAGAGCATTTGGATGATCCAGAAGAGGATTGGGAGAACGTCATATGGTCAGATGAAACCAAAATAGAACTTTTGGTAAAAACTCTACTTGTCGTGTTTGGAAAAGAAAGAATGCTGAGCTGCATCCAAAGAACACCATGTCCAATGGGAAGCATGGGGGTGGAAACATCATGCTTTGGGGCTGTTTTTTCTGCAAAGGGACCAGGGCGACTGATCCGTGTAAAGTAAAGAATGAATTGGGCCATGTATCGTGAGATTTTGAGTGAAAACCTCCTTTCATCAGCAAGGGCATTGAAGATGAAACGGGGCTGCGTCTTTCAGCATGACAATGATCCCAACACATTGCCTGGGTAATGAAGGAGTGGCTTCTTAAGAAGCATTTCAAAGTCCTGGAGTGGCCTAGTCAGTCTCCAGATCTCAACCCCATAGAAACCTTTGGAGGGAGTTGAAAGTCTGTTTTGCGCAGCGACAGCCCCAAAACATCACAGCTCTATAGGAGATCTTCATGGAGGAATGGGCCAAAATACCAGCTACAGTGTGTAAAAAACCTTGTGAAGACTTACAGAAAACGTTTGACTTCTGTCATTGCCAACACAGGGTATATAACAAAGTATTGAGATTAACTTTTGTTATTGACCAAATACTTATTTTCCACCATAATTAGCAAATACATTCTTTAAAAAGTAGACCATGTGATTTTCTGGATTTATTTCTCATTTTGTCTCTCGTAGTTGAAGTATACCTATGATGAAAACTACAGGCCTCTCTCATCTTTTTAAATGTATATATTTAGAGTTTTGTTTTATTTTTTATTTCACTTTCAATACAAAAATTTTCCCTACATTTATTTCAGAATTTAAATTTTTATTTTCAGTTACAATTGTATTTTTCAATGCCGATTTTTTATTCCCATACAATATTTAGTTTCAGTTTAAGCGGGCATCGTTTTGATGCCATAGACTTGTGGCTAACTCCTGCTGATTGGTTGTAGCTCTCTGGAAAATTGCATCAGCAGACATCGCCGAACAACAGGGTTTATAATATTGGAAGAGTTTCTGGTGAAGCAGTTTAAAACTACAAAGCAACCATCCCTGCTTCTTCCATTCTGTAATAGAGTGATAGAACTCTCGTTCTCTTGTTATTCTCTGCTGCTGTGGGCACCTTTTGATGCTGACCAGGGATGTCACTCCCTTAAGTTCCTTAATACCTCCAGAACAGAGTGACAAGTCATCCAGAAGGACATAAAATTCCAAAGAACAGCATCTAAAGCAATGCAGGTGCTCAGCTGCCTCAGTTCTGGCCAGTGTTCATAATTAGACAACAAGAAAAGAACTGCCCACTGTAAATTTGCCAGAAAAATATTTTGATGAACTCCAAATCTTTTAGGAAAATATTCTGTGGACTGATGAGACAAAAGTGGAATGTTTTGGAAACTGTTCATCCCGTTAACAGCTGGTATAAAACCAATACAGGGTTTCAGGAAAACAGCATCAAATGAAAGTCAAACATGATGGGGGTAATAGGTTGGATGTCTCCAAACTATAATTTTTTTTTTTTAAACTACTACTACTACAACAAGCTTTACAAAATAATTTCCCCCCCCAATTTTGTGTTATGTTTTCATTTTTCACACTGGACTCTCAAGCTGAATGCTAAACCAAACTTACCTTGCTCTTACAGTAGAGAGGATCTAACGTTTACTAGCACCACCTTGAAAGGATGTTCAGTCTGCCATTTATTGGGATGATTCACTGTGTGGATAGTGTAAAGTGTTCCAGAGGATTGTGATTGAGTCAGGGTAAGTTGCTGAAAGCGGTTAAACCTGAACTATGGACTCTGGGGTGTGATAAAACCTGAAGTATCTCTGGATCGGAGTGAGCTTTGAAAGCTCTGGCAGGCATAAAACGGACAGCAGGCCTGTGACCTCTCAGCCGCCGTTCGACAACCTCCAGCACTTTCAGCTCCTGGTGGCATTCCCACAGAGGCCGGTGCTAACGAGAAGAGCCAGAGGAGAAAGAAGTTTCTCAGACCCGAACCCGATTGAAGAATTTGATGACGGAGCAATAAGAGATGAACAGCTGTAAAAGGGTGGAGAGCAAAGAAAGTGAGATCACTGAGCTTTGTGAATATTGGTCCGTATTTGATTTCAGTTCACGTTCAGCAAACTGCCTTGCCGACGTGTTCAAGGTTCCCATAAATGTTTCAGATTTGCTACGTTACAGCCACGCAAAATTATTCTGAAACCCCTAGATGAAACCCAGTGCATCCAATGCATTAAGAAGTCTTCTAATTAGTAAACATCCACGGCTCAGGTGGGAGAATCTGTTGTATGTGTGTGTGTGTACATCTGTAGGAAGGAGTGCCATCCATGTGTTTAAAACATGGTAATGGTAGCATCATGCTGTGGGAATGTTTTTTTTCCTTCAGCAGGGACTGAAAAGAGAGTCATTGTTCAATGAAAGCTATAAGAAGTTCCATTTGTTGTCAGACACAAGAGATGCAGAGCGCTATCTGTGGCGAAAAACTGACAGAACACATCACATTGTGTTTACTGCCCCCCGAGGTGAAACACGTGGGGAAGCTTTTAATTAAAAAGCAAGCTGGTTTTAGTTAATGGACAAAATGGCAGGAGCTCACTACAAGGTAATCCTGGATGAAAACCTGTTAGTCTGCAAAGGACTCTAGACTTAAACTGAGGTTGACCCTTCAGCAGGAAAACAATCTTAAACTCAACAACATGGATACAATAATGGTTTCGATCAAAGTAAATTTGTGTCACAATGGCCCAGTCTGGAGATAAATCCAATCCAAGTATAGGAAAACTGATGTTCATGGACACTCTCCATCCGATCTGATTGAGATTGAGGTATTTTGCAAAACAAAAAGGATCTCAAGCTCCAGATTGTGCCCCACGTGGTTTGGAGTTGCAACATGACCCAAAGACGGTTTTATAAAGTAGTGACCTCACGGGTCTGAATACAAATGCACAGTTATTACAATTTTATTTGTAAAAAAAAAACAACCAAAACATTGATGGTTCACCTTGTTTTGGCCTATCACATCAAATCTCAAATACCAGTAAAATGTAATGAAATGTGTAGCTGTCAATTAACAAAGTGTGAAAAAGTTCATTTGAGTAAACTTCCAAGATGGCGTCTGCATGAATTTATGGCTTGATTTGGTACTGAGAAAAATACACAACATCAAACCACTTGGAATACATTTGTTTTTACATTCTGTATTTGTTCTACACTGGTTTCCATCTCCAGCTCCGTAATGTGATCTGGAGCGTCTCTCAGAGAAGGCAGCATCCGGAAGCAGAACAACGACGCGTCACACTCCGACATGTCAGAGCGGCGGGAGTCACAGCCGCTTCCAGACTCACATCCTCCCCACATGTCTGCCCAAGACAACAGCCCTGCGCTTTCATGTAAACACCCCCCACCACCACCACCACCACCACCACAAGACATGCTGAGAGCTCCCTTATTCTGTGTCATTCGGCATATGAGCCACACGACACACCGCAACACGGAGCAAAACAGGCTGACCTTTAGCGTCCAGGAGTCTGACACTTGTTCAGCATGTTCTCAGCTCTGAAAGGCTGCCGGTGCTGTGACATGTCTCCTTATCTCCGACCAACACGCCTGCTGTGATGAGGAGCGCCACCACCTCAGACTATAAGCTAAGCTGCTGCTAGAGGGCAGGGAACCGGAGGAAGGGTGGGAAGGAAAGAGCCGGGGGGTTGAGGTTAACTGCAGCAGGGGCGGCATACAGAGGAGGCCCAGCGCCTGACGACCGCTGACAGCTGAGCTTCCCTTCTCTGCGGGGGTTTCATGACCACAAACTGACACAGTCCTCTCACTCGCACACGGATCAATCCACTGTAGCTGTTTTCTATTAAACAGTGGCACGGATTCTTCCACACACAACAACAAATCTGACAGACTCCCAGACTGCAGAGCGAAGAGATGCACTTCTGTAACGTATTTGTCTATTATTACCATGAGCGTACCCTTTGGGGAACAGCTTGAGACTAAAAAACAAACAAAAGCAACTTTATTTTAGAATTTGCGTGCTCAGCAAGTGTCCACAAGTGTCCTGGTGTGTGGTCAAGCACAGCAGGATCTGGGGGGGGGGGGGGCAACAGGTGTACAGGGTGATTTTGAAGGACTGAGCGAATGCTTTTGTCTCCATCTTTGACTTCTGAACCTCTGCTGTCACTGCTGATATACATGAGGACAGCTGTGAAAATGACCCGCTCTCTGATTCACACATGTGGCAACAGGCGTCACAGCCGTGCCAGAAACGGGCACGGCGTGTCGGCCTGTGTGCGGGAAGCATGTCACCGTTATTAAACCTAAGAAGAGAGACGGTGGAAAGCTGCTGCATGTCTCAAAAATAGGAAAGGAGACTCCTGATGTCTAAAGCTTGGTAAATATGCGTGCTATTGTTTCCCAGAGGATTTAAGTGCTCTCCATGTTCTTCGGAGTGACAGCCTAGGGGAAGAAAATGTCTCTGTGGCCGCTGGTTTTTGCCTGTGTAGGCCACCTGAAGGTTCAAATTTGAACAGATCATGTCCAGGATGTGTGGGGTCTGCAAAAACCCGTTTTGTGACAAGAGATCTGTTCACATTCTTGATGGAGGAAAAGTCAGCACCAAAGACCCTCTCTGCAGACCTGATTGTTTGTTGTAGTCTGGTCCTGTTCTGTTTGAGGCTGATCCAAACCAGGGAGTGATGGATTTGCATTGGACAGACTAATAGTGGTGTAAAAGATAACCAGCAGCTCTGGAAGGCCACCATCATCCCACTGAGAACATACTTTTTTAATTTGGTAATTGCTGATGATTCACATTAGAAAGTGCTTGTTCTGACCTCCTTATTACATCTTTGTACAGTTTTCTTTGCGCAGTCTGCAGCGTACAGCAAGGCAAACCTTGGATTGCTTGTTGCATTTAATCACTTTTGGATTTTCTGTGTTTGTGTTTGTTTTATGAGTGTTCACATGTGCGCTGTTTCATGGTGTGCATTATTGTTTGACATCCTCATAGATCCAGGGACGAGGGAAAAAAAACTGAAAATGGGTAGTCGATGAGGACCGACAGCTCAGTTAGGTCACACGTTTGATACCGATTGCAACCATACATTTTATGGCAGGCCGTCTTGCAGATTGAGGTCCTGGGATTGAATCCCAGAAAATACCTTTCTGCATGCTGCATGTTCTCCTACTGCATTTGCAGGTTCTCTCTGGTCACTCCAGATTCTTCCCACAGTCCTGCATGTTAAGCGAATCAGCTTCTCTAAATTCCCTCTTGTCTTGTATGTCTGTGTGTTGGCCTGTGATGGACTACCCACCTGCCAAGGGTGTCAAGGGAGATAGGCACCCCCATGACACTGCCGGTATATCCAGGGGATGGATGGATAGAATTTTTCAAATTCCATTCAGAAGATGGCAAACAAGTTTTAAGGTCTTTTTTGTGTCCATAGATTATCCAGTTGTCTTGCTACAAATTGTTCTAATATCTGATACAGGGGACAATCGTTCAGCTCAGTGTAACCAGGAACCCAGGGTCCTTCAGCGGCACCATGATTCTCAAACTAGAATATACTTTGAGTCTTGAGACAGATTTATTGATGAGGGGGAAGACGAAAGTTATTGTTGAAATAAAGCCATGGCCGTGATGGCAGCATCATGTTGGGTAGATGTCTTTCTTCAGCAGCTGGGACAGGGAAGGTGGTTGAAAAAGATGTCTGGAGTTAAATGCAGGACAATCCTGGAAAAAGCTGCAAAAGACTGGAGACAGAAAATGGCTGCTCACCTTCCAAAGACCTGAAACATCAGACCAGAACTACAGGAATTTAGATCAAAGCACGTTCATGTGTTAAAAACGACCCAAAGGCCAGACCCACATCCAATAGGAGTTTGTGGTTGATTAGATGTTTCACAGATGGTTGTTTCAAAAAGAAATGAAGAAACACTTTAGTCTCTAGATCTGCAAAGCTGGTAGAGGTAGCCCTTGCTGCTGTAATCACAGCAAAATGTGGTTCTACAAAGTGTTGACTCAGATGAGCTGAATGAAAATGCACACCACACTGTTCAGATTTGTATTTACTAAAAACATGGATTTTTATCCATCAATGTTCCCATTTGTGGTAAATGAATAATGATCACGTTTGCTTCCCCTAAGACAAACCTCTTTGCTCCTTACTCCTCACAACAAACCGTTGTTCTGGTCTGCCTGAAGACGCATGGGCCTGGTACCAACCTACTTATAAAAAGCAGTCAAATTCCCCTCTTATTCTGATCTGGGTCTTGGGAGCAATTCTAGAAAACATGGCCATGAGTTAGAGCCAAATTGGGGCATTATTTGGACAGGGGCACGGGGATTGCGTTGATCCAAGCTGCAATATAAAATCCATCCTCTGAGATATTTTGGGCCAGAAGTTTTTTTTGTTGTTTTTTTCTGCACCCACTTTTTCTAATCTTCTGCACGGGAACATCCCCCAATCACTAATTTCTCCCATCATTTCTTTGTGAAGATCTCCTCAGACCTCTCCTATTTTAGTATGTTCCACCAGGCACGATTTACCCTCATCCACAGAGAAAGAGAGCGAGAGAGAGGAAGGAAAAACCTGACTGAGTCCCCTGCCTACTCGTAAAAAGAAGCAGTCTTGTGTATCTCCACACGGTAACAGTCCTGTTCCCAATCCTGGGGGGAGTTATCAGCTCTCAACACAGAGAGAGGAGGAAAGTCCACCCGGATTCACCAGCAGCTCTTTATAAGGACAAGGGAAAAAAGGCCCTGGTGCCTCTATATTTAGATGGACTTTATTGGGCCTCTTGTCTTTGCTTGACTGTTCTCTCCTCCTGTGCGCTGCTGTTACCAATCATTCACCAGAGCCATGTGGGAGGGCGCCCTCCACCCCATCACACAGCCAGAGTGAGTCTGATAATGATCTCAGAGATAATAACACAGAAGAGGAAACAAGAGAGAAAGAGATGGCGGAGGAATGACAGTTGTAGGGGGTGAGAGAGAGGTTATTAACGTATCCTTTTCCCTTCTGCGGGTCCTCCAGTTTGGAGGAAAGCCACCAAAAGGTTTGTGATTTTTTTTTTTTTTTCAATCATGAGACACAAGATGGACCCTTTCTGATTCCTCCTGCTCCGTTTTACCTAGTTAATGATTAGGCAGAGAGACTCTCCTTTCTGGTCTCATCTCCAAAATAAAGCGTGTTTTTCAACAGCGTTCGCCTTCACTGCTATCACAATAGCCCACCTGACTACCTCTTTCTATCTTGGTTATTGCCTGGTGGCTCTAGCCAATGGGTTTTGCAACAGTACTTGAAAAACAAACAACTGAGGCGGAGATGAACAGGACAAGGAAACTCCTGCACCCATCAACATCACACGGAGGCATGTTGTGGAGCTGCCAGGACATGAGCCTGTCAACAAAAGGCCTCATGAAAACCATCCAAATGCAAATATATGCCCACAGTTTGGTTTCTGGGTACATTAACAAGGTGTGTCTTGGCTGTGGCAGAGATCAAACATAATTATATTATCAGGGGATTTGTTTTTAAAGTTTTGTTTTTAGATGTCCTTATTATAGTAGGAATTCCTGATATTTCAATTTACAAATCATGGGTGATTTACTATTTGTCGCTATATGTTAGCAAGTCAGTAAGTAAGTAGGTAGGTAGGCAGGTTGGCAAAAAGTATATCATGCCAACTGTTAAATACGGTGGAGGATCTGTGATGCTGTGATCGTGTTTCTCCACTCAAGGCCTGGGAACCTCGTTGGAGTGCATGGCACCGTGAAATCTTTAAACTACGAGGACATGTTAAATCAAAACCTGATGGACTGTACTGTACACTGAAAATCAGTTTTGACTGGATATTTTAACACGATAAATATTTTGTTGAATTCAGTTCATGCATCCATCGTCTACGCCGACCTTTTTTCTGCCACTGGTCGAAAAGCAAGGTGCATTCTGGACACAAAGGACAAACAACCATATATACACACACTTACTTCTAATGGAAATTAGAGAAGCTGGTAAAGCAGACAGTCGTGTATTTGGAATAGGGAGGAAGTCTGTGTACCCAGAGAGAACTCACACATGTATAGGGAGAACGTGTAAAAACTCGGTTCAATTCAACTCACTTTAATTCCATTCAAATTAATTCATACCAATACATTCATATAATTCACACCAAAAGTCATTTTTAGATACTTTACAGGACAAACAGATCCAACAGATGACCAAATAGATCTAATACAATCCAATCATAACAACAGGTTGAAATTCAGTCACACGTCTGGTTCATCCCACTCAAAATGAATCCTCCAATATGAGAAGCTCAGTCCTCACACCTGAATCTAGATCATAAGAGACCGCTGAGGATTCTTAAGGAAAACCAAGTGTTGTTCCATTGTGTCACTCTTAATTTGGTTAAAAAGCAACTTATTTCTAAATGACAATGATTTAATTTAGGTATTTCAGAATATTATACAATAAGCTACACACACACTCACACAGACATAACTAATCGAACTGCTCATTTGGCTACATACAGTAAAATGTAGAGCTCATCAAACTCTGATCCCAAGGTCCGTCCATTTCCTGTTTGATTCTCTTTCTTGGGGGTTTTCTGTTTTGGAGACAAATTGCTCTAAATTGTGCTGATATTACTTTTCTGTCCTAACATTTTTAACGTTCTGCATTTACAATTTTCCCTTTTTTCTCCATTTTGTTTGTGCTTGCTTTCAGTTTTCTGAATGGAGTCGTGGAGAACTTATTTGTGTCTGTGAATCTCCTGCTGGAATGAGTTTGATTGACTGTCAGTTTTCGCTAAATTTACTAAATGATTCGCTCACAGTTTCCTACCTCATACAGTAGGTGAAAAGCGTGTCTGTGGTTGACTGAGCCTGTATTCAGTATAACAGCAGGCAGTCTTTGTGGCTGTGTCTATCTCAGCAATGAGCAAAGCTCAAGCAGGTGGAGCTTAGTGACAGAAGTGCTTGTTTTGCATGTGAGCTGTCAATTTCAGGAGCCACACAAGAAAAGCCTCAACTGCCATGCAAATGGGAGGCAAATAGTATTCAAATAAGGCTGATGTAAAAAAAAAGAAAAGAAAAAAAAGATGGGTCAAACAAGTGAGAGCATACCAGTGTTGTGTATATCAGGTAGAGCTTGACAGTGCAGCGCCAGAACCTTACGTCAAGTTCGCTGTTTGTGTGTCTAACTTTTGGCTGAAAGGCCAGTCCAGTTTTACCACAACAGCCACAGTTGCCCTCTGGGGAAGGACAAACTGTGACGTCAGAATGGGGGGGGGGAGCAGCTCCGAAGACAATAGTTCACTGTGCAGGATGAGCGCCAAGGCGTGGCCTTGCTGGACACAGGCTCTTTCTCAGGGGACCGGCCCCAGCAGCTGCCTCAGCCTCTGGATCTCTAATACGCACACACGATTTCAATTCAGCATGAAAGCTGAAAGGATTCATGTTAAATCCCTCTTACACTCATGTTTCTTTCCGTGTGTGTGTGTGTGTGTGTGTGTGTGTGTGTGTGTGTGTGCGTGTCTGGGCCCTTGTGTGTGTGTTGGTGTATGAGCGTGTCTGCAAGAACACCAGTCGTTCTTTCCAGGCTCTGAGGAACGCTGGGACGGAGGTGGAGTAGGAGAGCCCCGGAGAAAGAAACGTAGCTGATTAACAGGAGCAAAACAAAGAGGCAATGTACAGAAACCCTCACCCGTCCGATGGTTGCCGAGATAAATTTGAGAGTGTGTGTCTGCAAACTCCCAGCACGACGCAGGCTCCTTACAGAATTCTGTATTTACTCCTTTTTTTTCTGGGAGTCTGAGCAACTTGCCTGTCTTGTGCCAGCCAGTCGTAAAGGTTTACAAGCCCTGGCAGGGAGGAGTGAAGAGACTCACAGCATAGACTCACATTAGGAGAGAATTCTGTTTGAGGGATTGGAGGTGGGTGCTGAACTGAGACCCCCAGAGCGTCTGGGACTGACTATCCGGGTGGAAGCATAGTGGTGGCAGCATCATGATGCGGTAACACCTTTACCAAAAAAAAGGAAGCTGGCTAGGAGAGGCAAGGAGTTAAATACAGGACAATCCAGGGAAATAAGCCTGTTCGAGCCTTCAAAGGACTACAGACTATTGTGAAGGTTCAACGAGCCTTAACATACTGCCGTACAAAGGAATGGAGAAAATATACGGTTTTCAAAGTGTGGCACTGGTACCACAAGTGGTGTTTGGGTTGCCTTTAAATGGACTGAGTTCATGTAGTGCTTTTCTAGCTATACCGACCACTCAAAGCACTTCACACTAGTCACATTCACCGAATCGTACTTACAAATCCACACACATTCATACTGCAGATTGTTAAGCAATATGGGGTTAAGTGCCTTGCCCAGCGGCACATGGCAGGAGACAGATGGAATCAAACTCACAACTTTCAGATTGCAAGACAACTTCTGAGTACTTTAGAAGTACTCAGTTACTCAAATGTGGTACTTGTTTGGTTAATACAGAAGAAATGGATACGTATGTGTTGTTAAATTAGGAATTTGGATCTGTGAATGACATCAAACTTGACTTTAACTTTTTCAAGCTCCAAATTTGAAAACCAATCACCGTAGATTTGCCAATTACTCAGTGACCAGGCTAACTTCTTCTAGCAATACAAACTTGTAACAATGCATTTCTCTACATTTTGTAACATTAAAAACTGCAGTAATGTGTTATCTAAAGTAGGTCATACAATACTGTTTATGTGAAACACATGGTAAAAAAAAAGGAAATTATCAGACATACAGATAAACAAGTTTTTTCCACAGATCTCTCCAATTTTTATTGAGCCGTACTGAATTTTTAGGTCTGGGTTAGTGAGAAACCTACAACTCTCACTAACTAATTTTTCCAACTACAAATTTGCAAGTTTCAGATACTGGGTGAAATCAGTCCTTCATTCTTTAATCAAACAAAAAAATGGAATAATCTAATGGGAAAAGAAAGTAAAAATCGTTGTAGTTGGAAATGTAGGTTTTGCTGAAGTGCAAGTCCAAGAAACACTGGCTTGGATCAAAGCATATTTGTCTTAGCACAGTTCAGTTCAGAACCAAAGCCAACTCTGAATTTGTGGCAAGACCTAAAAATCGTGATCTTCATCAAATGTGACTCAGCAAGAGCTAAAAGACTGGGAGTTTGGGGAAGAACTGGGACTTTCCAAAGTGCAAGGACAAAACCACCTGGGTGAAGACATAGTGGAAGCATCATGCTGTGGGGATGCATGTCATCGGCAGATCAGTTATTAGTGGAAAATGGGGAGAGCAACAAACAGGGCAATCTTGACCCAAAGAAAATCTGGTAGATGCTTCAAAAGACCTGAGACTTTAGACCAAGTGTGTCAAACCCGTTTCCATTTCGGGCCACATCAAGATCATTAATGTCCTCAAAGGGCCGATTGTGGCAAAAAGTATTGAAAAAACTACCATTGACAAACTCTTAAAATATGAATAAATATCTTTCTCTGCACTCAGGGCTTTAGTTACTTTACAAAGAGGATTGGGCAAACATTTTAATCTCTTGTGGAAAGCTGGTAAATGCACTGCTGGAGGCTGAACTTGCATCCCCAGGGTATCAGGAACCACCTGGGTCGTCAATAGGGGTACGTGGCCAGCCTTGCTTTTTTTTTTTTTTTTTAAGAGACAGCTCAATATGAGATGTGTAAACAGATGCTGAGCATCATTAAGCATGTATGAGCAGTGCATCAACACAAAACCCACCTGCCCTTCAGCTAAGGTCTAATGACAACAAACGTAACAAAAGCTTGGGATGATACGCCCAGCCTCGAGGGGCCGCCGTAGCGGTCTATTCAGCCTCTCATTCACCTGTGAGAAAGGCCTCAATGGTGGCCTCATGTTATTAAAAGCTTTCATACACGTGGTCTGATAGCATTATGATTTGAGTGGAGGACACCCCCTCAAACGATGGTTGGTTTTTACATGATGATTGAGCTTTTGTTGAAGTGTCCAGCCTGGTTGCAGCTCTTACAGCTCAAGGACACAAAACATTAGGATTTTGTATTTTTTTTATTTTTTATCTCTGGGTTATTGTACTGCAATACTTAAATATAGTGAATTTAGTCTGTTTTTAACATGGGGCTTGTAAGTATACTATGCCACTCAAACACACACAGGCATGCAAACAAGCTAATCTGAAAGCATGGGGTTGGTTACCGGTAATACAGTGTACCGAAAATCTGCAAAAGGTTTCCATCACGCTGTCGCCATTGTGAAAAGTCTGTCCAAAGAGTTGCCAGAGAAAGTGCTGGATTGACCAGATGCTGTATAGAGCATAGAGTAACAATGCAGCTCCTCCCCCACCTGTTGTTGCGCGCTGGTGGGAAGATGGCTGAAAAAAACGATTACATTTTTTTAATTTTTTTACACTGTTGGTTCAATTCAATTTGAAAATATTTTATTTTTACTGCAAAGGTTCATTAAATATCATAATTCATATCGCCCAAGTGGCTTCAAAAAGTCGTGGATGGTGATGCTGTGGGCAGGAAGGTTCTCCAGTAGAAGTCAGTGTTGCCACAAATCTGAAGAGGGCTCTGACTAAAGACTGCTCCTGCATGGCAGTCTCGTGACTGTCATGACATGATAACAGCTGAATATCCAGGCAGTAGAAATGATACTCCACAGTAGCATGTCCTGGACCAATGATTATTGGCAAGCACTGCTAATCCACCTCATTTACTTTTGCCGCCACTCTTTAAATCTCTGCTTGGCTGTACGGTCAGAAAGCCGGGCAGAGAGATGTTGGAGTGGAGGATATGATCCGCACACGTTATGATTGATAGACGAGATGGTTTGAATTTCCTCCTTCTCTCTCTGCTTTTTGATCCTGCTCTGCATCCATTAATGCAGTTTCTGAAACTTAATGAGTGCCACCTATTACTCCAACAAAAGCCTGTTTCAAAAGACGCACGCCAATCGTGCTGCCATTGCACCATTCATGCCGCCAAGCTTGATAGTAGTATTACCAGACTTGACCACTTACGAATGCCCAAAGGCTCCTTGATGCCGCCTCCGCTTTGCGGCAAAGTGGCGCCATTGTTTTTTGAGACAGGCTTAAGGTAACAGTTTAAAAAATAAATAAAACCAATTAGATAATGTAAGACAATTTACATTAGAACTTATTTTCAATACCATGAAACCGTAATGCCGTGATACTTTCATTAAAGGTTGTCAAATCGCTAGAATCTCATACCAGCCCTGGGCTGGTATGAGATTCTAGCGATTTGACAACCTGGCAGCCCACCTGATGAGTGCCTTTTATAAAACTGTCAAATTGATATTCTAACCAGTGTTGAACTGTTGAACATAAACAATAATCAGCAACATGCCCTGGACAAACCTGTCGTCTGTGTACCCTCCTCCTGTTTAAAATGCAAACAAGCGCACAGCCTTGCTTTGGTCCTAAGGTCCAAAGCAATTATGTTTTACATCAAAATAAGGATGTGAGGGATTTTAGAAAGGCGTTACTTGTAGGCAAGAGGCTGTGTTGTGAGCCGAACGAAAACATCAACATCACATAACAACACAAAATCTATGCTTTCAAAGTCTAGCACAGCAAAGGCAACTTTCAATAATCCGAAAACAGGGAATTATTGAGAAGCATGACCCCAGTGAGGTGGTCTGACGGTTGGCATGCTCTCCTTCTCCTCTGCTACACGCGGAACTTTTTCTGATCCCAATTCAGATGGGTTGGGTGAGGGTAGGTGGGTAGTTGCTGCTGTTGTGATCATGTGACAGTTTGGTCAGGAAGATTTTTTTTTTTTCTGACCGTTGTCCGTTGTCAAACTCCTGGTGGATATCTGTGCTGCTCTGTAACCCTTCAGGATGAACCGTGTGACCCCTGACACACAGCTGCTCAGTGTGAGACACACAGGCTCCAGCTTCCCTCCTGAGACCAACATCAGTTAGGATGTCTTCAACAGAAGACTCCACGCACACACCACAATGACACACATTGTGCCAGGGTAATGTCAACCTTAAGGCCATGAGCTATGGAGACTTTGCTTGGCAGGGTGAGTCACAAAGCTGTTGCTGCCATCTAGTGGTGGAGGAGCGCTCTTTGTTCCAAAAAACAAACAAAAAACGCTTTCCAGAAAGGAACATATTTATTTAAGAATAAACTAGGACTGTCAAACGATTAAGTATTATAATCGAATTAATCCAAGGTAGCTGTGAATTAATCACGACTAATTAACATTCCTGAATATGACTGAAAAACTAAAATTTTCAGTGTAAATAAAGGACTAAACAAGATTCTTTTGCTCCTGTATTTCCTTTTTTTAAAAGGAAATACAGGAGATATGCATGGGGCTTTTGTTTTGAATTCCACAATCACATTTACACGTGGCCCTTTCAACCTATTTATCTTTCAGCCAGTTGCCAAGGCAAACTAACTGGTTAACATTTTCTGAATGTAACCGTTTCTGTGACCGCTTTTTATTACGCTTTTTTTTATTAATTTTGGACAACCCTGAGCATCCTCTTCATGGGACTATCCTTCAACACAGTGTTTTCAGTCAAAGGCCACAGCCCACACACAGCCACCAGGATCTACAACAACTTCTTGAAGAATTAAATAATATGAGCTACAACACTTATTTTCCCTCTGGGATCAATAAAGCATTATTGAATTGAATTGTATTCTTCTGAACAATAGAGGGAATATTTGCTTATCAACATGAGCAAAATGGTGTGGAACCGAAGCTTTACATAACTCCAGTTCCCACTGTTATTATTTGTGGTTATCTTGCAATCCAATCACTTTTTCTGATTGTTGACAACACCTGATCGTGTCTCTTTCTGCAGATTAAGCGCGCAGTAGAGCAGGGAGCTACCCCAACAGATGACGGCTGAAGAGATTAAACTCTCCACAACAGACCTGTAGAAGATCTGCAGCATCTTGCTGCAAACCTTGAAGGACCTAAGCTTCCTCAAGAAGTACAGTCTGCTCTGTCCCTTCTTGTAGACGGTTTCACTGTTCAGTTTCCAGTCCAGTCTGTTGTCAAGGTGAACTCCGAGGTATTTATACTCCTCAACCACCTCCACTTCTTCTCCCATGATGCAAACAGTGTTTGACCTATTCCTGTTTATTCTGAAATCTAAAATAATCTCTTCTGTTTTGTTCATATCAAAGGTTAGATGATCGACGACAGCGTGAGAGTACGCTCCCCTGTGATGCTCCTGAGCTGCTGACCACCTAGTTTGACACATAATCCTTCAGTCTCACAAACTGTGTTCTGTTTGTCAGGTAGTCATTGATCCAGGCGATTGTTGACACCTCCAACCTGTGTCTTCAGTAGTCTCTGACAAAGCAAATTAGGCTCAATCGTGCTATATGCACTGGGGAAATAAAAGAAAATGATCCTCACAGTGCTGCTTGCTTTGTCCTAATACAGTGAGTTGGTTGAAGCAGGAGGATGATGTTGTTCTGGAGCAATCTTCCTTTTAATATTAGGTCTGCTAAGTCCTTAGTTTCTTTTAAAACTTTATTGAAAACATATTTTTACAATTTGGCTTTTAATCAGATCTGACTTTGGAAATCTCTTTTTTAGTATTTCTTTGATTTTTTTGGTTTTTCTTATGGTTGTTCTTTTTATTTACATTACCTTCATTGTTAATTTCTTGTTACATTGTGTCATTTGTGTGAATCACTTTGGGCAGTGTCACTGTTGAAAATGTGCTAAATAAATCAATTTGACCTTGACCTTGAGGTGTATGACGGCGTCTCTATGGCGCTAAGCAAACCGCAGCGATTTCTGATTTGTGTTTGTTCGCTTACTCGGGTGGGCAAAAAAGGAGTCTCTCCATGAACTTCATGGTGTGCAAAAAAGCATCCATTAACGACGGAAGACTGCAAATCCAAGTTAAAGATATAAAAGCTCAATGGAATCGTAATATAGTTGTGCATGAATTATCTGCGGAACATTTTTCAGGGTGGAGAGATGCAGAAATAAAGGGCAAAAATGTAAACAAAACAAAAAATGAATGGAAAAGTTTCCATGACTGTCAATACATTAACATGAAAACTGTTTTGTTACATTACTCTAGTTCATTAAGATTTGCAGACAGTTGTTTATGCACAGATCTCTAATTTCAATCATGTTGACATGAGAAATTTGATTGGGCCACAGAAAGATATCAATTCTTTTCTCCTTCCATTTCTCTTGTGGAGAAAGATAAGTGGGTAAGGGTAACACCATACTTTTCACTTTTACTTGAGTAATATTGTTATGAAGTATCGCTACTCTTACTAGAGTAAAATTTGTGGATGCTCTACCCACTGTGAGTAACTTAATGGAAAACAAACATGCTTTAATCAAAAATGCACCAGACCCAAGCACACACCAGCAGTTTATTAAAGGAAACCACCTGTTTTTACATGAGTTTTTTGTTGTCTAATGTAATGTAATCTGTTGAGCTTGTTTTTGCATTTTAAGGTCAAGTAAACACAATACTTCAAGTGACAATAAATCATCACAGGAAGTACTAAAAAAAAAACATAATTCTGAGATATTTATTTACATTACCTACAAAAAGTATGAGTACAGTGGGGCAAAAAGGTATTTGGCAGCCACTGTTTGTGCAAGTTGTCTCACTTAAAAAGATATGAGAGGTCTGTAATTTTCTTTGTAGGTACACTTCAACTGTGAGAAAGATAATGTGAAAAAGAAATTCCAGGAAATCCACTTGTAGGATTTTAAAGAATTTATTTGTATAATGGTGCAATGACAAAGTTCACCTCAATACTTTGTAAAGTAATCCTGGATGGCAATGAAAGAGATCAAATGTTTCCTGTAAGTCCTCTCCAGTTTTGCACACACTGTAGCTGGTATTTTGGCCCGTTCTTCCATGCAGATCTTCTCTAGAGCTGTGATGTTTTGGGGCTGTCGCTGGGCAACACGGACTTCCTCCACAGATTCTCTATTGGGTTATGATCTGGAGACTGGCTAGGCCACTCCAGAACCTTGAATTCTTTTTACATAGTCACTCCTTCATTGCCCAAGTGGTGTGTTTGGGATCATTGTCATGGTGGAAGATCCAGCCACGTTTCATCTTCAATGCTCTCACTGATGGAAGGAGGTTTTTGTCCAAAATCTCACGATACATGGCCCCATTCATCTTTCCTTAACATGGATCAGTAGTCCTGTCCCCTTTGCAGAAAAGCTCCCCCAAAGCATAATGTTTCCACCCCTATGTTTCACAGTGGGTGTTCTTGGGATACAACTCAGTATTTTTCCCCCTACAAACACGGTGAGTGGCATTAATACCAAAGAGTTCTGTTTTGGCCTCATCTGACCACATGACATTCTCCCAATCCTCCTCTGCATCCTTCAGATGGTCTCTGGCAAACTTTAGATGGACCTGGACATGTGCTGGCCCAAGCAGGGAGACCTTTAGAGTGCTGCAGGATTTTAATCAATGATGATGTAATGTGTTACTAATAGTAACCTTTGTTACTGTGGTCCCAGCTCTCTTCAGGTCATTGACCAGTTTCCTCACTGTTCTCAAGATCATGTGTACCCCACCAGGTGAGATCTTGCATGAAGCCCCAGGTCGATGAAGATTGTCAGTGAGATTCATTCAATTTTCTAATAATTGCTCCAACAGTTGATCTTTTCTCACCAAGCTGCTTGTCTATTGTAGATTGGCTCATCCCAGTCTTGTGCAGCAGTGAAATCTTGTCCCTGGTGTCCTTAGAGAGCTCTCTGGTTTTGCCCATTGTGGAGGTTGGAGTCTTACTGTTTAAAGGTGTAGACAGGTGTCTTTTAAACAGATAACGAGTTCAAACAGATGTCATTAATAAAGGTAACAAGTGGAGGATAGAAGAGCTTCTTGAGCCTGCCGCACACAAGAGCTATCTGCTGAGCAAACGGCCTCGAATGACTTTGCTCAGCAGATAGATCTTGTGCGGCAGGCTTTAGATGGGTAACGGATCTGTGAGGACCAGAATTCTTGCTTGGTTGTAGGTGCTAAATACTTATTTTCTGCCCCATTACACAAATAAATGCTTTAAAAGAAAATGTGATTTTCTACGCATTTCTTTCACATTCTGTCTGAAGTATAGTTGAAGTGTACCTATGATGAAAATTACAGATCTCTCATCTTTTTAAGTGAGACAACTTCCTATATCAGTAGCTGCCAAATCCCTTTTTGTCCCACTGTATTATATTGAAAAAGCATAACTTAAGAGACAGTTTCTTCTGCTTCAAATTTATTTTGTAACTATATTTGAATCCTTTTTTACATTTATTTTAGTATTTAAAATATGTACATTTGCACAGAACTTTGGTTTTTTTTTTGTCTGTCTGATGACATCCTTTAAAAAATATTGGATCAATGTTACTCAGTACTCAAGTATCCTTTTTCCCCAAATACTTTTTAACTCGAGGAATTTCTTGAACGGCTACTCTTTAACTTTTACTTAAGTAGAAGTATGTTGAAGTAGTACAATTTTTGGGTAACCTACCCACCTCTGCAACTCAAGTTAGAATATTTTTTATTTTTATTTCAGTGCTTCAAGATTCTTTTATATTTGTCTACATGTCAGCAAGCTCATAAGCTACAATTCCTCCTGTGGTGCTTTTTAAACCATTGTGTGATGGCTATATTACAATTTCAGATTATCATTATGAACTGTTAGAATTAAGCGTTGCTTCCAACCAACGTGCATTTCTATTTGATCAATTTAAGGATGCTGATGTGAAAATAAGAAGCCACGTAAATTCCGTTTTTATTACTGGAGAAGGTGAATTAGTTTGTGTTATCCAGCTTCATTTTGTGTATCCAAAGGAAGAGAAAGCAGAACAAGCACTTTTCCTCTTACTTGTCTATACAGTAGTTATATATATATATATATATATATATATATAAAAAAAAAAAAAAAACATTAGGCCATTCTGTTTCATACCCAATAGATGTGTATTTTTGTCATAATCATAAAAAACAGCAACATAGATGGAGAAACAAAATCCAACAATTACGGTAGAAAAGAAAATGTTACTCAAGGCTGAGAATCAGATGGACTTCCTGATTTTACATGCCATTAGTACTACTCCACATGAATTCATACTCTACAGGACAGTTTCTGTTGTCCAGGTCTGTAAGGGAAGGGTGAGATGTGGGTAAGGAAAGAAGAAAAACCAAACACAAGCATACATCGCTTCTTTTATCCATCCAATAACTTGAGAATGCTTTCCCTCTCCTTCAGAGCTTTCCAGGCCTGATCTTTCTCCTTCTTGGTTGGAGTGCGCTTCTTCTGCCTGGCTGCCATGATCCGCCGGAATCCCTCCATCACCTCATTGTCAGCCACCCTCACCCTCTGCCTTAGTTCCTGCCTGCGCATCTCTTCTTTCGCCAACCTGTGAGACAGCAGTACATCACGGCGTCAACTCAACACCTACATCTCACAGGGGAAGCCTGCCTGGAAGGTAAAGACAAACGGGTACGGTCCCCACCGGAGCAGCTCCTGCTTCCTGGCCCTGTTGTGGGCAATCAGGGCTTTGAGTTCTGCTTGTCTCTTCTGCAGCTCGGCGAGCACCTCGTCCTCCGAGTCTCCTCCTTGTCCGGGTCGCTCCTCAGAGTCCAGCAGCCCTTGAGCTATCAGCTCCTCCTTGATCCGTGCCTCCAGGGAGCGCGTGTGGGGAACACTGAGAGGCAAACGGCACAGTTACGCACAGCTTTGGTATGACGTTCATACAGGTATTAGGGACGTGAAGCTGCTGTACATTTGTTTGGCCCCTGATGACCCATTGGAAACTCTCTTTTTTCTGTAGTAAAACGATCAGAAAACGGGGTCAATTCATTAAAAAAACCAAACAAGAATTTTGCGCACGAATTTATTGTGGGTTTTACTGGATCCACACATGGTGAAACATACAGACTTACCTGTAAACGTAACTATCCCTGTTAGTGTTTAGATAAATGTCCCACAGCAAGATGCAGAGAAAACACAATTATTATAGCCATCAACACGCTTTTGGCATGAAATCCGACCACTCTTTTTGGCAGAATTTGAAGAGTTCATAGAAACTGGTTGATCTCAGACCTAAACTGTAATCACCAGATTAAAAAAAACAACAACCCCAAAACAAAACAGAAAGGCTCTAGCGATTAGTCTAGCCTGTCACACATCGGTGTCACCGTTCACAAAGAATAAAGCTTAACAAGGATTATTGTGTTACCAACCAAGAAAAAAGGACCCAGCTCCAATATTGACACCTTCAAGCTTAATTGAAACCTTCAGCAACCAACGACGAGAAGCTTAATGCCTTCTGGAGAAAAGTTTTAAGGTCAGAAGAGAAGAAGAATGTTCGGAGGGGTCAATGTGAGGCTTTCAGACCTAAAAAGAGTGCCAACTGTTAAGCATGGTGGTGGCAGCATCATGCTGAGGGTCTGTTCGGCTGAATGTGCAGCTGGTCCATCACACAAAATGGGTCGAAATAATGAAGACGGAGAACTACCTCTATACTTTTTTTTAAAACTTCACTCAACAGCTAGATTATTGATATTTGAAAGAAAGAAAGAAAGAAAGAAAGAAAGAAAGAAAGAAAGAAAGAAAGAAAGAAAGAAAGAAAGAAAGAAAGAAAGAAAGAAAGAAAGAAAGAAAGAAAGAAAGAAAGAAAGAAAGAAAGAAAGAAAGAAAGAAAGAAAGAAAGAAAGAAAGAAAGAAAGAAAGAAAGAAAGAAAGAAAGAAAGAAAGTTGAGATCAAGTGGAAAGAAATGGTCCTTAACGCAAGTGGGAATGTATGGACTATGCCTAAACTCTCCATCAGAACACCAACCAATAAAAGGACTTAGTAAATTGTCAAATATTCAGCCAGAGTTGAGCTAGAAGCTTGGTGACAGTGGTTATAAAAAAAGTGTGGTTGAAGTGCAATGTGCTTGGGGAAGTTTAACCAATAAATGGAAGTTCTATCAGGGGGTATGTTTGTATTTGAGCCTGTACGTATTACATGTCCATAGTTAATTCCAGCTTGTAGTTTCCATGGTTTTGCTGTATTTTTTCCAATTGTGCTCGTGATCTTTGAAATGACTGTCGAACTTAAAGGTTGTGCAGGGTTAATAACCCATAATTAACAAAGCATGTATGAACTGATGTGGCTGTTACTGTGGATAGATGCTGCAGCCCGAGTGAAAAAAAGAGAGTGTGGAAAATAAAGTGCCACTGGACAGCTTGCTGATGTTGATGCAATTAAGTTCTTGTATAATAATTTGATTTTGCAAATACCTAAAAGCTTTTCCCTGACTTCGAGGAGAAGTCCCAGCTCCATCATTAGCATCCTTTCCTGAAACGTCCGGTATCGGAGAATCCTCCATGGGGGATATAATGTTCTCCTAAAACAGAACAGGGTGGGAAAAATGTATCAAAACTCAAGATTATTTCTTTATACTTTATTTCCTGTGATTTTTTTTGTGATTTTCTTAAGAGCTCTTGAGTTAAATCCCCTAAGTTTTCAGATCGGGTGGTTCCTTAGACACCAACGGTCATATGATTTTTGAGTGTAGAAAACATGAATCTGACCTCTACGAGGGCCTGAAGCAAACGCTGAGTGAGTGGACCAAAGGGACAGCCGTCTTCGGGCGATTCATGTTGGGATTCGGATTTCTTCAGCAGCGAGTCAACGTCTGCATCGAACACATGGATGAGTACTGACTGGGCAGCAGTACGATCCTGTCATTTTAAAACCAAAGGCGCACGTTTCCTTCCTCTCACCTTTAGCGTCCAGTTCTGACAGCGGTCCTCCCATTAAGCTCTTCTTCTTGTCGTTGGCTCGCGCCCCTTCTCTCTGCTCCTCCAGCAGGTCTTCCTGAGCCCACCTCTGTGAGTAGTGTTTCCCCAACGCAGGAATCTACAGTAAACAAAATCAGGGATGATTAGCTCGGTCCACACCTTGACCAACAATCCAGCTTCGGCTACATCAGCCGAACTGCGGCGTCCTTGAATGAAGG
Source organism: Valencia hispanica (assembly GCA_963556495.2). Classification (NCBI taxonomy): domain Eukaryota; kingdom Metazoa; phylum Chordata; class Actinopteri; order Cyprinodontiformes; family Valenciidae; genus Valencia; species Valencia hispanica. The sequence continues at coordinate 41,974,434 of OY747708.1, read as the reverse complement.
AGCTTGGCCTCGTGTCGTACTTTGAAATATTCCGCCTCGTCCTCTGGAGGTTTCAGAAGCTCCTCCAGGAGCCGGATCTCTTCATTAGTTATGTCAGCACAATACGGTTCGACTGATGCCCAGAACCTGAAAAACAATTGGTAATACAACAATAAAGCAGCCCAAAGGCAGCGGAAGCATGCCTGTAATTTACAGACGATCCAATAATTGAAACATAACTGAGAAAAAGGAAAACTCTTATTCTTCTAGGTAAAAGTTGGTGTTGATCACCTGTTGGGAGCGTCGTTTTTCGGAGTGCGGGGGACATCTTGTGGATCATCGGTAAATTCATACTCTTGAACCTTTGGTTGCAGGTTTTTGGATTTGGGTCTACCGGGCCCTGGCCCCGGTCCGTGCCCTCCCTTGCCATCCAGTTTTTGCTTCTTGGGTTTGTGGCGGACCGGGGCGGCGGGATCTGGGTCCTTGCTCAGCTTCAGATAACGCTTGTCTCCCTTCTTGTCCTGCCAGTCTGTGAGGATCTGAGATGAAGCACAGGATAATGAAGGCGAGGCGGTGGGAGTCACACGGTAGTGCCCAACTAAAGTAGAAGGAATTAGATATAAATCCCCCCTCCCCCAACATGTTAATCAGGAAAATGTGGCATGCATTTACATGGATATCTTTAGTATAATTTGGCACAACACGCGGACTTCGGAAGCAATTTAAGTAGTAAACAGAATCCACTTGTTTATAATTTAAACTCAATACAAATCCAGCTGTGTTGTGAAGGCCTTAGATGGTTGTTAGGGAACATCATTGAACAAACAGGCAGGTAAAAAACTATGAAAAACTTGACAGCATGATTAGGTTAGAAGATGACGTCTCAAGCTTTGGCCTACTCTGTTCAACTCGTTAATAGAAAGAGTACTGCACAACCGCAAACCTACGAAGGCACGACGGCCGTTCGAGGAGCGCTACATTAACAGAGAAGCACCCAAGAGGGCCGTGGTGGTGACTATGGAGGAGCTGCAGAGATCCACAGCTCGGTTCAGGACAACTGTTACAGAGAAGCGGTAAAGTCTTGATTCCGGCGATCTGCAAAGGAGATGGCAGCATCATGCAGTGGGGACGCTTCTCCCCCTGCCAAGAAAAAAAAAAAAAAAAAAAAAAAAAGGTCGTATTTAATTTAATTCACCATTTATCAGAACAACTATCCCAAACATAAAGCCAGCATGACAAGGGCGAGGTTTAAATCGAAACTCGTTCGATTGTTAGAATGGCCCAGTCAAAGGCCCAGAACTAAAACTGATTGGCAATCTACGGAAAGGCATAAAAAAAATTTGATTATGACAGATACTCGCCACCTGATTTGGTCGAGCTTGAGCTCTATTAGAAAGAATGAGAAAAACATTTCGTTCAGATGTGCAGAGGTGGATCCAGAATGTGTTGACTGAATATAAATGCACACCACACTTTTCAGATTTATGTTTTTCCACATTTAGAAAAAAAAAAAAGTCCATTCCAGCATTTTTCCCTTTCACGTCTGAAATATGTGCTACTTTGTGTCACACAAGCAATCCCAGTGAGCATGCATTTCAAGTTTTTGGTAGTAATGTGACAAATATATATATATATATATATATATATATATATATATATAAAATCACGTTCTTAAAATAATGGCCTATGTCTTTTTTTTTTTTTTATGTTTCTTTTGCCTAGATCATGTCCCAGTGATGCTGGCTACCTCTGGTAATGGTAGACAATGTTTTTAATATGTCATAGCCGTCTATTGTCACAACCTTTTTGAATGAAATTGTTAATAAATGTTATATATTCAATTTTTGTTCCGTGTTTTGTGTTTTTTTTTAAAACCTGAAAAAATGACGTAGGCTGTTATTTTAAGAGGGTAACGATATATAGTATATAGATTCATAAAATGAAGATCCACATGTTCCACCACGCACCTGTCTCTGCTCCTCCAGGGCCCGGAGGCGGCGGCTGGCTGAGGACAGCAGGGTCTCCAGCTCCAGCTGCAGGGTGTCCAGCTCCTCGATGCCGATGCCATCGTCCTCCGAGCGGCCCAGCACCGCGGTGTAGCGGGGGCACACCTTCACATGCTCCACGGGTTTAAAGTCGTAGTATTTAAGCGGGGGGCAGTCCTTCAGCTCGCTCATGATGCCGTCCGGCGGTGGGGAGGGTCAGATCGCACACGGATTGCGTTGTTATTCATACACCGTCGGGCCCCACGGACACGCAAAAAACACAGCGCGGCTCTGCGTTTCTCATCTGAAACCCAAAGCACGTACTATGGAGTGCCTCCCCTCCCTCCCACCGACTGCTTAATTTTCACGAAAGCCTCTTCAGTATTTATATTACGCACACAATGAACACAAGAACGTTTTAATGACGCATTATTATATGTTTGAGGCATGTAAATATCAAATTAATTCGTTTAAGAGCAGCAGTATTTACCGTCAGTGAAAAGTGTCCATGTTGGGTGAAACCATTGCGTTGAGAGGGGGTGTCTGAAACGTATGGAAACAACGTCATAACATCATGTCGGGCTAAAACTAGCTTTAAAAAAAGTAAAATTACATATGCCTTAACATGTGTAGAAATGTTCTAAATTTTAACATAGTGTGAAATAAGTGAGCGAAAATTAATCACGTTTTGATCCCAACAACGTATAAGGCTAACGTGGTATCTTCAGCGCAAACCATTTTTCCTCCGAGGTGTAACTGCGTCGATATTTATTTCCCCCACTACATTTTTGTTTTTAACCTTTCTAACTCTTAGTTTATGTAGTAAAATAATCACCCCCCCCCCCCCACCCCCCCAAAAAAACTGCCTGAAAAACGTCGAAGTGGTAATTAAACAAACCGCTAAACGCAACGGTTTCTCCCACAACACATTGGAATGGAATGGTCGCGGGGTGCGCTCGTTTTGCTAGAAGACATTCGTCACCTGGGCGGCGTTATGAACTACACCTATGTTTTTTCCTGTGTGATGTGATGAAATCCGCCCCCCTGTAACGAGAAGTCAAGCAACAACGAGTGCGTTTTAGCTGTACTCTACTATGTAGGATTTACGGAAGAGTCGTCCCAGGCGTGGCTGAGGAACTTCCTTCTTGTACAGATCAAAAATGGTAAGTCTTCTCCGCTCCGTGTACCTTTTATGTTTTAATATTTAGCTTTTAAATTCGGCCAAACGCGGTTTTGTTCAATGCTATATTAGCTAGCTAGCTTGTGGGGCTGTTTGCGCTCGGCTGCAGTAAAATCAGAGCACGGACATCCTTGATGAGACGATATGCAGAAACTGGAGGGATTTAGCTGAGCTGTCTTTTCTCACCGGGCCCCTTTTTCTCGTTTTTGTTACGGGTTTCTTTTCTCAAAACCTTTTACATTTAAAAGCGAAAACATAATACCTCCCCCACCACCACCACCAGATATTATCGGGGCTTTGCTTGAAGAACGACGACGAGCTACCGTCCCCTGAAAGCATCACGTCCACCACTGCTAAAGAACCCAACCACTTCTTTCCTAGATCCAAATATATTATATTTGACTATGTTTTGTGTGTATAGTAAATACATGTGCAGAGTGAATAACATAATCAGGTCTTAGGTGAAATGTATGTCCCTATATGTCCTACCAGTATCCTGACCTCTCTTTGGTCACTCTATGTGAGCTGCTGGTTTCACTTTGTTCCCATTCTTGTCCTTGTAATAACATGACAGGATCCCCCTCCTTTCTCCCCAGACAGCGACTCTGCGCCCCTACCTGAACGCTGTGAGGGCCACCCTGCAGGCAGCCCTCTGCTTGGAGAACTTCTCCTCTCAGGTGGTGGAGCGTCACAACAAGCCAGAGGTGGAGGTCAGGTACGTTTATCGGCACTGGATTATTTGGAAACCCAACAGCTGTCGGGTCTTTATTTTTTGTTATTTTTCATCCCTCAAGCTTCATGTAAGTAAATCTGCAGCTGTCACACAAGTGTGGACTTGATCTGACTCGCATAAGAAAGTACGGGTGGGGGAGAGAGAAAAAAAACTGCACAGGACTTGAGCAAGGCTTTTAAAAAAATGTGTCTGGAAGGGGCTTGCCGCAGCCTGTTTGCAGGTGTCTGAGTAGATACCAGTAGGTATCTGTAAAGGATGAATGAGCTGAAAGCTGAGGATCGCTGATGTGGTTACAGGAGCAGTAAGGAGCTGCTTCTCCAGCCGGTGGTGATCAGCCGCAACGACAAGGAGAAGGTCCTCGTCGAGGGGTCCATCAACTCCGTCAGAGTCAGCATTGCTGTCAAGCAGGTCGTTTAACACAACGCGATGCCCTCCCTGTTTCCTTTTTTGAAATCATCATTATTATTATTATTATTATTAAACACCCCGGTCATTTTCAAATCTAAAAGCACTCCTAATCAATCGTAGGCTGATGAGATCGAGAAGATTCTTTGCCACAAATTCATGCGGTTCATGATGATGAGAGCCGAGAACTTCTTCATTCTGAGGAGGAAACCGGTGGAGGTAACGGATTCACGTTTTTTACAGAAGATAACAAAACAAACAGAAGATAATAAATTACTGTCAACTTATTTGAAATGAAATAAACCACATCCTCTTTGGCCTTTGAATACTTTACAATAAGCCTAAGAGAGATGCATTGATTTTAGATAAGCAGATGGCAGCGAATGAATTGATTATTTATTTATTTTACTCCTGTCACATCTTCACAGGGATACGATATCAGTTTCCTGATCACCAACTTCCACACGGAGCAGATGTACAAACACAAGCTGGTGGACTTCGTCATCCACTTCATGGAGGAGATTGACAAGGAGATCAGCGAGATGAAACTGTCCGTTAACGCCAGGGCCCGTATCGTCGCTGAAGAATTCCTCAAGAACGTGAGTCATTTTGTAAAAAAAATAAATATATATATATATATTATTCTGCTCGAAAATCGTTTGACCCAGTCACCCGAGGCTAATTTATCCCGTACCTTCCACAGTTCTGATGATGGCGTCGTCTTTGGGACTCTCCTAGGTGCCAATCAACTCACAGAGAACTTGGGGAGTACGCAGCCAATCAGCAAGGAGACGAGATTGTCGTGACCAATCGGACACCCTGTGTGTCTGTTATATATTTCCCTGTATTCATGGTTATCAATTCCTGTATATAATGAAATATTTGCCAGTTTCATTTTCAGCCTCTCTGAACAAATCCCCAAACAAAGGCGGGTCCTTAAAGTATTAATCAAGTTGATGGCCATGAATGCAGGGGGCTCTGAGGATTTGTTGTTGCAGATAAAAAAAAAAAAGAAGAAAAAAGGACCAGGTTTTTGTATCGTCTAACAGAGTCTGTATGTTGCCGTTGCTTCGAAATCATCTCCAGAGTTTTGAACGTTTTTAAGGGAAGCGATCTGTGTGGCATTAAATCATGGAGCGAGAAGCGTCTCTAAAGTTGCGGCGGTAACCAGTGTGAGAAAATGATGAAAGAGAAATAAAGTCAATTGTTTGTACTTGTGTGTTTTGGATTCAGAAAAAAAGGCCATACATGGCTTGTGCTGCTGCTCCTCCTTTAAACAGCTTCGCTCTGTTTTTTTTTTTTGAGGAAGTCGTTTTATAGGAGGTCACGTCATGCAGCATTGATGTGAGGAAGGGGAAGTGCCGCTGACGGTGTGTGTGTGTGAACATGTCACTTCAACAGAGAGTGTTTCTGTTAAAAAAAAATTTTTTTAAGTGGAATAAGTTGTCAGCGTGTTACCTGCAGGAAACGGCTTTCAGGGGGATTTTAGTTTGGAGAATCATAAGGAAATCAACCTAACAGTTGAACAGAATATGGCCTCTTAAATCTTTCTAAATAGAACAGTACCTGTCACTCGATGATGTAGCCTCCTGCCGAAATATGGTGTGTTTGCGCCTCATCTTGTTTAATCCTACAGTAACTATTTCAGGCAGTGAAAATGAGCAATTATACGATACTTTCACAACACAAAAAATATATTTTTGGCACATTTGCTGCAGTCCTCTTGCTAAACAGTGGCAGACAAAGAAAAATAAATTTTTTGTTCTTTATAGCAAAAAAATGCTACACACAAATTTCTGACTAGAGTTCATTCACAAACATTACATTGATCTGAATGGATGGAATTATACCTTTTACAAGCATTTTCAAACCACACTTTACTCATACAAAGTAATAAGTTTGTGTAGTCCGGAGAGTCTCCAAACTGAAACTTAACCCTTTTATTTTAAGTAAATTATTTTAAAATTAATGGAAAACACATTTTAGAAGTAATATTGCATATATTTTAAACAGCAAACTTCCGTGAAAGGTGAATCACACTGCCACCTGCCTTACAAGGGCAGGTCAGGCTGTTTAAACAGGGATCTGCTCTTAAAGCTTTATGATAGGTGAAACTTGAAAAATTAGAATATCATGCAAAAGTTCATTTATTTCACTAATTCAACTTAAAAGGTGAAACTAATATGATAGCTTCATCACATGCAAAGCGAGACATTTTAAGCCTTTATTTGTTATAATTTTGATGATTATAACTTACAGCTTATGAAAACCCTAAATTGAAAATCTAAGAAAATTTGAATAATGTGAAAAGCTTCAATATTTTAGGCTCAAAGTGTCACACTAATCATGTAAATAATCCAAAACGCCTAAAAAAGGGTTCCTGAGCCTTTAAATGGCCTCTCAGTAGGAATCACAATCAAGGGGAAGACTGCTGACCTGACACCTCCATAAGGAGGGAAAGCCTCAAAAGGTAATTGCAAAAGACGTTAGATGTTCCCAAGTGTTGGATCAAAGCACATTAATAGAAAGTTATGTGGAAGGGAGAAGTGGAAGAAAGGGGTGAACAAGTAGCAGGGATGACCACAGCCTGGAGAAGATTGTCAGGAAAAGGTCATTCAAAAGTGTTGGGGACTTTCACAAGGAGTGGACTGAGGCTGGAGTTAGTGCATCAAGAACCACCACACACAAACGGATCCTGGACATGGGCTTCAAATGTCGTATTCCTCTTGTCAAGCTGTTCCTGAACGACAAACGTCAGAAGCATAATGGCGGCTGTAGCTCAGTGGTAGAGTTGTCAACCTGCAACCCAGAAATTGTGGGTTAGATTCCAGCTTCCACCTGCTCCATGTCGTGTCCTTGGGCAAGACACTTCACCTACCTTGCCTACTGGTGTTGGCCAGAGGGGCTGATGGCGCAATATGGCAGCCTCGCTTCTGTCAGTCTGCCCCAGGGCAGCTGTGGCTATAATCATAGCTTGCTTCCACCAGTGTGTGAATGTGGCTATATAAATGCAAGCCATTATTATAGAAGCATCTTACCTGACCAAAAGAAAAAAAGAACTGAAAAATTTGCATCTCATTTGGAAACCAAGGTCCCAGAGTCTGGAGGAAGAATGGAGAGGCACACAATCCATGATGCTTGAAGTGATGCTGTGTTGATTTGGGGAGCCATGTCATCTGCTGGTGTTGGTCCACTGGGCTTTATTAACTCCTTTTATTTTAAGTGAGGATTCAACGCAGACATTTACCTGAACATTTTAGAGCGCTTCATGCTTTCTTCTGCAGACGAGCTTTATGGAGATGCTGTCTTTATTTTCCAGCAGGACTTGGCACCTACCCACACTGACAAAAGTACCAAAACCTGGTTCAATGACCATGGGATTACTGTGCATGATTGGCCAGCAAACTGACCTAACCTGAACCCCATAGAGAATCTATGGAGCATTGGCAAGAGAAAGATGAGAGACATGAGACGGAACAATACAGTAGAGCTGAAGGCCACTATTGAAGCATCCTGGTCTTCCATAACACCTCAGCAGTGCCACAGGCTGATAGCATCCATGCCGCGCTGCATTGAGGCAGTAATTGATGCAAAACGGGCTCAAACCAAGTACTGAGTACATATGCATGATTATACTTTTGCAAAAAGAGCATTCAGAAAATACAATAGGTGAACAGATTAATAAAAAATAACAGAGTGGTTTAGAAAAATAACATCTTTATTGCAGTAGAGTTGGAACATACATTTTCAAGTCAAGATCAACACAACCAATATTTTGGCTAAGGATCCTTTTTGCATTCCTATTGCTGAAATGTGTTGCCTCACTATAACATTTCCCATGTGGCCTTTACCCAACCACAAACGGTAACTAGGAGGGGAAAAAAGCTACTCTCACCCAATTCTAGCAACAGTTGACCCTAGTAGCACTGCTCTACTTAATTTTACTCGTATCAGCACAGTTAGAGCAAAGAGCTGTGTTTTTTATTTTTTTGAGCAGGTTTAAAACCTACAAATTGCACATCACTGAAGCCACCTTCATGGGAAATTATGATTGCACAAAGTCAAACATGTAGTAGACGAATCACATGATTATTTGATAGAAAAAAAAAACAAACAACGCACATGGTTAACACTTGAAAACACGTCACAGTAACTTCTCCCAGTGTTGACTCTGCCGCTGCACAATACCAACACACTGCAAAACAGTGAATTTAATAACGATTAATGTGGACTTGGAGTGTTAAAACTCCCCTCCTCGTGACAGAAAACTTTGAATCAAACAGCGTTCACCTGCTGTTATGTTATCACACTGTGCACCTTTCAGATATGAACAGTGGGGTGTTAATGATCAGACGTCCTCCTTAAAAACTTCTTGAACAGGACAAACGCCGCTCACAGGAGGAGCTGTACGTTGTATACGATGTGGCAGTGGCGTGTCTTCGGTCACGGGCGAGGTGAGGTTGGCGTGACTTGAAACGTGAGAAAAAGGTCCGCTACGAGCAGGGGGAGAGAGAGGGTTCAACTTCAGTGTCGCCGGATTCCGACACAGGCATCAGAGGTGAGCAGGGACGGTCTGCAGGGCATCTTCAGTGGTACGATGGATGTCCACATTCTGGAAGGAGGAATGAGGCGGGGGGTCAGATGGGCTTTTCATGCACACTCGTGTACTAACAGTCATCGGGAGTCGGAGCTGACGGAGCATTAACTGTCTAACCCTCTTCGGCCAATGCAACCCCTCATCTCAGAGCATCTCAGGTTTAAGATGGTTTCAGGGCAAGTCTGGTGTTACAGTGGAGGACAAAACCCAGAACAGTTTAGTATTTTCTTTTTTTCCTCCAGGTTTTTTTTTTTTTAAACCCACAAAGTTGGAAACGGGATTTTTGCTGTAGAGGTGGGTATTAATTCAAATGTCAAGAATTTATTAGATTCCTATTTTTAAGAGTTAGAATCGATCGTCACGATCCGATCCAATCTGTTCCAATTCGATATTGACATGGGGCAGTTCTATTAAAAAAGGTTTTTTCTTAGCTGTTACCTTAATTATATGCCTGTAATTCAATGACGCAACACTGGGTGGGGTTACAGTTCTCCGGAAAACTGTATTAACCCTTTCAGACCTACAATAAGCCTTAAAATGTCTGTCTGGACTTATCCCTTCCTATTCTAGCTGTAAAAAAGGGCAAAAAATGTTAAACGATTAAATCCATTTTTGGACGTCCAAATTGATTTTTAGGAATGTTTATAAAAATAGATTCAGAATTGATTTTTCCATTTTGCCATTCAAATAATCATAGCTCCTCCTAAAATATTTCCAAGTTGAAACTAAAGGCCAAGATTATTCCAAGAAAAATTCATTAGAAGCTCAACTCTGAGGAGGCAGGAATCTGTTCCAGACAGTGAGGATTCTGTTCAGTCTGAAAGACAGCGCTCCGTTATTCCACCCCCAGAGGAACCTTTGCATACGAATGAAGAGGAAATATCCCGAGTCAGCAGAGTGCACAGGAGAGGAAAGCAGTAATTGGTCTGTGGAAGTGATCAAGTGAATGCCAGGTTGTTTCTTTGTTGTTTTTTTTTACTCTAAGTTAGCAATCTAGGTAATAATAATTAGTTATCCAAGATATATCAACATCGGCTGATGTTGGTCACTTTTTACCATATCGGTCAATGACTAAAACTGATCCACCTTGTTGGCATTTGTGTTTCAGGTGGGGCGGGGGGCGGGTAGGTCATGTGGTATTTGTTTGGTCATATGATCGTGATGCAGTGCAGCATTGTGTGTGTTTTTTCACGGCGTTGAAACGGTAAGTATCAGTTAAATCTGATATTGGCCCAGATTGGTGCATCTCTACTACTGATGATAATAATAAAGTCAGTAAGGCTCCTTATACATCCAGCATATCTTCTTCCAGGGGTGACATGTTCAAAACGGCAGCAATAACATGAACTAAAACACGTTTGAGCGTTTTCAGTAAAGGAAAAAAAAAAAAAAAAAAAAAAGGCAGACTCAAAGTGATAACACAAAATACAAATTAGCTTGATGTTAAATATTTACATTCATAGTTAATAAATCCAACACAGTGAGTGAAAAGCTTTTTGTAGAAGTTTGATTTCAGGAGGGTACCACCGTATAAGTGCACTAATATATAAACATATTTTGGCTCTAGTTAGTAAATGTCCCAACTCATAAAAATAAAGTTTATTGACCTTAATTCCAAAGAAACCATCTTATATCCTAAAAGAAAAAAAACAAGAAAAGAAAAAAACACAAAACAAAATGGGGGCTAAAATAGATCCCTGGGCAACACCCTTGGAAATTGGAAGTTGAGGTGATATATTGCTTTCCACAGTAACACATATTTGTGAGATCATTTCTTCTATATATTAGTTCCTAACTCTGGACTAAATTATTTATAGCAACTCTAAAAAAATGGAAATTTACAATCCACACAAATGCCTAAACTAATCCCCTGGTTGACTAGTGCTTGTATGATTTATGTTTTTTTTTTTGTAGTTTTCTTGTGTCTCAATGCAGCTGTTTATGGAAACTTTTAAATGAAGCACAAGGAGAGTTTGGTATGGATCAATGGATGCTTGGTGAAGTTTATTTAGTAAACGGCAAACAGAAATATGTTTCTCTTGATTCTGATCATTGATATGAAGATATATCCAGGATTTCCCACATTACTTGTCACAAACAGCTACATAAATCCAGCATTTTTAGTTTAACACGGTTTCACATACAAATAAATTAAAAGATTGTTAGGCACAATTTTGCAATGCTGTGCAGAAAGATTTGAGTTCTGTAATTCGATTAGATTTACAAATTAGTTTTCTGTAAAACTACGAGGGACTTACGAGTAAACAAATAGGCATTGTTATTTAAGATCTACAGACAAGATCAATGAATCAAATTAGCTACACATAAAGGTGCTTCCTCAGACAAGGTGCTGGAGCTTCTTTGCTTCATGGTTTGGAGTGCAGCATTTAAAAAGACCCTCGTTTGCTTTTCGTTCATTCTCCAGAAATGGGAGAGCGAGCACGAAGAGATAGGTGGTAGGATTAAAAACCCCTCAAAGATTAGAAACTGGAATCCAGTTAATTACCACCATCCCCACCACATCTTTGAACAGAAGTGGAGGACGGACCAAAAGAAAAGAAGTTCAATCAGGGGTTTTAAGATTGTACATGTTGTGCGCCTTAAGGGTTCATTGTGCGTAATCAAGGCTAAAAGAGTAAAAGAGGGAGAGGAGGAGGAGGGGGGGGGGGGGGGGTGTTGGGGAGAACTAACTGCCTCACTGGTGAGCTGGCACAGTAATCAAAGCCTCCTCTGACATCCGTGACACTTCTACGTTCTGTTTGATAAAAAAAAAACAAAAACAGAAAGAGGTGGAGGAATCAAACACAAGGGTAACAGGAAATCCACTGCATACACAAACACACAAAAATCGTCCAAGTTCGGTTCTTAACGTGGCTTTTTTCTTCTTCCATATGACAAAGAGTTGATCTGTATCAGCTGTGAGTTAGCAGTGCTGGTCAGGAAGATAGCGCCTCATGCATCAAAGCTATTTTCAGGGAGGCTTCATCAGTTATAAACTAAATCATACATTCTTTCAGTATCTGTTGCTGTTTGGAATAAAATGATTTTTAAGTATGGGCTTAACCGTCTGAGTATGAACCAGAGATTAATATTATGCTAAATGTTTTCTGTTAAAACACAGCTTTAAAAAAAAAAAAGGGGGGGGGGGGCCTTCAATGTGTTTGCACTCTGGAGAGAAACATCACATTACCATTATGCTCAGCAACTGAGGCTATGAACACAGACCTATTCTTAAAGCATTTTGGCTTGAAAAAAAAAAAAAGTATGTGATGTAACCCACCTCTGGTTTTTCTCTGTGTGTGTTGACTGCCTCCACATTTAGGCTGATGGACTCCACTTTACAGCCTGCGTATTGGGAGACAATGATTTATAAGATTTGTTGGTAAAGCAGTAGCGCAAATTCTTCTTTTTGTTGAGCACATAGCCACTTATTAAGCATATTAGGATAGCAGCCCTACCGTAGGCCACAGGCGTCAGCTTCAGCACGGTGTGCAGTGGGCACTTCAGGTACGGCAGCTCCTCTGTAGCAACAAATACATCAGGTCAATGATGTAACAGTAAGTAAAGGAGCCTGGCTCGCTCTGCTTATTGGTGCCATGAACACAAAGGCTTTCAACATTTTAACTGCATTCTTAAAAAAATAAGGAGAATATGACTTTCATTCGTTTACAGACGGCATAAATGTCACAGACTTAAATATTTATCAGAATAATTCATATACAGATCACAGCAAGATCCTAACCTACACATGGCCCCTGAGGAAAGATTCAGAATGATTTATCAGACATGATTTGTAAATAGAGGAGTAACGAGAAATCTGCAAGCCGGTAAAATTAGACAATAATCCTGTTCAGGGTTTTTTTTTTATGCACTCCATACTTTAGCACCAATGTTATCAACAAGAGGAAAACTGTATTTTATGTGACATGTTGAGCCATGCTCGTTGTTCATTCAGAATGTGAGCGAGCGAGAGAGTGCAAGACTTCCGTCAGATTAGTTGCCGTTTTATCCTTCTGAGCTCTTGACTTCTGTCTGCTGTGGAACATATTGGATGTTGAAATAAAAGTGTCCTTTAGGAAACCTCAGTGTAGGTAATGGTCCAACCTGGAGAGTGCTTAGTGATGCTAGCAAGGAGAAGCACCCTAAATCACCAATATAAGATGCTAAAGATGGCTGAAAATGTCAAAGCTCTAATCTTTTTGTCATTAAGGCCTGAACATACTCTGCAGGAACAGAAATCTTCTGTTCTGGCCAAAACATTTCATACTTCACAAGAACTCAAGTGTGGAATTCACTGAAAAGAGTCACAACCTTTTATACGTGACAGATCTCACAGAGTTACCCAGCGCAAGAGTTCACATTCTGCATCAACTTGATTAAACGTGGTTGAAACAGTTTTCTTGCAAAACTAAGCAAATGTGTTTCATTTATACATAAAAATTCAGTTTTAGTTATTTCCCCACAATGCTTTATAAATTTCATTTCGTGTGTGTGTTTGTCTTTGACTTTTTAAAGCACTCACCTGCCGTCTTGTCCAAAAAGTAGGCCAACAGACAACGCATGACAGCCTGGTGGCAGATGACCAGCACGTTCTCCTGCCTCTCCAGCTCCATGATGACCGGCTCCAAGCGCTGCACCAGGTCCTCATAGGACTGAGGCATGACATCATGTTAAAGAGGCTAATCATCAATTAAAGATGGAAGTAAATCTACAAAGACAGACTTTGTCTGTAAAAAGGTAAACAGGGTGACTTTTAAGCAGGTGGAAAATGGCCAATAATGAGAAAATCGATCTTTGTGTGTGGGATTAATGGAGGGGTAATGGGATGAATGAAAGGAGAGAGCTGTCCAGCGGGCATTCAGCTGGGTGAAATCTTTGGTTACTGTGATTTAGCTAAAGCTGCCTGAGAGGCCGACCGTCTAACATGAGTCTCATTAGCGAAGGGTAAGTGGTCAGTGGAATAATGTGTTTTCTAACTGGGTTACTAAATTAACAAAGAGCAGCTCACATAACAGGTTCTAAAACTGAGTCTGAGTCACATTTTCCTTGAAGGCACTTGTATTTGGACACGTACACGTAACCTAAATACGTTAAAATGATCATTATTTTTTTAGCTGTAAACCACTTTCATCATAATGACCATAAATAAACACATAAAATGTATCGCTGTGTGTGTAACAAACTGAATATGACCTACATCAGCTATTTATCAGACCATCCAATTATCTACCAGGAATCTTTTATCTTAACACATTTGATAACAGGTTTACTGTTGCTACAGGCAAAGTCCAAGATGACGACATAACTCACCGTCTCAGACTGCGCTGCCATCAGTTTTATTCGATCTATTTGGCGGGTGGAATTTTAGCTAAATGAGGCGGGTTTTAAAGTAGCTTTAGTGGACACATTTGGAATGTTCCACACACGGCTCCAATAAATGAAGAGGAAAACCACAACAAACCTCAAAAATTAGATGAGATTAGTGGGGATATTGTTAATTTGTATTTCCTACAAATCAGCAGTAAAACTTTAAACTATAAAGCACCCCAACAATATGCTGTAACTGATGACTCAAACTTGCTCAGGACGCTTTAAATATCTATGTGAATTTGGGCAAACTGTCTTTGCATTGTTTTCTGGTTCTGTGCACATCAAATGTCAACAGGCAAAACACCAATCAGGCAAAATATTATAAAACGATAAACTCTGCCTCTGACCTCTCCTTTTGGATAGCGATAGCGGTATTTGTCCTGGTCCCTCAGGGCGAACTCCAGGGGATAATTGCCCTGGATCTCCTCATACCTCATCTCCTCGCACACACCCTAAAAATTACAGCACACACAGACACACACGTACCAGTTAAATGTCATTAATGCTGCATTTAAAAAGGTAATGCTTAAAAACATTTCTATCAAATATTAGATTATCTCTTAATTAATTGAATCTTAAATACCTATATTGGTAAAAGCTAAATTTAATGATTCAAAACTGAAAAAGGAATCCCTTTAAAACTAGGGCTGGGCAATATATCGATCATATCGAAATATACAACTTTCTGGTTATGAAGTTGGAATTTTTGGAAAATCGAGAAGAAGAAAAAAAAAATCAATGCATCTCTTGGGTTTCCACAGTCCAAGTGATGTCAGCCTTCCCACCATCTTGTTTTATAGCGTGTTTTTATTTGGACTTTGAATTCAGGTAAACTCTAAGAAGAGATTACTGAAATTAAACAAGTTTTAAAAATATATTTTGTCATTTGTAATTTCTTTTTAAGAATAAAAAAGAGAGGATTAAAAAAAACATTTATTAAAATAAAAAAATTTAATTTGGCATGAAAAGACTGAAGATTTTATTTTTATTCCAGTCGTCCAGCCCTAACCTTTAATTTTTTACATTATACGGTTGTATAATGTCTGATGACATGTTCAACCTTTGAAAATAACCTTCTGATATCTGCAAATATTACCAGGGAATGTTAAAAATTGACAAAAATAGTGATTTGTTTTATATCGTGATGTATATCGATAGACTGAAAATAATATCGGGCCTACTTTAAACACAGTTCAGCATTCATGAAAACCTTCTTCTATTCGAGGAAAAACTCAATTCTCGATGCTTTTTGGCATTAGGGCGACCTTTGGCAGTGGGAGAAGCACAATACATAGATAGTCGAACCATTTTTCCCCTCATAAAATAAAACATTGTGTGGCTCTAGTGGCCTTTATTCGCAGTAATCCCACAGGAAACAGGGAAGAAAAAACATGAAGCAAAGGTCCAAGGGTTGGGAATCGAACCCTGGATGGCTGCGTCAAAACCTAAATGTCTCGGTAAATGGGGCAGCTACTCTACTGTTCCACCATGCATCACCCTGACCGATCCAACCTGACATTACTCTTTAAAACACAAAATGGAACCGTTAAACCTTTTGTTTAGCTAGGAACAAAAAGAAAACGAGGACTGGGGTCATAGAAGGGAAGCACATGAGGTGAAGGTCTCCTGGGAAGGGAACGAGGCTTACCGCATCGATCTCATTGAGGACCTTCCACTGCTCATAGGGAGCATTGAGGGCCTCTGCTGTCTGGATGGTCCTCTTCATCTGACTGGTCCACACCTTCAGTTCACCAATGTTCTGTGTCTGGATGAACTGGTTCAGCTTCTTGGCAAACTGGACAGAGGAGAAACAACATTTGTTTTACTTTACTGGGTAAAAAAAGAAAAAAAAGAAAGGGCCGCAAAATTTCTGAAGGCAGATCTCTTTTATTCGAAAGTCTCTTCTACCCCTTTGCCCCTTGGCGTCAGCCCCGAGTCTCCTCCAATCCGACCCTTGACGTTAAGCTCGCTTTCTCCGTGGCGACACAAGTAGATCGAGCGCGGCGTGATGTGGATGTTCATGAGGTAGTAGACGATCCGGCTCTGGATGTGGTCCAGAACCCTGTTAACCAAGTAGCGCTGGCCTACATCCATGATTTTGATGAAGGAGAGATCCCTGAAAGGAGACGATGAATCAAGTAAGAGTCGAATGATGAGCATAAAACCAGCCAGCCGTTCTCTTCCCTGTGGCTCATTTTTCATCCTCACCGGTCTAAAACCTCATCCAGCGTCTCATAAGAGTTTTCATAACACTTTATCCTCTTCATGAAATCCTCCACGGCTTCTTCTGTGTTACAGTTTGTGTAGTCAGGGCTTCCTAGCTTCACTTGCTAAAAGAAAAACAAAGCCAGGGGAGTGATTGCAATGTGTGAAAAAGTTAATTCACTTCAAGGCAAAAATAATCTTGAGACAGTGCCTCGCTTAAGTATTCACACCTCTTAACCTTTTTCATTTTTAACTGCAAATATCAGTGTATTTCATTAGGATTGTATGCCTCATATCCACAGAAAGTGGAGAATCCTCACATCATGATGCTGCCACCACCGTGGGGGCAGCGTCGTGGTGTGGGAACGCTTTTCTTCAGTAGGGGACACGGAAGCTAGAGCCAAATATATGAAAAGCATAAAGGATAGAGAATGTGAATACTTTGGCAATGCAGCTACTTACAACTATGTTTTCCTGTATGACTTCTGGGTCTTCACACACTGACTCTACAAAAAAAGCCTGAAAAGCAGAGGGAGCCAGCACAGATTTAGTGCAGCTGCTGTGATAAACGGTCTCTCTACATGCAGGCTTTGAGACAAACGGGTTTACCTTAAAGCCGTTCTGTTCTGCGAACTCCAGGATGGTCTCCCTTCTTTCTCTGGTGGTGTTTGTTGCATCAAACACCTATGAAATAGAAACGGCGAGATATTAGGTGAGATTTCTAACATTAAACGCCGCGCTTTAGCTGCATGAAAGACATCCAACCGTGTAACATTTAACCTACAGCGACTTGGCCTCCTTCCTCTGTCAAATACTGTCGCACATCGTTCAGAGCTGCTGAAGCACACTGCCTGCAAACATCGCAAATATTCCAACTCTTAATATCATGTTTGCAATTTCGAGGGGGGGAAAAATGATAGCGACAACCGTGACTTGTACCTCCTGATCTTTAACCCTTCCTCATTGTCAGGACGGAAAAACTCAAAGGACTTGTAGATCTTCAGGAACTCCCGTCGGTACTGTCCAACATTGAACTCTGGAGAAACAGAAGAAGAGAGAAGTGAACAAGACTCCCCTCCGTCTCTTTCAGACATGTGTTTGTACAGCTGGGCCCCAGGTCTCTGATGAATGCTAGCCTCTGTTCACCGGAGCGGGTCGTACCTCTGGTCGGCACGCCGATCCAGTTCAGATAGCGGGTCAGCTTCTTGGAGATGTAAGTCTTTCCTCTTGCTGGAAGGCCCACAGTCACGATCAGGGTGGGACAGTTGGTCATACATACTGGAAAAAAAATTAATTAAAAGAATCCCTCTGTCATGTCCTGATTCTTTTTTTTTTATGAGCTTAGTCAGTCCAATTATCCCAGCTATAAAGAAATATACAGCATCACTATTACAGCATGCTTAATTATTGCCTTTCATAATACATGATTAAAAGGAAACATCACCAGTTGGATTGTTTTTTATCAGAGCAGATTATGGAGCGGAGGTCACTTGGATTTGAGGATCCGTCACTACGGTTGTGAAACGCTGGATCAAGTAGGCAAGGAGCAACGTTCCCTCCCCGCCTGCATAACTCGGCCAGAGGGCACATAGTTTTCACGCCGTGTGCGTCTGTTTTTCATTCAAAAGGCACGCATAACTGCCAGGTGCTTGTCACACAGGCTCTCTGACACCCAAGTCTCGCTTTCATTACTGTCGCACACCCAGCCGGCCGATATCCAGCAACATCACTCCACCTCAACGGATCTTACGCCGCCGAGCTGTGACGACTCTAAAGCCGGCGTCTGATTCGCAGAATCTGAAGCAGATTTGCTTTGCCCCCGGTTCAAGATCTAAGAAACTTAGAATAGATGTGGATTTACGTATTCTTCACTACTTGCATATCATTTATAAGGACTTTTTGATCTGTGAACCCAATCAATCTGCTTTTCTGGCTCATTGATTACAAGCTGGTGTCCAGACATACCTGTGCCGAATTATTCTGCACTATAATTCCAGTTTTTTCTTGCTACAGAGATCAGCATGCCACAAATACAGAAATCCCCTCGCCCCGCAAACAGAACAGAGGTTTTATTAATCATAAGCCGTTCTATAAAGAACCTCTTAATCAGTTTGGAATAATTCAGTCCAGCAGGGGTGTACCGATTCACCATAAATCGATTAATTGCGATGTGAAGCGTGCAAAATCGATAACGTTTCAAAAAAAAAAAAGTGTTTCAGACATGCGGCACGAAATTTTCAAAATACAGCAAATATTTTGCACTTTAGTTGCGAAAGAAGCGTCTTTGTTGTTGTGCATCATGTTGGCAGCAACATCTTCTTTTCCCGGGACACGTCCATTTTTTCCCCCGGTGCTGTCCGGGGCGTCCTCCCCGAGCTGCAGCTCATGTTTACCAGACGTCAGCCCCAAGTGTAGCTTTAAAAATGAAACACGAAAGAACTTTCTCTTCGTTCCATCCCGGTTGGAGAGCACCGTACTCATAGCTGGCAGATTAGTTTCTGTGTATGACAGGCAGCAAACATCCCTTTGGTCAAACTGACCGAAAACTATGAAAAATAACTTTTTAGATCTTGAACTACAGCGGTCCAGAGCAGAGGATGTATGGAGTCACCTTTTTATTCATTACTTTGTCCATAAAATGTGACTCCAGCACAGAAACGAACGACAAGTATGACTGAACTGTTATTTTGACTGTACGAAAGGACCCCCCACTTGGTTTGCTCATGCCTTGGGCCGGCTGTAGTCAGGTAAACAAAAGAAAAACCTCTAAGTGTACGTTTTCGAGGCTTGCCACAATGAGTTGAAAGGTGAATCAGTCTGTGCGCAGCTAAAATAAGTGATCCACAGGATACGTTTTTCGCATGAATGCAACGATACCATAAGTGTTTATCAACAGCTGGGGCTTCAGCTGGCACAAGAAAAGCTGAAACAATTTACACATGAACAGAGCGAGTTTGTCCTCGTCTGCAGGAAACATTGTGTGAATTCTTACATAACCGTGAGAACCAGACGGTCGGGAGCAGCAGCGCTGCATCCGAACTCTGCGCACTGTTACCCCCGAGCAAACACACCGACTCACGCAGCTCTAATTCGTCAAGTTATTTGGGCGAGTTTGCCAACTTAAGCATCTCGTTAAAGAGACACGAAGGTTAAGCTAACGTAGCAACTGTCGCCACGTCGTCCATACGCACCCTTTCGATGAGAAATGTGTTTTTCAGGAAGGCCATTTTTATTCGGCATCCATATCTTCTTCAGGGGGTTTTGAGTGAGTTCCCGCGGACTGAACGTGGATTTGTCCTCCATGTCGCTCTGCGGTAAAGCTGAGGCGCCCGCAGCGGGGACACTGGCCCGGGATAGCTTCCCGTGATGCTGCTCCGAAGGTGACCGGCGCTTCATCCGCGCGGCTCAGTTCTTCAGATGGAGACTGCCCCGGCTACCGCCGCTCGCGCTCTCTCTCCCCGGTTTGTGCTGCTGTCACGTGCTTAGTTTCGCTTCAATGGAAGTTAACCGTCGTACCAGTATGGCAATAAATTCTAACATTTAATCATAACCCCCCAAACATTTACTTTTCAGATTCGGAATCGGCTAAAGTTTCTGCACACAACACGGGACTCCATTTGCTCTAAAAGTACAGACCTTTTCAATTTAAGAAAAGCATTAAATTTGGTGGGGGATACAAAAAAAGATGTTTTGTGAGAAACGCATTAATGTCATTTCTTATAGATGTCTACAACTATATACGACTACAACGTAAATGTTTATATATCTACAATTCTAGTTGTACTTACAAGAAATTAGTTTAATTTAAAACAGTCAGAGAGTGCCCAACTAATATGCTGGGAATCAATACTATGCATATTTGCACAAATTTAACCATGTCTTCTTCTTTTGTACGAATATTGTTCCCTTAAATCCTCTTTATTTCCCACCAAATGTATACATTTATATTTAAACTGTTCGTACATTAAGAGCAAAGTGGAAGTAAAGCCAAACTCATTGTGTGCACAAATCTGGCTAATAACGCTGATTCAAATTCTGACATTCCGCAAAAGCTGCTAGTGCTACCCAGCTATGAAATGTAATTTGACTTGCCATACTAGACCGTAATAACAGAAGTACAGGCGCAACTAGTTTCCTGCTCTACCGTAAGTAATGTATACAGAGAACAGTACTGTGGCTGAGTGAGTTGTCTTACTTGCAGTGTACAGATGGTGTGCCTTCAAGAGCAATGCAGTCATAAACGACTATAACAGCAGGATAAGCACAGATACAGGTAGTAAAGCAGTAAGGTGAGCAATAGGGTGATGATAGGTAAAATACACAATCCGTGCTGCCTAGCAAAGGTTATTATGCCAAGGTAATATTTTAAAACATTTTCCAGATTACAACCACAAAGTGTAATTAATTTTATTTTTATGTGAAAGGCCTACACAAAGTAGCACATAATTGTAAAGTGGAAAGAAAAGTATACTCTTATTTATAAAAATGTGAAAAATGTGTCATGAATTTTTATTCAGCCCCTTTTTGTGCCAATACCTTGTAGAACCAATGTTTGACACAATTACAGGTCTGTTTCTACCAGATTTGCCATTCAACAGATTTTGGTCCATTCTGTTTTGCAAATCAGTCAGACTGAACAAAGAGCGCCTATAGATGCTGACATTTAGGGGTACTTTCTCTCTTTACAGCGATACCCCTAAATGATATCCAGTTTAACCAACTGCACTAAGACGTTACATGATTAGCACATAGAGTCCACCTATGTGTAAATTCATCTCAGCATAAATGCAGCTGAAGGACTCAGATGTTTGTTAGAGAACATTAGGGAATATACACCACCCTGAAAACCAAGGAACACAGGAGAAAGTTCAGGGAGAAAGTTGTGGAGAAGATTAAAAGTACTGATGGGTTGTAAAACAATATTTCAAACTTTGAAATTCACAGAGTCCTATCTAATCTATTATCAGAAAATGGAAAAAAGGATGGCTCTACTGCAAACCTATAAAGACACGGCCACACATAAGGAATAACGAGGTAGACAAGGAGCGCATTAATCAGAGATCCAGCGAATGAGGCCCAGGTAACTTTGGAGGCGATGCAGAGATCCACAGCTCAGGTGGGATAATCTCCTGACAGGATAATTATCAGTTGAGTACTCATATCATCATATCTGATGTCACACACTTGTTCATGATTTAACAAGCGGGTCAATTATATTTTCAACCTGGGTCAGGTTGGTTTGGATATTATTTCCCCTCTAATAATCATCTGAAAACCTGCTGTTTGTATTTTGTCTATTTTTTTTTTAAAGTATGGCAATCTGAAACATTAAAAATGTGACAAAACAGCAAAACTAATCAAATCTATTTCACTGTTTTTGCACCAATACGCACTAAATGTCTAAAACAAACATCCAATTCATATCTAGTTATACAGAATGCACATCGGTTCAAATTCAATTCAAAATCAATTAGATTTGGTTAAATATGACCAGTTGATTGTGTCAACTCATAGAAATTTACAAAAATATATTTTCTTGAGCAAGCAGGTGGTGACAGTGGAAAGAAATGGCTCCCTTCACAAAATTATCCATAAGCTAATGGAAATTAAAGTAGAGAAATGATTTTGCATAATCTACTTTTTTGAGCAACACAGAGTCATTTAGTCCGGAGTTTGCATGAGAATAGGCTTGTCACACACAGTCAAAAAGTACGTTAGACATTTGTAGTTGGCTGAATCAGTGATTGCTGAAACCAGTAGTATACAGAGTCTGCAGATATAATATCCAAACAAGAACGCGATGATTAAACCTCACTTTTCTGACTAATGTGGTCTTTCAATTGCACTCAGCTGACAGTGTAATGTGGAAGTGGCTTCTGCTTTCCTTAAGACATAAAAAAACGAAAAAAATTCAGAAGTGAAACAACTACAGACTTGCTGCAAGATCCTGTATGCACCCACAGAGACCTCAGTTCCTCTGAACTTTGTAGAGGTGTGAGCATGTGCTAAGATGGAGGTACTGATGGCTTTGTAAACGCATTCTCTTTTATATTTGTACCCCCCGGTCATAATTCAATATTAGGTCTCAGAAGTTGAGCAAACATGTAAGCTGTGTGCGTGTGTGTGTGTATGTGAAGGGCATATGAGGAAAGCCTTTCCTGTATTGCTACAGCACCGCGTTGTGTTTGAGATTATGTTATCCGAGCACAGTGGTTTTCTGTTGATATTACATCAGACATGACGCCAGACAAAGTCTGCCAACTGCAATAGCAATATCTTTGCAGAATGACATGCCAACCTTTAAAATCCAAGCTAATCTCACGGCACTGCTTATACTTCGATAGCCAACCAAGAAATACTCTGTACATCCAGCTTATGAGTGTGATTCGGTGCAAGTTCCTAACTGTCTACATTTGTTATCAGTCGCAAAGTCAATAAAACCTTTTTATGCTAAACTTTGTGTTGGCCTATGGCATAAAAGCTTAGCACAATATATTATTACAAACCTTCAAACCTCTTTTTAGACTTCACTTGCAGACAAAGGGCATTAGGTGGCACTCTTGCACTCCCTTCAACTGCATATGAGGTGACCCAGGTCTGCCAAGTATCACTAAACATTGGCACCAGTATGTCTTAGCGAAGCTGAAACAAAGTACATATTTCCAAAACCCGGAACACCTACACTTACATTTTATCTTCACAACATGTCTTTGTTTTATTTGGAGAAGTTTTTCAGAATTTCTGTCCGTCCTGGGTGAACAGAAACCCTCCGTACAACAATCTGAGGACACCCCACCACAAAAACAGAGTTTCTCTCGAGCGGTGCCAAATCGCTCTGTTGTATCTAAAATGTGAAAAAGTCACGCACGTTACCAGGTTAGTAGGCCTATCTGTTTTGTGCTTTTTCTTATGTGCTGATTATATTAAGCTCAGAGTCATTCTAGCAGATGGAGCAACAGGGCCTGTGACCTAAATGTGGTGAGATGGAGGTGTTTCTAATTAAAACGACTCCAACTTCTACAGTCCCTTACTGCTGCCAGATAATAATTTATGTCAGGTTCATCGGGTCCACAAAGAAAAGTGGCTCTTGGTGTATTTTTAGAATTTCAGCTGGGTAAAGTAAACACGCTGTAGAGCTTTTATGATCCTGTACAAACTGAGACACCTCCTATCTGTATGTGATAATCTGGTGGTTCGTGTTTTTTTTATTTGATGGGCTAGACCGTAACTAGAAGGGGAGGTTTGTGAAGCTAACCCCATAAACTTTCTCATAACCTCTACAAAACCTGCAATGTATTTGATGTGACAACACAGAGTAGTGCATCATCGAGAAGTCGAAGGAAAGGAACACATGGCGTGCATTTCTATTCAGCCCCCTCTTAATTTGATATCTCTAAATTAAATCCGTTGCAACAAGTTGCCTTCAGAGCTGATTAGTAAAATAGAATTGTGCGTAATTTAGTCTCGGTATGAATCCAGATGTTCAGTGGAGGCCTCAGAGGTTCGTTAGAGAACATTAGTAAACCAGCAGCATCATCAAGACCAAGGAACACAGCAGCCAGAACAGTAGGAAGGTTGTAGAGATGTTTAAAGCACGGTTTAAACATTTTATGCAGCACTGTTTAATCCTTCTTCAAAGACGGAAAGACCATGATACAGCTCCGAGCCTCTCACAACATGTAAACTGACAGGTCCAGTAGGGAGAGCATTAATCAATAAAGCAACCTAGAATGCCATAGTAACTCTGGAGGAGCTGCAGATCCACAGCACAGGCTGGAGGAACAGTCGCCATGACAACAAATCTATCTAGGCAAGATAAAGCAATTCCGGAAAGAAGGCGGCAAGTAGCCCTATTAGGATGTGCATAAATGTGTTCGTATAAAATAATACCTCAATGAAACTTTTTGGGCTACATGCAGAAAGAAATTATTTCGGAACAAAATTACCTCCATCATGAAACACGGTGGTGGTGGCATCATGCTTTTCGGATGCTTTTTTTTTCAGCAGGAGCAGAGAAATGATTGTGAGTTGATGGCAAGATAAACTGAGCTAAACAGAAAAGGGTATTCCAGGAAGAAAGGCTGTAAGAGTTGCAAAAAACTTTTCGGTTTAGGTGACGCGAGTTCACCTACAGCCAGAGTTAGATCAAAGCAAATTCATCATTAAAATTCTAATAATCGTTGTGAGAAACCTTTGAAACCTGACTGAGCTTATATTGTCTAGATGTGCAAAGCTGCAGAGACGCATCCCAACATATGCAGCATAGGGTGGAGCGACAAAATATTAACTCAGGGGGTTTAATACAAATATGCACCACACTTAAGATATTTAATTCCATTTGAAATCATTTCAGCTTATTTCAATTCAATTCAAAAATACTTTATTGATCCCAGAGGGAAATTAAGTGTTTTAGATGATGAAGGATTTCCTGTTGCGGTCTGTATTGCAGCGAAACCGAAGAAGCCTCCGACTGTAGCGCCAATTCACAACAGGTCATCTCAAGGCACTTTACAAGAAAAGTCATTTCAATTCAATCATACATACATTCCAATTAATGCTTTAATTCATTAGTTAATTCACTCAGTTTACACGTTTTCTATCTAATGAAACCCAGCAGAATGCGTCGATTTTTATCCAACCATTCCTTTCCCCCCCTCCTGTCACAATTCTGCACTATGTTGGGAGGGGGCTACTTCTTCACTTCTTGC
Organism: Valencia hispanica; assembly: GCA_963556495.2. NCBI lineage: Eukaryota > Metazoa > Chordata > Actinopteri > Cyprinodontiformes > Valenciidae > Valencia > Valencia hispanica. The sequence goes on along the minus strand of OY747708.1, from coordinate 41,949,272 downwards.
AATACCAAATTGGAAAAAAAAAAACACGCACAATTGTGCGCTACTTTGTGGTAAAGCACACACACAAAAACCTATAAAGTTGGTGTTTGTAATATGACAAAACGTTTAGGGGGGGGGGGTACGCTTACTGTTTTATGACACTTTAGGACAGCTATTTATGCTGGAGGTGGGTCAGATTCTTCAGTGAGGTGCCTTGCATAGTTTACACCAGAGCATGAACAGGAAACAGAGCTGAGCTCCTCCTTCTAGCAACAGCTGCCAGGCTCTGATTGCAGCTAGCTGTCTTGTAGCCCGGACAAGTCACTTCCCAATATAGAAGTGTGTGACAACAGTAGGCTACCCTTCAGTGAGGACTCAGCCCTGGAGCCTGGATCTGGGCTCAGCGTGACATCACTGGACGTGTTGCATCGCGACGGTTCAGTCCAATGAGAGCTGAACAAACACAACAAACAGCTGTAAACAATCCAAGCGCACAACCACATACCAATCAAAACGACTGTATTCATCTGCACAGCCCGAGAGACAGAAGAGTGACTTGAATTGGACATAACGTCCCGTTTCTTGTTTTTTTTTTCTCTCTCTCTCCTTTAATTAATGTGAATCTAAAATGTTAGTTTGACGCCCAGACTAGCCCGCCTGCCTCCCCATCCCTCCGCCATGGTCCAGCCTGCTGTTACAAACAGGATGCATACTATAAACAGCAAAGATTACAGTGGGATGCCGAATCTAGGGGAAAGGTGAAAGACCCAGCAACAGCGGCAACAGCGCCTCGCTGCGCTCCTGTTTACGTTTCTGCTCGACGTGCAGCCCCAACGATCGCTTCCTGCAATCCCGTTAAAAAAAGGACACCAACAACGCTGCTTAACGCACGGATCTACCCAGGGGGGTTAAAAAAGAAAAAAGAGCGACGTCTCTTACCCGCCTTGCCCTGGTTTTGCGTAGACTTGGATCGGCTGGAGCAGCCTCTCATGATCGTGGGGAGAGTGTCTGATGGAGCGCAGTGCGTGGCGGTGAGTACGTGCCTCCAACAGGCGCCCGCAGACCACTCCAATGATGCTGGAGCACACACCCCCTTTTCTGCGTACGTGAGAGTGTGAGGGGACCTGTAGGTCGGGAGGAGACTTGTGCAGAAATGGATGTGATGAGAAGGAGTCGCCTCTACCTGTCTGTGCTCCGCAGCCTCCTCCACCCACCTACCATCTGACAGCTGGGTGGGGGCTCTACCCCGCCACTCTGTGGGGCTGGACTTTTCAAATGACACGGGCTGTGAAATTTAGGATCTGCGACTGGCTGCGCGCAAGCCTTCAAATGAATTCATCTCAACATTAATTAAGAGGAACATTTTGTTTTTATTTCACTCAGTGAATGGAAAACCTTATGCAAAATTTTTTTTAAACCCATGCACTTCAAACACTTAAAATAAACTTAACTAAGTTCCCCCCCATAAGTTAATGTTTTACTTTCTAACGTTGGACAAAGCGTCTAGGAATCTCCTAGGAACGATTTTCTGTTACCTGGGGGTATACAGGTCCTTCTCAAAAAATTAGCATATTGTGATAAAGTTCATTCTTTTCCATAATGTAATGATAAAAATTAAACTTTCATATATTTTAGATTCATTGCACACCAACTGAAATATTTCAGGTCTTTTATTGTTTTAAAACTGATGATTTTGGCATACAGCTCATGAAAACCCCAAATTCCTATCTCAAAAAATTAGCATATCATGAAAAGGTTCTCTAAACGAGCTATTAACCTAATCATCTGAATCAACTAATTAACTCTAAACACCTGCAAAAGATTCCTGAGGCTTTTAAAAACTCCCAGCCTGGTTCATTACTCAAAACCGCAATCATGGGTAAGACTGCCGACCTGACTGCTGCCCAGAAGGCCATCATTGACACCCTCATGCAAGAGGGTAAGACACAGAAAGAAATTTCTGAACGAATAGGCTGTTCCCAGAGTGCTGTATCAAGGCACCTCAGTGGAAAGTCTGTGGGAAGGAAAAAGTGTGGCAGAAAACGCTGCACAACGAGAAGAGGTGACCGGACCCTGAGGAAGATTGTGGAGAAGGACCGATTCCAGACCTTTGGGGACCTGCGGAAGCAGTGGACTGAGTCTGGAGTAGAAACATCCAGAGCCACCGTGCACAGGCGTGTGCAGGAAATGGGCTACAGGTGCCGCATTCCCCAGGTCAAGCCACTTTTGAACCAGAAACAGCGGCAGAAGCGCCTGACCTGGGCTACAGAGAAGCAGCACTGGACTGTTGCTCAGTGGTCCAAAGTACTTTCATGTCATTCGGAAATCAAGGTGCCAGAGTCTGAAGGAAGACTGGGGTGAAGGAAATGCCAAAATGCCTGAAGTCCAGTGTCAAGTACCCACAGTCAGTGATGGTAAAAGCCTCAGGAATCTTTTGCAGGTATTTAGAGTTAATTAGTTGATTCAGATGATTAGGTTAATAGCTCGTTTAGAGAACCTTTTCATGATATGCTAATTTTTTGAGATAGGAATTTGGGGTTTTCATGAGCTGTATGCCAAAATCATCAGTTTTAAAACAATAAAAGACCTGAAATATTTCAGTTGGTGTGCAATGAATCTAAAATATATGAAAGTTGAATTTTTATCATTACATTATGGAAAAGAATGAACTTTATCGCAATATGCTAATTTTTTAGAAGGACCTGTACATATGATGTAACCCCTGGCACCTATAGGCGGGTCAAGGAGCCATTTTGCCACCACAGTGAGCAGAATGGTAAGAGAGCAAAGAAAGCTCACTGTTGGAGAACTGCAGCCAAACGTGTCCTCACAAAGTCTCCATAACAACCGTTCTAATTGGGAGTGGTGCCCGAAAAAATATTTCTCTGTCCTGCCATTGGAAACATAAATGTGAAAGTTTGCTCACCTTAACTTGTATTTTTTAAAATAAAGTTGCGTGTTCTGGTCAGATGAGACTGGGACTGAGCTTTTGAGTGAAAAAACAACACTCCATGTGGAATCGGTTTGAAACAAACACTATGTAGGAAAGCACCTCATGTCTACTATGAAGCACGGCGCACGATGTATGATGCTGTGGGCCTGTTTCTCTTCCACATTCTTAGAGAGCATTGTAATGTGAAGTCATTTCAATACCAGAAGATTTAAAATAAAAACCTAATCGCAACTGCAAGGAAATTGAAAATAGGTCATCACTGGATCTTTGATCGGGATAATCCAAGACATGTTGTCAAATCAACACAGAAGTGGTCCACAAAACAAAACAAAATCCACCCGGGATTTTTCCACTGACCACAGACCTAAATCCTACAGAAACTTGGAGGTGAGCTGAAAAGAGTAGAGCGGAGTAAGAACTCAGAACACAAGATGTTGTAAAGAGGATTGGTTAAAGATTGAATGTTATGGGAGAAGATTTGTCCTATTGGCCAAAAGGTGTTGCACCCAGTACCAACAGCAGGGGTATGAATCTGTGCCAACAATGATTTAGTGAAAAAAAATGCTATCTTCACATGAGCAAGAAGTGGCATCCTAGGATCCAGTCAAGTCTTGATCCACTCTGCCTTGCAATGTCACATACGTTGTTTAGAGGCTCAAGTTGTCTAAACTTTGTAAGTACTTCAAGTTAGGCAGCAAATCCCAAAACATTAGGAAATTTCCAAGTAGATTAATCAATACATGAAAGAATTAGTCAATGGATTAAAAAAAACCCTTATCATCAACCCTCCACCTCTCTGCTAACAAATGAGGGATTGTGCATCATGGTTACACAAGTTCAAGTTAGTCATGTAGGTATGTCTAAAGAAAACTTTTCCAGAAACCTGCAGGTTTGTTTTGATGCAACTTTGGAAATGAAAGCCATACTATCATTTTCTTTTTAAGAGACAGAGGAAACTTCTACTGGCAACAGTTCCAAAAAAAACAATGCTTGTTCAGTCTTATTCTAGTACCGAACCATAGCATTTATTTATTTGCAGTGCTAGGCCTTTTCGTCATGCATCACGTTAACTCATCCGAACATTTGAGACGAGTAAACTGCCAAAATGTCTGCTTATTTAAAGGTTGATCACAATAAAGGGTGTTTTTTTGGTCATATGAGATTAAATTGAGCTAGTTTTATAAACTGGTGAGAACCATTAGAAATTAAAGACGACGTGAATGATTATGTCTATGGCTGACCTGGCTGCCTAACCGTGTCCTTCTCACAAACTCAGGAAGAAGCGTTTGGAACTTTCCAAGATAACGTGAGTTTGAAGAACTGGTCTATCTGGTGTGCCAGGAACAAATCACTTTTCTCTACATCAGGGAACCCAGACAGGGCCTGTGTCAGCTTGTTGCAATATTTGTTTGAGGAAAGAGCCAGTATAACATCTTAGAAGATAAATCTAATTGGCCAAGACGGGCAGAAGCACATGCGGAGAGGTCCCAGCACTATGGCTGTCTAAAGATAATAAAAGCATCATGTGACCTGTCTGTCAGGACTCGAGGCTATTTTAATAATGAAGGTTCTGTTAGTAGCAGAGCATGGCACTGACTGTAGAGCCAGGGTTCCTGTTTAGTCTGGAAAGGATGGGATTTAATTTCAGTATTTTCCAGGTTTTAAGAAGTATGGAAATAAAAAAAAAGAGGATGGAGTAATATTTACATTTCTGGGCTTTATGTCTTTTTACCTACTTTAAATTATTTCTCCCTCCTTCCCTCTTTGAGCATTCCCTTTCTTCCTTATGCCATTTCTTCTTTCTTCATAGACAGCACTTCCTTGAGTTCTTTCTTTCTCTGCTTCCTCCTACCCTGATGTCTTTTCTATTTTTCTTCTTTTTTTCCCTCGTGACATTCTCTTTTTATCACTTACTTCCTCAGTTCCTACTTTCCTCGTGTCCTTCTTTTCATCTTTTTTTAAAAAGATTTTGAGGAATAATCAGTGGTTAATAATCAGTAGCTTCACAGGAAGAAGAGCAGAGAGAGAAAAGGGAGGCATGCAGTAAATGGTCCAGCCTGGGTTGGGAATCAGCTGCGTCATGGAATATAGCCTCTATGGGGGTGCCTGATCTACCATTGAAACATGAATGACCCCCTTCCTATCATCCTTTTTTCTTTCCTTTCTTGAATCTTCATACATTTCCTTCCTTTATGTCCTTCAATCATTGTTCGCTCTCTCTCTTTTCTATTTTCTTCTTTCCTTTCCTTGTTCCTACCACCTTCCTTCTATCCTTCCATTTTCCTTCTGTCCATCCTTCTTTCTTCCTTGCCTCCTTCCATTTTCCATCCTTCCTTTGTTCGTTTTTTCTTTCCTTTGTTAGTTAGCTCCGCTGCAATGTTTTCGTGTCCTGTTTGTTTGTTTGCTAGCTGTTAGCACCATAACTCAAAAAGTTATGAAAGGATTTCGTTGACATTTTCAGGAAATGTCCGCAATGGGACCAGGAACAACCGATTAAATTATGGTTTTGATCCGAAATGAAGCGCATATCCACCGAAGGCAGCTCAGTCCCCCAAATTTTATTCACTTGTTCCTGTTCCCATTGCAGACGTTTGCTGAAAATGTCATCAAAAATCAACAATAACTTTTTGAGTAATGTTGCTAACTAACAAACAAACAAACAAACAGACAGACAGACAGACAGACAGACAGACAGACAGACAGACAGACAGACAGACAGACAGACAGACAGACAGACAAACTCTGGCAAAAACATAACCTCCTTGGCGGAGGAAAAAACACGTCCAGGAGGCACCAGGGAAAGTTCAGACAGCACGGGTGATTATGTTTTGTGACGGAGAGGGCAGGTCACAGTTGTAGGTGACACAGCTCTTCATTGACGCCCCCAAACACATTCCTTCCCAAAAGGCCAAACTGATCAGTGCCACCGCTCCACCCGAGAGACACTCCTCTCGTACCTCCTGACTCCAAACAGCCGGGAACATACCAGTCCAACAGGTCTTTGTTGTGCTCAGCCTGAGATCAAACTATTAAAGTGTTCCTATGTAGAACGACTGTGCAGATCATGCAGAGACATCAATCATATCAGGGAATGTCAGGACCAAGATGTACCCTGTTCTCTCCTTGGATGGCTCCACAGGCTCGGCCAAAAAGCGGTCTTGCATGCCCGCTTTCTTATGTCTGTTGCCTCACTTGTTTGTAAACCTTAGCCATTTGGGGGGGGAATGGGGGATGGGCAGCTTTTGTGGAATACTGCCAGTAGGAAGTTAAGGAGACACTGTTACACCATGTTAACTATTCATCAGTGATGCAGTACATGGCGTAATTGTGACCAACCATTGTTTTCATTAAATGACTCATTATTAGCGCAGACAAAAACATCCTAAGGCCGGTTCTTCATGATGAAATTCAGGATTGTAAAGGATTCTTTAAAATGCAATAAAGTAAAAGAACAAAAAGCATGAAAATCAAAAGCATAAAAAACTCAATTTGTTTTCTTAATTCAGCGAAGCCATAGGCAACTTACAGTATGATTATAGTCATCATCCCATTCTTCCATCTGGGGAGCCAAAAAGGAGTTTATGGTCTCCTAATCTATACCCCAAAAATACTGTACAGCCATATGATCGAAGTGGGGGAAAGGTTATTTTTTCCTAAACATATTATTGTTGACCTTTTGTAGTCCAGTGGCATGTCAGATGGCTGAGTTCCCAAAAAGTACTTCACTGCTGCTATTTATAACAACCTAACAAAGCCTGAAGAACCCAGTTACAGAGATAAAAAAAAAAGTCTGGCACTTAATGATGCGTTTTGCTTGAGCTGGGAAGTCAGAAGTTCTGAGATCAGTGTCGTAAAAATCAAATACAGTGCCCTGTGCAGTCAGGATCCCTGACAAGGAAAATCAGACATCATCGGCTAATCTGAGTTCAGACTGAACATGGCAGCCGCGCATATAGAATGTAATAAAGCTTGCAGGCATAAACCTGCACTTCTGAAATGTTGTATCACACTGAACATGGACATTTCTTATTGTCAGATTCCAGTCTTCCCTTCTATGAGACCTTTGACCTTCCCAGACAGACTTTTCAGGGGGGGTTTCATGTTGCAAACGATTCTCAAAGTTTTAATTTGAAACAGCATAGAATCAAACTTGGACAGCCACTATTTACGTGAAGCGCTTCACTCAGCCGCCACACACCCAAAGATTTAAAGTTTTCTTAAGTAAAACGTTGTAAATCCATGTCACACAACAATTGGTAACCCACTGGTTCTTGTGTAAAGCTCTGTTCCCCGACTTTTGTTGCTCCATTTACGAGAACTGTCAAGCTTCTGCAGAAATACCACAAAGTAAAAAAAAGCTCACTCTCTCAGTGGTGAATGTGATGCCACGTTTATTGCTGCTTCGGTGAAAACTATTCCTTCAGATGGAACTATAGGACAGTATGGAGGCTACATTTTAATAACAAAGACAGTCGGCGTGAGACTGCGCTTTAATTCTGAAAGGAAAGCAGCAGAAAGAGAACATTAAGACAACACAGGCAAAAATGAGTGCTTCACAGTCTCTCTCTGTGTGCAGTTTGTTTTTTTGTGATCTTCACAATAGCTCCAAAGAAGATTTTAGGCAATTCAGCATTAAAATACACAAAAATACCACCACAGATCCTCCATGTCTGCAAAATGATAAACAATCTAGCTCTAGAAATTCCACAAATAAAAATAATTAGCACAGATAAACCCACAGTGAGCAGAGCTGTTGATTTCTACCACTGACAGGAACAAATGTCCAGCTTTAATTCTCCTCCTCTCTGGATGCATTTCAACTTCCAGTCTCAGAGGTTAAGACCGGCCCTAATTTCATCCAACACTTCCTCCTCCTTATCCAGAGCTGCTTCTCTCTATCACTCAGGAGGATCCACAGAGTTTCTTCCTCGTCTCACTGACTTTGGCAGACAGTGGACCCGCCCTTGGCCCCCGCTGCGGCCTTCTTGCGCCTCTTGTTGAGGAGAGGGTTGCTGGAGGTGTCGAGGTCCTTGATCTTCACCTGGTCGTAGTCCACCCGCATGGTCGCTAAGGCGCTGGTCATCTCCTCCTGTGAGAGACAAGGTCAGGGTGAGGAAGTGGACGTCGGACGGTTTTACTGTGGAATTTGAGGTGTAGCAAACGAAGCAGTACATTTTTCCGGTACTTTCTCAAACGAGAACTAATGTTTTCCCAACCGTTGCTCAGAGTCGGAAAAGCTCTTAGGAGACTTTAAGACATCAGTTTTTTTTTCTTTAATTAAGAACTGTTCAACAGAAAGAATGAATCCTACCCTCAAAATCTGTACTAACACCAGCTAACCTTTATTGACATTTTGTCACTTTACAATCAAAACAAAATCTGTGTATTTTCTTTTAGATTTGATAATAGACCAACATAAATTAGAGCATAACTGATTTCATGGTATAAATGCAGCTGTTCTGTGAAGACCTCAGAGGTTTATTAGAGAACAAACAAACAGCATCATGAAGGCCAAGGAACACAGCGAAAGTTGTGGAGAAGTTTATAGCAGAGATGAACATCTCAAAGAGCTGCAGACGACTATTAGTTGTGGGATCGGCAAACCTAGCCTTTGTGGAAGAATGGCAAAAAGAAAAGCGTTGCAGAAAGAAGTCCTAACTTGTGATTGTTCAAATAAAACTTTATTAGCAAGTTTTGCATCAGTCCATGATGATGAGCTCGAATAAACCATCCCCATGGTGAAGCATGGTGGTGGCAGAATGATCCTGTGGGGTGCTTCCCTTCGGCAGGGACATAGAAGCTGGGCAGAGGTGGTGATGAGCAGATAAATGGGATTAAATGCATGGCAATTCTTAAAGAAAACCCATTAGAGGCTGCAAAAGAGAAGAAATCCCCCTTTCAGCAGAACAACAACACTAAACAAGGAGCTAGAGCAACAATTCAAAGCATATTCATGTGTTAGAATGGCCCAGTCAAAGTCCAGATTTAAATCTAAGTGACAATCTCAGGTAAGGCCTGAAAATTGATGTTCATATTCAGTCTGACTCAGACTGTGAGTTTTGCAACGGAGAATGGACGACAATACAAATTGCATCGAACAGTAGTTGAGTCAGCGAGGCTGAATGCAATTGCATGTCATACTTTTATATGTAAAAAAAAAGAAAGTTTAAAAGACCCTGTATCGTTTTCCATCCACCATATATTTATGCAATACTTTGTGATGGTCTGTCACATAAAATCCCAGTAAAATACACAAAGGCAAGGCAAGGCGCTCTAGCTGTAAAATTGTGCAGAGAGAGACAGAAAAAAGCAAAGGTAGAACGGTTGGGGATAAATCTGAGAGTATTTTTGTAAACTGTGTTAAAGGTCAAAGTGCTTTAAGTTGAGGTCAAGAGAAACTGGAGCCTGAGAACCTTTTCCTACTTGTCAACCATGATCGACTCAGCCTGTATTTTTTTTTTTTTTTTTTTTAAAGATGATATTCTTCTGGTTTTGCACCTTTTTGTGCAGTTTACCTAATTTTTACTCAACTCGCCAGTGGTTAGTTGCAACACAGAATGGCAGCCCCGTTGTCTCATTGTAAGGAATGGTCTTTTCACTCTTTATCACTTCCGTCGTGCACATTTGGTTGTTTGTGAAGGAATGGACAAATCTATGTTTGGACATTTCGCTCGGTACGTGTGGAATCAGCCCTGTGTTACTTAATGAAAGCATGGAGAGCCTTATTTATTTGGCTATAGCAAACAGGAATGGTTGGAAGGAGGAGAGCACGTTTAGTGTTAAATGTTTTGACAGGCTCACATTACAGGCTGGGACCACTTCCTCCACCTAGTGGTAGATGAGGAGTGTGACAATAAATTTACCTGAAGTCAAGTTCTGTCATTTATTAAGGGTTCCCTGCAGTTTTTCGGCAAATAAAATGTTACCTAATGGTAAATAAAGTTAATTCAATAGTTAAAAAATATTCTATGAATCCACTCTCGGTTAGATGACAACAATTTAAAGTCATCATTGCAGATCTGAAGAGAAACATTAAAAGCTGAACAGATATAAAGTTTGGACCTCTGACTGAATCATCCGTATTTTGTACACGGGACAAAAACTCTTATCACTAACAGGTTGTAATGGCAGAGTGTGACCAGACGGAGTCAGTGTTGTTAGTTCTTCAGCTTACTTTCACATCCTCCCACAGCTCCTTGTCTTCATTGAGGACCCGGGTGGTGTGGAGCGGCGTGGAGGGAACCATCATGGACTGCTGCAGAGCAGGGAAGACACAAACACACACACGCGTCCCGATGAAGACTGAGACGGACGGATGATAACAGGATGCGGGTTATGGATCAGCTACTTACATTGATCCAGGGGTGGTTCATAAACTGAGTGATGGTCATCCTCTGGTTCGGGTCTGTCTTCAGTAGTTGTTGGATCACATCTTTAGCTAAGAGCAAACACATGTTGAAGATAGGGTTAGTAGCTGGAAACAAGTCAATTATTGCTTCTCTCGGGGGGCAAACCTGGCCTACTTCTACAATTTCCAGTAAGTAGATCAGAATCACCTTGCACTTGAGTGTGAACACAATCATACCAACACCCAGGTCCATTTCAGGCTGCACCCGACACCCACTATTAATCCTTTCTATCTCCTTGAAGGACAAGATTGTGAGTACATGTAGTCTTATTATTAAGGAAAAAAAAAAAACAAGACATGCACATGAAAGAATTTAAAAGAATAGGGGGAAGGAAACAAGAAATCCTGTACCGCAGACTGAACTAGAAATGCAACCTCAGGACTGGTTAAAAGAAGGCACACAAATAGGAAACAGCTGAGGGTTTGTGGCAAGATGCTTCAAACATCTTGCAGATTAGTCGGGTGCATCCAGGGCAGTTTTGTTTGAAGCCATCTGTTGAGGCTGCATCATCAGAACAAGTGATTCAAACTAACCAAGTTAGACTGGGGGGGGGGGGGGGGGGGGGATGTTGGAGCTCACATTTCTTTATACCCAAAGAGTCTTATGTATTTGACTTAGGTTTAATAGAGACAGCACAAAGCAGCACATGATTTTGACCTAATTTAAGTACGAAAAGTGTGGCATGCATTTGTATTTAGCCCCCCCTTGAGTAGAGGCTTTGTAAAACCACCTTCTGGTTGCTTTACCAGCTTTACACATCCAGACATGCTGGCCAATTATTGTTTGTAGCTCAGTCAGACTGGATGGACAGCTATTTAAAGCTGTTGTCCTGCTGGAATGGAAGGCTGGGTCTAAGTAGCAAGCCTTTTTGTGGGGTTTCTTCCAGCTTCCTTGTGGATGATTAAGAAAAGCAGGGATGATGCCACCACAGCGCTTCTGTCCAGGGGATGGAGGGTGATTTTCATATAAAATTTTTTTGCCACACATAATGTTCTGCATATAGGCCAAACAGCTTTATTTTGCTGTCATATTAATAGAGTACCTTCTTCAAAATGTCTGCTGTGTCCCCTTCGTGGCCTACGATAAACTTAAAATAGGACTTCTCGTGCCGTTCTTCCTACCATGGCTTTCTTTTTGCCACTCCCTCATGAAGGCCAGATTTGGAGCCTGCAGCCCGCTTTAACTAATCTAAAGTTACGTCGGATGTCTTGAATGCTTCTCCGATTTATGCTCCAGGCAGTTTAGGTGGACAGCCATGTCTTGGTAGGCTTACAGATGAGCCTGTCCTTTTTCAAAGGATGGATTGAACAGTTCTTTGTGAGATATTTAAAGCTTGGGATTTTGTTTATAGCCAATTCATGGTTTAAACGTCTCCACAAAGTTCTCCCTGATTTATCTGCTGTGTTCCTTGGTCTTCATGATGCAGTTTTTTTTCAGCAATGTTCACTAACAACCCTCTAAAGCCTTCAGAAACTACACAAAGGTGTTTACATATTTGGTGACTTCTGAACAGTTGGTTGCACTGGATTCAAATGCGTGGCACACCTTTTGATTTTTATCTGTAAAAATGTGAAAAGCGTGTGTTTCTATCCGTCTACTTCACATTATGCACTACTTTGTGTTGGTGTATGACATAAAAGCCAAACATAATATCATGAGATTTACAGTTGCAATGTGACGAAATGTGAAAAAGCTCAGGGGTATGAATAGTTTTGCACGCCACCGTTTATTGAGGAATGGAGAAATGAGTCAAAAGACACTCTCTGCATATCTTTACAGATTAAAAATGGTTTAAACATTTTTAAAAATGGTTTCTAACTAATAGACATTTTAACTATAGTTATTTTGTAATATTTTAATAGTTTGGGGATTGTAAAAAAAATTAACTCAAGAGGGATTTCAGAGAGAAAGAGAAAAAAAAGAAAAAGGAACTTGAGTCTTTTGTTGGGTTAAAAAAGATCAGATGGTTGAGGTAGGAAAAAAAGAAAGAATACAGACGTGGGAAACACAGCAGATGTTCTGATAGGTGACAGAAGACTAAACTAAAGTAGAGAGTAGATCTCACGCAAACCATGCAGAATCAGGCCTGTTTTTATTTAGAAAGCTGCTCTTGGACGGAAACTGTAAGACGGAAAGGTAAGATGTTATCTTATATGGCCAATCACCTCATTAGTAGGTCAACCAGTAAAGCTGCAGAGTCATTCTGTGCAGCCTCATGGTTTCCTGTTTCGGGTGCAGCATGCCTCAGAAGGAGGACAACTCCACACACAGGTGAGCATAATATTCACATAACCTTCTTTAAAACCTCCATTGTTAACTTTGAATAAAAGTACATGTATTTTAATAAAAAAATGAGAAAAGATATAAAGTATGCTTGTTTTTAAAATGAAAAAAAAAAAAACCTTACATCAACAGAAAACAGCCCTCCACTGTTTTGTTTTTTTCTTCTTCTCTTCATCATTTATCTCTATGAAACATTTACATGAAGCCTCATTGGTCACTTTATGCAGACTTTATCGTCACCATAAGAAAAAAAATGCATTGGCTCTAATGCTCATAGTCTAGGCAAACCTTTCTTCTAGATTGAGGACACCGAAAAGTGAGTTAAACATGAATATGAATAATTCACCACACCTAAACCAATGAAATGTAGGGGGTTATGCTGCAATCTGACTGAATTCACTGAAACGTGCCCACTATCGGAACTTCAGGGTAATTTCACCAGATCTTTTTCTGACAGGGGAATCCGTCAGCCCGCTCCTCTCAGACGCTGTGACTTCATACACAATCGGCCCTTTAAGGAATCAGCTAAAGACATCCGCATATCACACAGTTTCAGCGGCGAGTAGCGTCACTGATCAGCGCAAAAAAGCCGCCCAGAGCAGCAGAAGTAACAAGAGATCGACATGGAAGAAGCAGGGCTTTTTGCTGCGTTTGTTTGCTGTTATGAACTGCTTCGCCAGCAACTCTTCTTATTTTCACAAAGCCAGCTGTTGGGCAACGTCTGCTCAGTTGCCTTTGAACTACAACCAGTCTACAAGACTTAACCACAGCTCCAGCCGAGCGACTCGATAGGGGCATTCCGAGTACATACCCCTATACAGGTTCCTGAAATGGCCCCGAAAACGGCCGTGTCGGCCCGGCCCGATGAAGTGGAGACAAGCGCATGCCGGAAAGGTCCGGTCAAATTGAACCTGAAGTTCCGATAGTGGAAATGCGGCTATTAAGTATAGAAGAAGTAGGCAAAATCATTTGGGTTTTAAAAACAGCTATTTTTCCCGGAGACTCAATATATAGAGACTTTTACATAGGATGCATGGGGTGGTGTGGTTTGCTTTCAGACCATGTTGTGTTTATGCTAAGCTGAGCTCAGTCTAAGGTCATTTGTGTCATCCATTTGAAGTGAGCTCAGTTATAAATAGGTAAACTTGGGTCCGGTGTCCTTTAACTTTTAACAGATAAAAAATGTTGGGTCTCTCACAAACAGAGTTCCAGTAAATATGTCCAACTCAAAACACACACACACACGGACCAGCCACAGTGAAGCCACCACTGGGGGTTCCAAATGACTTCCTATTTGACTCAGAAATCATCCCTTGTGTCCTGAATGAGCTGAAACTCTCTAAATTCCCATTTTGTCTTGATGATTGCTCGATCCGCATGGCTCCTCATGTTCATCCGTTTAGGTAATCCCAGAGAGGTTTATTTTGTATTTTTTGGACTGCTCCTTTATTCGCTACAGATTCAGTTTGCAAAAATATTGGTGAACTCTTACCCTCCTGTGACACCTCGCACCACTCTGGATTAGGGAATTCATACTGGCCCATTCTGATCCTTCTCTTCATCCCTGGAGAAATAGCCTGACCGGTGTTGGAGTAGAATGGAGGGTAGCCACACAACCTGGGGAGACAAACGCAGTGAGGAGGAATGGTATGAGCGTTTTTAATTGGTCTTCATTAGTACATATCCACGCTACCTAACAAAAGTATTCATTCCAAAATTTTGACACATTACATACACAAATATTATGTATTTTATTCAGGAGTTTATGCTATCAAAATAAAGTAACAGAAAGGAGTGAAGCAAAAGGTTTTAGCTACAAGGGAAAGATTTGGATCGAAGTATATTTATGTGTTAGAATGGCCTAGTCAAAGTCAATACCGAAATCCAAATGAGGTACTTTATCAGATCTGACTGAGACAGAGCTATTCTGCTATTAGACGTGCAAAGCTGGTAGAGATATAACTAAAGAAGGTGATTCAACATTCATACCACGGGACGAATACAAATGCACGCCACACTTTTCAGATTTTAACTTGTGAATTTCTTTGAAAAATATGTACATTCCATTTGTTTCATAACAAGGCAAACCTTTTAAACCCAAACCCTTATAAAACACATCATGTGAAAAAAGTCCAACTGGTGTACATATTTTTCTGAACATACCCTCAGTACTTACAGGATGTACATGATGACGCCCAGAGACCACATGTCACATGACTTGTCATACTTCTCCGGACCCAAAACCTCAGGAGCTTATCAGCGGCACCACACCAAAACATATACACAGAAGATATATACAAGTGAATATTAGCAGTCAGAAAAAGACCTGCATTTGAAGCAACAACTGAGAGAACAGAAATATTTCCAGATATCATTTTAAGCTGTAAAACCTCTTACCAACATAGTACGGTGTGTAGCAGGGGGTCTGCAAGGGGTTATGTAGCGTTGTCTCCTTTGCAAAGCCAAAGTCTGTCAGCTTGAGCACTGCATTTTTAGCTTTAGTGGTATACAGCAGGTTCTCAGGCTGAAAACACAAACGGAAAAATGGAGGGGTTGTTTTTCACCAATAGGCAGAAATTACAATGAGCTTCAGGATTTGGAGGTTCTCATCTTGATCGCGACGCACCTTGATGTCTCTGTGGGCAATGTCGATATTGTGAAGAAATGCGATGGCAGTGCCAATGTCCCTCATAATCTCAGACGCCTCTGGGAGGAAACAGATAAACAGACTCTCTCAAACCAGAAGCAAATGTGATGCAGCAGGATACAAGGCCCAGCGAGACGGTGGTAAATAAATCAAGCACAGGGCCACTTTATATTCACCGTGGCTGTTTTTATATCCTATTTTTACTGGCAGTGACCTGCCAATGAACTTGTACTTTTTCACACCAACGATTTAAAATAATTGATTGTTCACATGAGTTTATGAAAAGATGACTCAAGATTTTCAAGATTTAGGCAGCATTAAAGAGCCGAGCCCTTCCATGGAACAGTTTGGTAAAAATCCAGCTGCTGTCTGTGCTTTCAGCAGAAGCACATCTGGCTCGACGAATCAGACCTATTTAATCTGTTTATTCCTGTCTAATGCTGTCCAAGTGGTGGGTTTTATGTGGTTGTTTATCTCAGGGTCAATTCTCACCTTTTTCAGTGAAGGCCTGATCTCCTCTGGCCTGGATTCTGCTGAACAGCTCTCCTCCTTCCATACTGGATAAACAGAGACCAGTGCATGAGGGGTGTTAGGTTTGCAGGATAGAATGAAAGAAAACTTTCTTGAAAGGCGTGAGAAAATCTCATTTACTCCTCAACAAACACTGTGATGATATTTTTAAAAACCTGATTACTTTAACACAAAGTACTTTAATTGATTTTATTACTTCTGAATCCCTTGAACTCTTTTCTTTAGTAAATCTTAGAGCTACTGGAATAAGATGCAAGAAGGAAACGTTTAAATCTGGCTTTGGCATGGGTTTCCATGGTGAAACAGATACATCCAAGACGCATACCTTAAGTGCATTGCAGTGTCAACAGAGTCAAGAGCAGTGGATTCGTGTTTCCTGGAGTAAAAAATTTTGCCTCTCTGTCTGCCAGTCTAATATAGGAGAATGGGACTTGTCGAAGTTTGGTGCTGAATGGAATACGGTGTGGGTTGTTTTTCAAGCCCTTAAGTTAAGGTGGAAAGAACTCTTAATACTTCAGCATACCAAGACATTTTGGACTATTTCAGTCTCCCAACTTTATATGGCCAGTTTTAGGATGGCCCCCTTTCTGTTTAAACATCACTGAGCACCAGGAGATTCAGCAAGGAACCTAAACACGTGGGTAAGTGAGTTTGGTGGGGAAGAACTTGACTGGCCTGCACAAAATCCTGACCTCAAACCAATTGAACACCTTTTGGATCGATAAAAGCAACATCACTGTCTGACGTCACAAATGCTCTTCTGGAAGAATTGTCAAAAAATTCCCTTAAACACACATTGTGTAAAGTCTTCGTAGAAGAGATATAGCTCCTATAGCTGAAAACAGTGGGGCAACATCATATTAAACCCTACGGAATAAAAATAGTATGAAGGTAGATAAGCAACATTTTTGGCCATGCAATGTTTGTTTATTGTGAAACATTCTACTCATAAAGTAACAGAATTGCACTTTTAGATATGTACGCAAAATGCCATGCTAGCAAAAAAAAAGCAGAAAAAAAAAAAAAAACTAGCTCCACAAATGACCTTGAACACAACATCCCCACATGGCGCTGGCAGAAGCATCAGCAGTGACAGTGGAGCTGATCGGGTTGGATGGAAATTTAGAGAATTCCTGGGGGGGAATTCCCAAATTTTTCCCTGCAAAATAAGTGCATGCATTTCAATTGTTAGACACCCTTGAGATAAAATATTTATGATTTTTTTTAAATTATTTGATGATAATTATGTTAGTGAAAATATAGGTTTTATACTCGGCAAAAATTGTTGACAGTGGGACAGTCTAAATTCACACACATTCTCGCCTATTTACACACATAAAAAATAAGAATAAGAATAACATGCATAACCTGGTATAACAAGGCATGGTTATAAGTTCGTATAGACCAGTTTTAGATGCATAAAGATACAATGGCACATCATGCAAACATGACTGTCTCACTGTGCCAATAGACCCATTTGTTTGGTCATTTTATCAATAGGGCCAAGTGAGGTTAAAAGGTTATTTTGCACAAATGTTTATCCTGGACAAACTTCTGCCTGTTCCACCAGACCAAGCACTACAGTTGGGTCCTGTCCTCAGCAAGATTCAGGAAGATGTTTGTGGACTCTGCAATAGGACTCCATTCTTCTTGTTGTCAAACTGGATTGGTTTGCCCCTAATAAATTGTTTGTAGCCATGTTTGCCATTTTACTGTAGGGTGTGATGCTTTCGTCAGCTGATAGCAGTTTTGTGTGTGGAATTATGTTGTGAGAATGATTCAGTGTGGAGGTCTGGAATTATCTTCATGTCTTTCTTATTCTCTTGATAGGTCACCCCTGCTTCACCATTCAGTAGTCTAACAGGCAAAAGGTCTGCTTCACGTTGGTACTCCCTATCTAAGCAGTTGCTATCACAGTCAATCTCAGTTCCATCTTTTTCAAATGTAGGGATGACTGATGTACAAAACATGATTTGGGGATAGAAGATCTAAAACATCTGATAGTTTTAAGCTGTTCAGAAACAAATAAGATTAATGGAATAACCAGCCAAACCTTTCACACCTAGAATAATGATGTGGTCTTCTGGCGGCAACAATTGTTGCCAAGCTGACATTTACTCCTCTTACAATCAAGACACATGCAGGCATACAGTCCCAATTATATAGAAGGTCCTTTAAAGAAAACATGTGCAAATTATTTCATTTATATCTGTTTATTAAGGTATTTTAGTCACTTCCTCTTGTGCAAGTTTAACATCCAGTTTGACATCCAGCAGCGCAGGCAGGAAGTAAGGGTGTCTGGTCATGTGACCATTCACACAAGCTACTTGAAATTGATTTCGCTTAGAGTAGACAACCTATTATTTTATTTTATACCTTGAATTAGCTGCCTAAAGCCAAAACAACACTTTTAGAGCTTCCAGAAGTAAAAGAAAAATGTCAAAACAGGTTAAGAGACAAAAGATTTTGTCCCTCAGCTTGTCCTTAGTATGGAGCCTACATTTCTCCAGTCAGTGTTTAAAAGAAGGCACCTCTGTCTTCATACAGAAAGGTTATGTTTTTTGGGAGGGGAGGTTACAACAAATAGAATTGTTCTGTATTCAGTTTTAAGCTCTTGTCATATTCCAAAAATCATTAAAAACAGGGTCTGGCTCCAAGTGGATTTCTAGGATCATAGTAAAAGAAATGTATATTTTGCTCTCATACTCTGGGATAGAGAACGTTATTATATGATATGATATATGACAGGATGGTCTCTATGGCCTTTATATTTCTCAAATACATAACAGTATACAGTTTTTACACAAATATGTGTAAGAATCTGAATTGTGCTGTTTCAGGCATCAACAAAAGAATACAGGAGGTGAAGGCAGTGTTTCTGTCTACTGAAGGAGGAGCAGCTGCTCTCTGTCTCTCTCCAGATCCGTTCACTTTATTTTCTTTTCTGTTTGCTTTTCTTGTTTTCTTTCTTAACCTTTTCTTAGGTACTTTATTTTCCCAGCCCCTGGAGTTACTTTATTGGACCGGATCTCTTCTTGGATTACTTTTTTATGCACTTATCAACATGGCTTTTTGCTCAGCTGAGGATTTTGAAAAACTGCTCCACAGAATTGAGGGCATTGAAACGAAGCTACGTCGTCTGGAAATTAATTTTGATCTCCACGCTGATTATGGACAAAATGACACAACTTTACCTTTACCTTTGAATACAAACAGCCCTGTGTTACATAGGTCTAACCGTGTCAGAGAGACTCCCTACAGGCGTCTGAGCGGCAGAACTCCACACTACAATGAAAACTGGCCAGCTTTAAAACGCATGAAATCAACCCCAGCCCGTTCTCCGAGGAAGAAAAAACAAAAGAAACTCCGACACAGAGAAACCTCTGAACCCAGAACTGCCGCTTCTGCTAAAAGTAAACAAAAGAGGTTTCAGCCAAAAACAAGAGATATTTCTCCACATGGAATCCCGCTGAAAAACAGATTCGCAGCCTTGAGTTCCCCGAAAGATGACGCAGCCCCCGGGACCAGTCAAAGCCACCAGGAGAAACCCAGCCGCATCAAACGGACACATAACAAAGTAAGGGCCCCCCCAGCAAAGACTGTTATCATACAAGACGGATCAATTAATGGAATTGAGGCTTTTTGTAGCAAGAATACCAAAGTTTATAGCTGCTACAAAAATACACTGAGAGAAATATCAGAAAAAATCCCTAAAATCTTGGACCAACATCCTGCTTTGGAAAAGCTCGTCATTCACGCTGGATCAGCAGATATCGCGATGAGACAATCAGAGATTCTGAAGAGAGACTTTTCTGATCTCCTACAGAGACTTGATGGACTTAACGTAAACATCCTCATCAGCGGACCAGTCCCTGAAGGGAATGATGAAAGATTTAGCAGACTCTGCATGCTCCATAAATGGTTGAAGAAACAATCAGCTGAGAAGTCGTTCACATTTATTAATAATTTCAAAGTATTTGGAAGTGCGAATCATCTGTTCAAAGCAGGAACGCGCTATTTGAACAGGTCCGCAGTAAGGCTGTTAGCTGCCAATATTTTTTCTTATCAACATCAGAAAGCAAAACACTTGCTCCCAAAAGCTGACCTTGAGGCGCCCATGGATATCAGAGAACAAAAACAGCAAGTCATGAAGACACCACAGGACCGAACAGATAAACAACCATCAGAGATTAAGTCTTCATCTCCCTGTGACTCAGCCACATTAAATGAGTCTCCATTTAGAAACTTTACAGACAGACTGAACGAGCAAATCAAATTTGGGACACAATTAACACCTAAACTTAAACTACACCAAACGCCTTGGACTAGTGTTAATAAGCCTGGGAGCTTCCCCCCACTGATTATTACAGATATTTGATATTTGAGGGAACCGGGCAATAAATCCACCCATTCCGTCTCCCAGAATTCACCCGGCACCCCTGAGGCTATATCAGTGATTATCAGCAGCAGGAAACATAAACCGTTAACCACACACTCTCATATTAAACAAAATCTCAAATTGATAACCTGTCAGAAGGTTCAGCTGCCCATCATCACAATACTTAAGTTAGCTTTATTAAACATTAGATCTCTATCCGGGAAGTCTTTTCTTATCAATGACTTCATCACTGAGCATAATTTACACGCCCTTTTTTATCAGAAACTTGGCTAG
This sequence comes from Valencia hispanica, assembly GCA_963556495.2. Lineage (NCBI taxonomy): Eukaryota > Metazoa > Chordata > Actinopteri > Cyprinodontiformes > Valenciidae > Valencia > Valencia hispanica. The sequence continues at coordinate 41,928,798 of OY747708.1, read as the reverse complement.
ATGAAAATAACGAAACAACTTCATTAATAGAATCCAGTCCTCCAAATTATAATTTCTTAAGCGAGAACAGAAAACACAAACGAGGCGGAGGTGTAGCCACCATCTTTCACAACTCAATGAACTTTAAAAAGGTAACTCTGGGCACGTTTGATTCTTTTGAATACCTAGCCACCCAGATAAATGAGCCTAACAAAGCGTTATTTCTAAGTTTATATAAACCACCAAAACTTAACTCTAACTTCTTTAATGATTTCAATGACCTTCTTTCTGTAATATGTATCGACTATGACCAACTAATCATCGTGGGGGACTTTAACATCCATACCGACAACCCCCAAGATAGACAAGCAAAAACATTAGATGATGCTCTCCACAACTTCGGACTGATCCAGCATGTCAAACAACCAACACACAATAAAGGACACACTCTGGACTTAATTATCACCAAAGGTTTAAATATTTCTGACATCTCTGTAATTAATATTGCATTATCTGACCATTTCTGTATTTTCTTTGAAAGTACCATCTCTGCTAAATTATCCAGCCACAGTAAGACCACCATAAAAAAGCGTTTTCTAGGGGACAGTTCAGTAGAAACCTTTAAACGTATTTATCCTTCCACCACATCCCCCTCATCTCCCAACTCAAACTCAGTAAATAAGTTGGTAGATAATTTCCTTGTGAAAATCTCAGACATCATGGATTCCATTGCTCCAACTAAAGTGAAAGTAGTCTCAGGTAGAAAAAAGTCTCAGTGGACAAGTAATCCACTGGTACGTAGTGAAAAAAGAGAGTGTCGACGAGCCGAGAGAAAATGGCGGAAAACTCGACTCCAGGTTCACTGTGAGATCTACAAAGAGAGACTGAATAGATATCAGCTAACTATAAAAGATGCTAGGGAATCGTTCTTTTCTGAAATCATCAACAGAAACATTAATAATGCACGGACTCTATTTGCAACAGTGGAAAGACTAATTAATCCTTTAATGACAGTAGCCCCTGAACTAAACTCTACCAGGGCCTGCAATGAATTTGCCAGCTTTTTCACTGCCTACTGATGGTGGTGGTGATCACCGGTCACAGCCGATTCGTGAAAAATTAATCGATTTTGACCAGTGCCTGAGATACGAGAGCATGAAACGGTTTAGGTGAAATGCTGAGTATTCTTTCAACAACAGTAACACAGTAATTGAGCTAAGATTTTTTATTATTATTCAATATTCAGATATTGTTCATCACTTCATATTTAGCCTGACAATGTTTTACACAAGGCTGGCTAAACCCTTTGACAGTCCTGAAAGATACAGCCTCAGTGTTTAAAAGTTTTAAAACTAATATCACCAAAATAACCCCCAGACTGTCGTGGCAGATGGCCGCTCCTACTGAGCCTGGTTCTGTTCGAGGTTTCTTCCTGTTAAAGGGGAGTTTTTCCTCTCCACTGTCGCTACATGCTTGCTCAGTATGAAGGATTGCTGAAGGATTGCTCTGGTTGGCAAGTCTGCATCAAAGGGCCCAACCTCACGCCAGTGACTGACGCAATCTGCTGGAGTTCCTTAAATAGGAAACTTTTTAGCTGATTGGAATGTTTGTATAAATGTATTGAAATGACTTCTTGTTAAGTGCCTTGAGATGGCATCTGTTGTGAATCGGCGCTATATAAATAAACTGAATTGAAAAATGTTCAAGTTCAGTGAAAAGTTTGCACTCCCCCCGCTCAGTGAGGGATACCTGAAACTCACTTCTGTTGTTGAGCAAAACGCGTCTGTGCTCTTTGGTCATGTGCATTAAGTAAAAGTGTACTTTTTGTGGTTTCCAGATGAGCAGATAGGTGAAGCAGCAATGTGACTGCAAGTGTGTTTGATCCACTATCTGCCGTAGAGAGCACGGCCGTCCTGCCTTGAACTCCACTGTAAAGAGCTAACGAGGAATCTCCCTTTAGCTGCTGCTATGAAACATGTCTTACAGATTAGAGCGGTTCTAGACCTCAATGACCATACACTACATCATATTCACTGTCATGCCCCCTGCTTTGAAATGTTTACATAAAATGACAATCACCATATTTTGTCAAACATAACTGCCCTACTACTCATCACAAAAGCAGACTGCCTATCGCAGTGAACAAAAGGATCAATTGCAAAGGACAAAATATAACGGGAAAGCTATTGCTGTTTAATCGCTGACGTTCTGGGGTAGGTGGTGGTGTGTCAGAGTCAGACCAGCTCTACTGTAAAGATGCACAAAGAAATCAAATGTTTGACAGGAATTAGCCAATTTTCAGCTTGATTGAAAACACCTGACCAAAAGCCAGTCTTTTTCCAGCCAGTGACACCACGAAGCTTAAGCACTACCATGACGTAATATTAACAACTCTCTATGATGTAGAAGTTGTTACTGATTGCAGAAGATTGAAATTCACCTATTTTCATGATCGGGAAAGTGTTGGATTTGAAGTCAGCGAAGCTACAGAGATATGAGGCAATGGAAACTGTAAAACAGTATTTTATGCAACATGACATGTCAGCTGTTCATTTGGGCAAGGAGGGAGTAACACATAAATTAGATAACAGGAAGGCTGAAATAAGAAGGGCAAAGCTGCTCTTTTTTGAGCTGGAGCTTTAAACATCTATGTGGATCTTAGAGAATTTGTAGCCTTTAAGAAAACACAGAGTTGAGGTAAAGATCTACATATTCAAAATATACACATGGAGATTGCTGTTTTATTGAAGCTAGTTTGCTTTTAGTATTTTCATAAATAGGTATAAAACAGTTTAAAATGCCAACTACATATTCATTTTGTTTTTTTTCTAAAAGATTAGTAAAATCCTGTTTAACAGCAAGTTCTCTCACAGAAACATGGAGTGAAGTTGCTTCCATCTCTAATATAAATAATTATTGACTCTTGGCAGGAAAGCTAGAGAAAAATATCTTCATTGCTGTTCTTATATTTTCTAATATTATAGTTCTCAAGTAGAAATCAGAATCTGCCAAAAAAAAAAATTTGCAGTGCAAAGCTTCACAGAATCTGAAGACCAGGCAAATTGGTATGCTGAATATACAGCAGGGATAAAATAACCAACACGTTGGAGGCTAATGTCTGCAAATGGATTTCTTAGATGGAATAAAAAAAAAAAAGACTCTTTGCACTCATGTTTAGATTTCTCTCATACTTTCCACCGTGCAGAACTCTCATATCCTTGACGATTTTCACAAAGTTTTGAGGCTGAAGGACATAGCAAGTTGATGAGCTGCTCACTCAGTTTCCTCTGTTGAATTCAGAGGTCGAACCTGTCGAACTTCTCAGAGCCAGGCGGTGTTAGCCAGGGGTTGAAGGTCAGGAAGTGTAAGTGGAAATGACGCTGGCTCCGATAGGCGTTCAGTCATACGCTTTTGAATCAATAGTGTAGCAGCATTAGTCAGACCAACTTCGCACCTCCCTACACACACACACCCCCACACGCGCTCACACACGCACACACACATGTCCACACAAGGGTGGTGGGCTGTCAAAGGTTGGTCCTCACAAGTATAGCTATACATGTACACACACCCACGCACACAAACACACACACACACACACAGACACACACACGCACACACACACACACACACACACACACACACACACACACACAGTCAAGCACAGAGCAGCAGTGTAAATAAATGTGATGATAATAATCAGCCACTGTGTAAAATTCCCCAGAACAGAAACGGTCCTTTCCCTTTAGTCACTCTCTGAGGTCTGGCTCTTGTTCTCTGTAAAATCGTGCTTTTCCACTTACAGTCAAGGAGAGTCCAGAGTTCAAAGTTACACGTGTGTCAAAGTAAAAACAGAAAATAGCATGCAGTCCTCTCATTGTGGCCATCGTTATAAACATTTGGACATTAAACAAATCCCAGCTGGAATCCTTTCTACGTCTCGCCAACATAGCCAACTTCTTCACTTCTCGTCTCGGGGCGCCGGGTCTCGTTCTTCAGCTGGGACGAGTGCTCCATTCTTACAAATAGGAGCCTATCCTCTCTCACAGCCTCACCACACAAACATTTTCTGTAATCTATGTGACGATATGAAAGCATTCTTGAAGAACTAAATAAAAACAAGCCTGAGTGAATTGAAAGTGATAGGCCTTACATATGGAAAGATAATCAATTTAACATTTGCCCTGCTGGTAAAACAGTGGCTCTACACCAGTGATTCTCAACTGGTGGGGACACGCCCCTGGGGGGGGCGCCAGTAGGCTACAGGATGGGAGGAAAAAACCTGAAAAAGAAAATGTGCATTTTTTTTTTTTATTAAACTACTGTCATAAAAAGTTCTAGTTTTGTATATAAATAACTCCTGAATAGAGATTAAAATGTGTTTGGACTGATTTAAAAAAAGAAGAAGTTTTGAACAAATTTGAGTTGTTTGTCGATCGTGAGCACAAATGCAGGTGATAAGCGGTTTCAGCGAGTCACAGTGAAGTTCGCTGGATCTCCAGGGGGGCGGGTGTTACAGCGGTTGTATGAGCTGCAAGAAGAGGTAAAGTGGTTTTTGACATAAATCAAATCAGATCTGGTGAAGCATCTGGATGACACTATATGTGGCTTGAGTCTCTGTCCATTTTGGTCGATATATTTGACCGCTTGAATGGCCTGAACCTGTCTTTGTAAGGCCGCGAAACTCATATTTTGCTCCTTGCAGACCAAGTGTACGCCTTCACACAAAAACTAAACCTCTATGGCCGCATCAGTGGAGGGAACTGCAACATGTTCCCCAGCCTTGTAGACTTTATCACTGATGCAGGCACGTCACACGATTTCTCCTCTCTCTTTCAATCAGCATCTGAGCGCCTGTCAGCAATGAGCAAACTATTTGCGACCTACTTTAAAGAGGATTATCGCTCTTTTGCGTGGGTTCGAGATCCGTTTGTGTGCACAGCAAACGAGCTGTCAATTTAGGGTGACCAACAGTCCTCTTTTCCCCGGACATGTCCACTTTTCATGTGCTAAACTGACTGGTGTGATGCATGCAGTATGGCAGCCTTTCTAACGTCCTCCCGAGCTGGTTCTGATCAGTTTATTGACGCCACAAAGCTGTGCGCCGAGTTGCGCCGCACCGCATGCATTGCGCAGCGCTGCTCTGAGCCGAGTTGCACCGCACCGCGTTATCCTGCATAGCGCAACGCAATTGCGCAGCGCTGGGCCGCGCAGTGCCGCGTTACTGCTGTTCACAAGAAGTCACAGCACAAGCTTCATGCACGAACCACAAAAGATATATCGTCCAGTCGCAACAAATGGGTGGCGGAGTGCACCATTCACATAGCTGGCATGTGTGTTTCTGTGTGACAAAAGTGGCAAATATCCCAAAGATCACATGGACACAAAAACTCTAAAAAGCCTGAGCAAAGTGAGAGTTCACCTATAAACTGACTGTGGAGGATGTGTTTTTGAGTCTGTGTTTTTGAGTCTGCAGCTGTTTACTTTTATTACAGTGAAAAGAAAATAATACTTGTTTTCTCAGAAGATTATTTCAGATTTTTCTTCAGTTTTTGTCCAGTGCAATTTAAAAAGTAAACTAATATTGTTGCTGGTAACTTTTTTTAATTCAGAAGAGTAACTATTTCTATTATAATTTATTATCAGAGATTATAAAATCATTTTCTTCTTGTGAACCCCTTTTTGAAGTTTGTTATTTAACTAAACTTTTCTAACCACATGGACAATGCACACTTTAAATATGTTAAAATCAAAAGTCTTGGCCAAATCCTGAAAGTGTTTCAGTACTGTGCCAGGTGGCCTCTTTTTTGGAAATCAAAATATGGTCATCCTATGTCAGTTGATATGCAGGACCAGCTTATTGAGCTGAAGAATGACAGAAGACTGAAGGAACTCTTTGGCTCCTCCCCTCTTTCGTCATTCTGGGCAGCATTGATGCAGGAATATCCTCAACTCTGTGACGTCGCCTTGAAGATTCTCCTTCCTTTCACGTAGACATATTTGTGTGAGGCAGGATTCTCAGAAATGACTGCACTCAAAACAAAATACTGCAATCGTGCACAAATCGAGGATGATTTGAGGCTATGTTTATCAAACATTGAGTCAAGAATTGAGGATCTTTGCAAGGCAAAGAAGGCTCAGGTCTCACATCAACATCATCTACCTGCAAACTTCTGTAAAAAATGTAGATGATGCAATGAACCAGCTTTGGGGGGGCCCAGCTTACAAAAGGTTGAGAACCCCTGCTCTACACAAACCCAGTGTAAAGATACTACAGCAGCAGTCACATTTCCAGGTTTTTGGTCTGGGGCTTTACTATTGTTGTATTGTATGAAATGTGTTCATGCTCTCTTGCTTTTTTTTTTTTTCTCTTGCTTTATTGTGTATCATGTGTAATGTGTGTTTCTTTTATGTGTTTCTTTTAAATCACCAAATCATGTAAAGCACCTTGAATTACCCTGCTGTTTAAAGTGTGCTATACAAATAAAATTGCCTTACCTTGCCTTGCCTATTGTTAGATACATGAACGTGTTGTTAACCTCATTTCCCCTTTTTAACCTTAAATCAGTGAGATGTTCCATCAAGCGTTTGCTGGGATTACATAACAGTTCCCTTCTTTGTATGAATCCAAAACATTCTGAAATGCTCTTCAGAGCTCTGACAAACAGAAATCCTGCTTATAAAAACCTTTCAGTGGCTTTCAGCTGCAGAGATACAAAAACTACATTGTCTTTGTGTTTAAGACAACATGCAGTGCTGTAGAAACATTTATTTTTCTTCTTACAGATTACCTTTTTAAAAAAAATCTTACTTAAATGTTTCCGATGATTAAACAAATGTAATGTCAAGCACAGATGATCTTAGCGAATACAAAACGTTTTCAAATTATGACTTTGTTCATTAGGGAAAATGGTCATACAAACCAACCTGGCTATATTTGAAAAAGTAATTGCTCCCTAAACCTAATACCTGGTTGTCCCAGCCTCGGCAGCTACAACTGCCATCAAGTGAAAGCCACTCTTTTGTGCAGAATTTATTTTTTTTGATTCCGCCTCATTGGCCATAAACGGACAGTTTATGCTTGATAAGCCGCTCTATTGGATTTACTTCCAGACAATGATTGGGTCTTCGATTGCTTTATTAACCATTCAGAAGTGAATTTGCTGCTCCACTTTGGATCATTGTGTGTGTTTGGACCTCGAGCCACAAAGTGGTGGGCAGACATTTTCCTTCAGGACTTTCTATTAGAGAGCAGAATTCATTGTTTAATCAGTTACAGCAAGTCGTCCTGGTCCTGAAGCAGCGAATCGGCCCCACACCATCACACTACCTCAACCATGTTTGGCTCATGCTTTTGTCTGAAAACCTGTGTTGATTTGATACAGAACCCACACCTTTCAAAAACTTCAACTCTTGTCTTGTCAGTCCATGAATATATTCTTTTGTGACCTTCTTGGTGAGTCTTCAATCTGCTTTTTAACAATTTTTTTGGTTGGCTGGCCACTCCAGGGAAAGTTCACCACTGTCTCATGTTTCATGCTTTATATGTTTAGGTTTATGAGGGAATGTGGTAAATGACAGTAATTGTGTGATTCGTTTCAGTTTCACTTTGTTTTTTAAAGAGCCGGGGTGGTTTTGGTAGCTAGGTCCCTTAATAAATAAAACCACCATTTGATAACTGTGTTTTGTATTGATTCAGGTGATCTTTGACAAAAAAAATATGTGTTTGATTATCTAAAGCAAAGTGCAAAAAAACAGAAGAAATATCTTTTCACAGCACTGTACATTTGTAATTTGAAAATGTATGACTACCATCTTAATTTTATTTTATTATAAATGCAGGAGCTGTTGCTGTGTAAGAAGCCGAGTTAGGCCAACATTTGTGAACTGTCATCCTACCACTCCATGATGATGAGGAGGCACTTCTTCCCGTGGTGCATGTTCTCATACAGGCTGAGGATGCGAACAATGTACGGCCCCCCTGACACTCGCCAGTGTAGCTCCACCTCTCGTCTTGCCTTGGGACTGTCGTAGAGAATCTGTTAGGTGTGAATGAATGAAGAAGAGACATTTGTTTAGTTTTAGCGTTAATGCAGTTGGCAATGGTTGCATCTAAGTAGGTTTTATAGATGTAAATATAGAGTGACATCTCTAATCTATCTCTAATTATCTAAATACTGCCAAAAATGTTTTTTGAACGTAACTTTGTCCACAAATAGGCTTTCACCACTGTGGTGAATTACTGGCTCACTATATATTGCTTTTAAATGCCTCAATAGGGTTCTGGTTTGTAAGGTCTCCAAGCTATTGTTCTTAGATATTCTTCATGACTTCCTCCTCTTTAGAGAAAAAAATCATAAAATAAATATTTTCCTTAAAAATTCACATTGAAACTGAAGACTTTACTTTTACTACTTTTTTTTACTACTACTACTTTTTTATAGAATAATGCAGTGAGACTGAGCCAACTATGGCAAACCTTTGGCCACCTTGTCCTTTGTTTCTAAATAACATATTAAATATTTCTCAACTGCGTACATGAAAATGAATATGACTGGTGGGAAAGGATTACATATCACCCCTAAAAATTACAATTTTGCATTCAGATGTGGAAAGTTGTTTAGGCTTTCTTTCAATTGAACTTTCAATTGTAATTGCCACCAATAGCAGGAGGAAATTAAGTACGGTAATAATGCTAATCAGTGCTCTGCTTTTTTTTCAAATGTCCCAATGAGTAAATTTTAGACAAAATGGTCAAATAAAAAGTAGAGCACTGGTAGAACACTGACCCTATAAAACTATTACTAACAAACTAACCTTATGTTATCACTAACATAAGGTTCTAAAAACACAAAGAAAGCACATAGAACGTGTCCGAAAACATTTGTGGATTTAAACTTTGACTTCCTAAAGCAGGAAAAAACAGGTGATGTGTTTCATTTCATCTTTCTTCTTTTTTTTCCCCCTTTTGTTTTAGAATATTGTTGGCTTTCTGTTTTTGGCATTATATTTGTATTTCAACAAACACATTCTTAGTGAAGTCACACATCTCAGTTGGATTCCTAAAACCAACTGCCAACAAAATACATAAAAAGACCGGCTAATCAGGAGCAATTTTTTGCAACTGCAGTGTACACACCTCTACTCCCTGTGAGCTTAGTATATGTGTGTGTGTAGCCTTTGAGGGTAGTTGCTCAGATGGTGGGATGTGTTTGACATATGCAGATGGAGGACATGATCACGTGCAGTCAAGCACACATATAGACGTGCACAGCAGGTGTTTGACTTTGACACTGCATGCAGTCAGAGTGTATTTTTGGACGCAGCAGTGATGGAGTGATATGCCGTTTACAGGGCCAAATGAACTGGAGTTCGTAACACACACACACACACGCACACACACACACGCACGCACACCCACACACGCACACACACACACACACACAGTTTGACTGAGCAGCACATGGCAGACACGGAACATAAATCTATTTTGTATCACAGGGGACTTAGACAGCGTCAAACTGTTGAGGTGACCCTAGAGCACATGAGTGTACACTCTGCCAGCAGTGAGTGCCGGCTTCAGTTATGGCTTTACTGCACGTCACTGCCTGGTTCTTTGCTCCATATTCCTCTATCTGTATTCACTTCTCTGTCTCTATGAAAACAACAAAATGCCACCCTCTAAAACAAACTGCCCCTGAAAGGACTATTTCAGGACTTTCACATTCAGCTTGTAAGTGAAAGAAGGACGCTTCCTGGAAACTCCAAAATGTCACAAAAACAAAGAAAAAACTGCTTGTTCGTGTTTCGCCAAGTTTCAGCTGGCTAAAGTTGAGAAGGAAGTGAAGAGATCAGAGCGGAGCAGGGTGTTGAAAGAAGAAGTTGAAGATTTCCGCTGACTAAGTATGTGTGATCCAACACTCTTTATGTCTCATTTCTTTTTTAGCTTCACCCACTTGGTTAAGGTTGACTTTTGAGTAAAGCCAGGGGTAGATTTGCTTCTAATTGCGCTCTTTATGACTTCAATCTGAGCAGCAGGCTTTTCCTAATTTCCTGAATAGGAAGAGAATTGGAGGGGGGGTGGGGGGGGTGTAGTTAAACTGACTTAAACACACTACAAAAAGGGGGAGGGGGAAGCAGAACATTGAGAGAATAAGTCAGCTAATCTCATGATGGACTTTGGACACATAAACCAATCAAAGGGGACCCGGCACTTAAAGCCATCCGATTTGTGTCAGGAGAGGCTTAACTCACACAGAGTCACATGATTTGCCTGATCACTCACTCTTTCTAATTGCACAGTACATCTCACAGAACCTTAATTACATGCATGCACACACTTATACTCTGAGATGTTTATGCTCTATTAAACATCAGTGCATTTCAATAAGGATGTGTGTTAGGCTTCATAAAAAAGCAACTATGGTTTATCTTTACAACCTTTTACCAATAAAGCAGCACTCATAAAGTGAACAACAAAGTCACCCAACATGGGTTGAACATCCAATCTTTGAGCGTTGATTAACCCAAAAAAAAAAAAAAAAAAAAAGGATTTTTCAGTCTAAACTTTTAGAGATATTTAAGCCAGGTTTAGGATGTGACACCATATCCCAACCTATTAACATCAGTGTTCAATCCATCGTCCAAAAACAGAAAGAGTAAGATGAAGCTCTAAACCTATCAAGACATGCCTGTCCACCTAAACCGGTCCGGCAAGGAGAGCATCAATCAGAGAAGCAGCCAAGAGGCCCCTGGTAACTCTGGAGGAGCTGCAGAGGTCCACAGCTCCGGTGGAACAATAGACAGTACAGCTATTAGTTCTGCTCTCTACTTGATTTGGCCTCAATGGAAGAGTGGCAAGAGGAAAGTCATAGGTGGAGAAGAAGGCAAAGTTCTGCTAACAGTTTGCCACAAGTCATGTATGGAAGCTCCAATTCAAGAACAACACCTGTTAGAGGCTGTAAAAGAATTGTGAATGGGTTGGAGGTTCGTCCCCTCCCAAGGAAAACAAAACAAAACATGAAATGATGTTAATCAACGTTACTCATGAGTTAGACAAGTCCTGTCAAAGTCCAGATCTATAAAAAGACTTGGAAATTGATGTTCACAAGACTTTTCATCCAATTTGACTGAGATTGAGACAACTTGCAAAGAAGAACGGGCTAAAAAGTGAGTTTCTAGATGAGCAGAGCTTCTAGAAACATACCCCCAAATGACTTCTAGCTGCAATTAAAAGTAAAGGGTGGTTCTACAGAGTCTTCAGCTGGTTACAGGATTTTATTTTATTTTATTCATTTATTTTATAAGAGGAAAGTGGGCTGAATCCAACCATACACCTCACGTTCCAGATTTTTATTTGGTTTAAACTTTAAAAAAACATTTACAGTATGTGTTTCCTTCTATTCCTAATTATGAAGTATTCTGTATTGGTCTATCATATAAAATCTCAAATGAATTACACTGAAGTTTGTGGTTTTAATGTCATTAGATGGAAAAAAGTTTAAGGGGAATAAATACGGCCGCAAGACACTGAATAAAAAATAGCTGAAGTCGGTTTAAAACATGAGTGAATAGAGTTCGTCCTTGGGTTTTCCTTCAGCTAAAGGCAGGGATTCGAATGATTCACACTAAACAACTTTTTTTTCTGAAAGAAACTAAAAACCCTGTCAGCCGTCATGCTCCACGTCAAATCCCCTGATGCATTCAGCCTTCATGCACACATGACCCTTATCCCAAAACCTGGGAGACTGATTAACTTGTTTAACAGGACCAGCTGAGAGATATTGTAAGATATGCGACACTAATTTTGAAAGAAATATAGCTATTTTGTATGCATTTGTAAATACACCCATGTGTATTATACAAGGGTTTTCCCTATTAATAGAGACCTGTAAAATTAAATAATTTAGGGCTAAATTTGTGCCTAATGGCAGTGCTCAAAAGGCCATCTAAACAGCACAACAAATCCTTTGTTCTGTCACTAAGTAAGACGAATCTGAGTTAATAGATAATGGTAACTGAATTACAGTAAAAGGGATGGCTCCTGGCCAGTTTTGCTGTCAAGTAGATTGAACCTATGTCCATCTATTACATTTAGGGCTCTATAAGCAGCTCTTAATTTTAAAGCATAAGCGCACGACTCTTATAAATCTCCTCCACATTAAAACCTTGATCATTGCCACCCTAATTCTATTGGTTTCAAGGTGAAAATAACGTCTAGGTTTATTATTTTTTTTAAATCCTTCACATCAACCCAGTTAACTTTGCTGGTATTGTCACAACAATGTGTGATCATAAAATATCTTGCATCTATACAATCATTTTTTTGTACTTCCAAAAGGTGTCAGTAGGCGCCGATTATTGTGCATATGAACATACTTGGATAGACATTTGACAAATGAGTGCCATGAAACATGTGAGATAGCTCTGAGTCACTTGCATCAATATTAAAGCCGATATAAATGAGCGTGAGGGGCCCGGTCTGAGTGAAAGCCGGGTGAATATCTGAACAGAAGGGGAGCAGTATGCGATCTGTCAGAGCAAATGAAATGTGAGCTCTCAGGGCTGTCAGGCTCCCAGACGATGCCCAACCATACACTACAGAGGGAGATCTACCCTAAAGGGGTGTGTGTGTGTGTGTAGGTGTGTGTATGTGTGTGTTTGTGCCTCCTCTTCATTTTTCTCTAATCTTTGAACAGATTTCTTTAGATAACCGCATGGTTTGTGGTGTTTTCTCACCCTTTGTGTCACAATGACCCTGTGTTACAATGATGAAAGCTAAAATCCGCCAATCATGAGGCTGTTACGCGATGAGACAAGAATTCAAGAAATTGCACAAAACTGCTGTTAAACCTTGAGAAGATTTCTTGAGAACAGCTCACTGAATCGGTAGGAAATTTGCTTAGTGGCCTCAAACTTTTAAGCATCTTATCTATATCTCCATGGCTGTTCTGAAAGGGTAATTTTTTTCTGCGACTTAACGTTGCCTTTAGTTTGCCGCCTCTTGGTTGTGACCTACTCTCTGCAGTATTTTATCTCTTTTTTTCCCCCCATCTTTCCTCTGTCTTTTGATTACACCACTCAGGTTGTGTCACGCTGGTGCTGCTGCCTTCTTTTGGTCACCCAGACAGATTATTATAAGCCTGCAAACCTCTGAGCGTGTGACACTGTGCTGACAGGTGTGAGGTAAGTGACCTGTGCACGTGCCTGACTTTGAGCGTGCGAAGGATGCGCTCAAGTTTCTGCTGCTCGCAGAAAACGACGTCACAATCAAAAACCCAGAGCCATCAATAAAAATAAAAAAAGAGAAATTTTAAATAAAGCAGATCTAGAGAAAATGTTTTTAACTGGCTTTTAGAAGAGACCTAAGAGTCCACCGATCTCAAGTCCAAGAGTTCTCCTTTTGTCTTCATCTTAGCATAGGGCACCATCAGCGGGACCTCAGGAACCTGCTAGGAAGATTTGGGGAAAGAAGCCTGGTGCCTGTACATGAAGAGCTCTTCAATACCCTTTTCCCACCGAGCTTGTTTCAGTGCTAGCTCATTGCCAGAGCCTGACGTGGCAACGGTTCTAATGTTTTCCACCCCAAAGCACCGGTTTCTTGGTTCCAAACCGGTGCCTAACCTAGCCCCAACTCCTCGCTGGGCCAGAGCTGGTGCTTGCTATGAGCCGCTTTCTTCCCGCCTACATGGTGACACAACCGAGGTGTGGTGTTGGAAATACAAAAGATTAGCATAGCAAGGCGAAACACGCAATTTTCATTCGTAAACATGGAAGGTAGAAATAAGAAGAGTTGGTCCGAAAGTGTGAAAGCACAAAAGCAGCACTTGTAAGAGGACAATGGACTCCTCCATTGTTAAAATCTCTCTCTGTTTGCACACTTCCTGTTATCGTCGCCCCATGTGGGCGTAAACAGTTGTTAGATGATGTTTTGACGCAGCACCAACAAGGCCCTGCATCAGTGGTAAAGCAACCGTGTTCTTTCAAAGAACCAGGTAAGAACTGACTAAGCATTGAGTCGGGAAAATAATCAGGAAAATAATCTTAAATTGTGCACTAAAATAACCGGAGGCCATTGAAGTTGCATCAAGATTGGAGTCAAGTGTGAAAATCTAGGGGATTTTGTCAGAAGCCTGGCAAGCAGCATTTTTAACAGCTTACAACCATTCTAAGGAGGTTTAGCTAAGACGTGTTTAGTGCATTGAAATAATCCAATCACGATGAAACAAAAGCATTAATAATTATTTTACAATTCAAAATGTGAGACAATTAAGCTTTGCTTGGCAACATTTTTGAGATGATAAAAAAGAATAAACTAGAGACTTGACATGTGCAAAGTAAAACCAGAATTAAAGTTTATATCAAGGTTCCTAAAAGGAGATTTTGCCAAAGAACCTAGAGGTCCAAGTATCTCCTTTATCACAGACATGCATTTTTCTGGCACAAAAATTATCATTTCAGTTTTGTCTTCATTTAATGGGGAAAAAAACTGTCCGTTATCCACTGTTTAACAGAATCTACACACTTTAACAAACTGGGGAGTTCATGTATTTAATTTGGTGGAAACAAGGTGTACAACTGAATATCATCTGCATAGCAGTGATAAGAGATGTCTTTAAAGGTTGACAGAATGTGTCCAGGGGGGGAGCAAACACAGTGTGACATGTCCTAGAAATTTGCATCTGATCCTGGAACAACCAGAACATCTCACGACAGACACGTGAGCAACTTGGAGCACCTTGCAAAGTCATTCACACATCTTGAACATTTTACCTTTCATCAAGTTACAACAACAAACGTCAATCTGTTTTATTGGAAATTTAAGAGGCAGGTCAACAGCAGGTTGTGGATAACAGTAAGCTGGAGGCTAGATAGTACATACCAGTTGACAGATAAAAATGGAAACATCTGGCATGCATTTGAGTCAATACTTTGTAGAATCTCCATTCTCTACAATTACAACTGCAAGTCTATTGGGGTAAGCATCAACTTTGCACATCGGAAGTTTTGCCTGTGCTTCTTTGCAACATTGCTCGATCCCAGTCCTGACTGGATGGAGAGCATTTCTGAAGTCTTGCCACAGATTCTAAATTGTGTTTAGGCCTGGGCTATTATAGCACACTGATATGCTTTGATCTAAATCGTTCCATTACAGCTCTGAGTGTGTGTTTATGGCTAGTGTCATGCAGAAAGGTAAATCTCCATCGCAGTCTCAAGACTTTTGCAGCCTCCGGTGGATTTAGCTTCTTCCATCCTCCCATGAAATCTGATCAGCCACCGCCCACCCCCCTTTCTCATTGTTTGATGGTACTCCCACTGCTATCAGTATGGTTGGGTGTTTGATTTTCATTTGTGTTTATGTTTTAATGACTCTTGAGTTTTTGATCATTGAATAAAAGCTCATGCCATATTTTGTTATATTCTGTGTATTCATTATTATTAGAAACTTGTTGCCATATTAATTCATTCCTATAGGTTTAACGTCGTACTTCTGGTGTTCTGTTGTCTGGGTTTTCTAGTTGGTTCTCTTAGGTCTGTATTAGTTTTTTCCCTCTTTGTTTGTAGTTTCCTTTGTGTTTAGTTTAGTTTTCATTCGTCTCTTCTGCATTTTCCTCTCCCAGCTTTTCCAACTTCCCCTGATTAGCTCACTTGGATCCAGTGTCATTCTCTACTCCTCCCTCAGTTGATAAGCTCACTGGTTTTCATTGTTCTCTACTGGTTCCTCACGTTACTCCGCCTGTCTCCTTTTCTCCTTGTGGAAAATCTGTACATGTTCCGTTTCTATTATTGAACCTCCACTGTGCTCATCCCAAATTTCTTTCTGCATTTTATTCCTGCGCTCAAAATACAAAACATGACAGCGCTATAAACTAAATCTTCTCACCACAATCAGCTGATGAATTGAAAGGAAATCTTTTAAATAAGTATTCAGTATTAGGTTTTCTTAATTGTATTTTGATGTGTCTGACGGTGAACCTTACCCTTTCAGATATTTCCTTGAGTTACAGTTTAGCGAAATAATTTTAGCTGGCTTGTTCTGTTCCCATTACAAACCGAAGTTAGCATATGAATTTGCTTCTGAAAAAGCAGTTTCACTTTTTCAACCATAGAATTATTAAGACTTTGAAATAAATGGTAGCTTCACTGCAGGCTTTTTATGTGTTTTCATTTGTCATTTGATTTATCATAATCTAAGTGTTATTAGGATAACATAACTTTGAATGAAATAGTAAGGAACAGTTTTTTGCAGATTAAAATATTGGCTCATAGCTTTACTACTGATGAAAAACAGAGCTGCTCTAAATGTTGTTGGGTGTAAATATCTCCCTCTTCGTCAGGTTATTTGTGCTTATTGGATGCAGTACATGGCGCAGATCTGCTGTTGTTGCATGTTGACTGATTTTTACTAGGCGAGTTTAAATGAAATAAAGCAAAGTTGCCAAATAACCCTACTGTAGCTGCTATGCAACTTTCTGTAGCCTCTTTTATTTTACAAAGCCATTATCTGAACTAAATGAATTCTGTTAAACACATCAACTGGTCTTGTCTGCTGTGGCTGCATGTTTAGCTGGTACTGTTCAGCAACAGCTGAGATGGCGACCAATGATTGCTGGAGATAGGCAACACCCCCCTCACAACCCTGCATATAGGATAGCTGGAATCAGGGGTGGACTGGGACAAAAATTCAGCCCTGGCATTTTCTGTCCAGACCAGCCAACTACATTATCAGCCGACACTAAAGTCCACAAATCTCGCAGCACCTCCTCTCATGCATACTTTTGTACAAATGAGAGTCATATTCCTTGATAGCAGTTAACAAATAAAGCACAAAACTGTGAACTCAATGACTAAAACTGACACCTATGGCAATCTATCACTCAGTATTTATTCATTATAGTGTCAACACAACAACAGAAGTTAGGTCATGACTTGGGGTGGGACAAATCAAGTATGAATTCATAAAACATTATAAGATCCATGATATACTCAAATCAGAGACGTCTCAGTAGTAGCCAAAAAGTGAAGTGGAGGCAGTGAGAGAACAAGCCCCCCAAAAAGAAAAAAGTAAAAAGAAAAATGTCCAAAAATGGTATCCCTGTTTAAATGAATGACCAATCACAAACACGAAACGAGGGATTCGAGGGTCATTTGCACTTCACATTGCATTGAATTATCTAATGCCAATCTTTAATTGCGTTTTTCTCTAAATGAGTTTTTTCCAACATTCAAAACGAATAATCTTGAAATCAGTTATACCTATATACACCAAACTTTCCACCATTGTTCTGTGCTATGAGCTGAAAAAAAATTAGAGCGATTTGTCAATACATCGTTCTAAAAAAAATATATATGCTCCATTTTGGGTAAACGGGCCGAAAATGAGTTTTTTGGAGCTATACTTACACTGTTTTTTGATTTATGAAGTAATTAAATGAAATAAACCTATTTCCCTCTGTAAAAAGTTTTTGATAGCATATATGATTAGAAAATTAAATCTGTCTCACCAATTTTGAGATGATACGTTTACAAATATATGCAAATTAGTACAATTTTTACCAGATTACACTTCATTTGCATGTCTAAACAAAATTTATATCAAAACTTCTAATACAAAAGATGTTTGTTTTAATACTAGGATTAAGTTTGTCAAGTTTCATCAAGGTCTCTTGAAGCTAACTTTTTCCCCTATTCACCTATAGTGTCTCCCCTTAATGCTTACTGTTGCTATGGCAACCAGAGACCGCTGCCATTAGTAGCTGTCACAATTTGGCATATTTAACAAAATCAACTGCAACTACCAACAGTCAGCCCTTCAACTCTGGGCTAATATGTTGTCACTAGTATTTAGTTATTCAGGTCACATCGCAGTCAATGTAAAACCGTTTTATACTTTATTTTGGGCATGTCTCAAAATGTAGCCGAGCCAACACTTACCATGGATGTCTCCACTTGCGAGTCTCCTTGAGCAGCAGCACCTGCTGCTGGGGTGGTGACCCCGGCACCAAATAGGTCTGTCAACCTTAAACATTTAGCAGCTTCCACCTCCAGAGATTTCAGCTTTTTGAGACGCACTTTTTCCGTTTTCCGCGTTTCTTTTTACCCTTCTCCATTTTCAGTTCAGCAGCATCCCGTCCCACCACTCCGGCCCATGTCATGAGGTCCCGCCCACCCTTGTCTGTGTTGTGATTGACAGCACTGTCATGGCTCTCATAGGCTGTCAGCCCATGACTGATTGACAATGACAAACATAGACCAATAATATGTGTCAATGTTGGCAATACCCTGCTAGCCCTCTTTAGCCAATTGGCCGGCCAAATTGGAGGGAATTTAGAGAGAGAGGGAAAAAAATGAAAAAAGAAAAAAAACAGCAGACCGGCCCACATTGGGTCAATGGCCCACCGGGATGATGCCCAGTGTGCCAGATGGCCAGTCCACCCCTGGCTGGAATGAATGGATGTTCAGCAACAGGTAGATCTAAATATGTCCTGGATGGATGCACTGGGGACATATTTTCCACACATGGAGGATCTAAATGTCTGTTAGAAGCTAAATCTTTTAAGACTGCCATACTAAGGGAAAACAGTGTGAATCATAGCTTCCGGTGTTGTTATCACTGTAACACAGTTTTAAAAGTACTTCATTTAAGAATAGCATAGCTTTTATATGAAAAGCTAACCTGTGCCCTTCTATTATTCAATTATTGAAAGTTGTGGGCTACAATAAAATATTTTTTGAGAATGAATGCCGTTCACGTCATACTTTTAAATGTAATCGAGCAGAGCAGCAAACACCAAATATGGCTAAAAATGTTTTTAAAAACTTGCACACGTTTTGTTTATAAGATGCTTTTCTTTCGTTACTAAGGTTTAGATCTGCTGAACAAAATGTCAACAACGTCCTTATTGTGTAATTACACATTTAATGAGTTTTAAACCTAACCTCTCTCTGTTCTATTATAAGTGTCAGATTACTCCGGTACCTTCAGGGCGCACTTCTCTCCAGTCTTCTTATTGAAGCACTCCAGCACTTTGCCGTTGATCCCCAAGCCCAGAACCTGAGTGGAAATCTTGTAGTCATCAGTCACTGCGTTGCGCTTTATCTCAAGTTTGGGATAAACGGGCATGGGGAAGTGCGCGGACCCGGTGTCGGGGTCCTTCTCGCCTTCGACTGGGGCCGCAGGCTGCTGCTGCTGCTGCTTCGGCTCCGATGCAGTCTTTGTTGTTTCCTTCCCGTTCCCATTTTGAAGCATGATCGCGCCGACTTGGAGCGAATCTTGAATCTCTTCAAAGTTACCTGATGACTCTCGCGGTTTCACGCGCTTTGTCGCGTAAAGCTGTGAGGCTCGGAACCAAACCACTAGTCACACATTTAATGCTAAATATAGACACCAGATCCTCGGTAAAAAAAAAAAAAGAAAAGAAAAGAAAAAACAAACAAAAACCCACTCAGTTTTCTTTTATAGGACGGAGCTCATCAGTAATTTGGTTTCGGATATTTCCTTGAAGCGCGCGCGCGCGCGTGTGCGTCTGTTTTTAAATTGTTCTATGGGCTTTATCCTCACCGATTACCTGAATACATCCGGAACTAAAACCGAACATTAAAATCCTATTAGATCTCTATGAAGAACGACCATCTGTTGACCCTGGTGATCTCAGTTCCCCGTTGATCTTGGGTTCTATAGTTTCATTCACATGGCCAGCTACTGTCACTGTTTGCTTAAGCGCCACCCTCCTTCAGCCAAGTCATGTTTCTCCACTGACCTATGAGAGCCTCTATAAGGAGCGGGACGGAAATTCACTCAACGCTTCCTCAGTAATAAAGCGATAAAAAAAGAGGTGGTAGTTAAAAATCCAGCCAGAAAATACGCGAAGAAACAAAGCATACAGCAGCAAAGAGGATATTTTCATTCCAAACACTGTAACAGAAATTTCAAGTCACAGAAAAAGAAACAAAATATCACACAAACTGAGTTTAAGAGAATATTCTTGCCAACACAAGACCTATTCCTTGTTAAAAGAAATCTACAGCTATCATCAATGTGGACTTGTCAGCTTTATGGCGATGAATGCAAAGAGGAAAGAATGCCCACCATGTGTTCAGCGATCCAGTGCACAGAATAGGGCAACCCCTCCTTTTGATCCAGTGTCTGACATTGGTCTGTGTGAGCAGCCGGGTTCCCCAAGGAAGAACAAACAGCAGTTCAGCTGCATAGACAGTGGCTTGGAAAATTATTTTACAACCAAAAACAATATCAAGTTTATATGTATTTTAATAACATAGATAACCATAAATCGGAAGTGGAAGGAAGATACTGTAGGTTTTCCAATTTCTTTTCAGAAAAAAAAACAAACCTAAAAACCATGCATTTGTAATGAGCCCCCTCAGTTTAACACCCCCCCAAAAAAACAAAAAAAACAGTGAAATTAAGTACCTTTCGAAGTGACCTAATTAGTTAAAGAGTCTACCAGTGTGCGATCTATTTTAAACTAAAAGTAACACTGTCTAGCCCTGAACACAACATCCTCACGCATGGTGATATCAGGTTGGCTCTTGGGGGAAACCTGTCCGCCTTCAAAGGTGTATCTGGTGAAAGTTATGGATGATTTGTGGAACTCACACTTGTCAGCTTTTACATAAAATCTATTCCCAAGATGGCGTAGTCATATGAGGTTGAAGAGATAGGGCTTTACTTTTACAAAATAATTGCTGTAAGTTGTGGTATATTTCAGGAACTTGAGTGACATCTGGAGGGTCAGCCTCATCACGACTGACCAGGAGTGGACTGTGAGTAACGGTAGACCTGAGGCAGGAGGAGTGACAAAATGATGAGCAAGAGATCAGACCAGTTTAAATCTGAATTATGAAGTTGAAGTCAGCTGAGAAACCGGGGAAGATTTTTATGATTCAGTTGGTCTGTCAGTCTACCTGGATCTACTGACAGAACCTCTCTTTAGGCTGGATGGGACAGGAAGTGATGAAATGGTCCGGTGAGCAACTGTATTTGCATTGATTAGACTATTGTCTGCGCTGCCATTCCTCCGGGTCAACTGGGTCCGACCAACCTACATGGGTTCAGGGTCTGGAAGAGTTGTCTTAGGAGGTGGAGATGAGGTGTTGGAGACTGGGGAACTGAAGGTGGCAAGAGTTCTGGGAATTGGACATATTAGATCTATCTTTGGTTCGTTCCCTCAGACGATCAAAGATTCTGATTAAACTATGATGCACAGAGGGTAACTGTTTTGGTTCTACTGGATCTAAGCACTGCTTTTGATAAAGTGGACCACACTATTCTTTTAACCCATTTAAAACAAATTGGCCTCTCTGGTGCTGTTCACAAATAATTCACATCCTATCTCACGGACATGACTTTTATGGTGAGTTTAAATACCTGCTCCTCTAAGGTCCACAAGATTACATCTGGTGTGCCCCAGGAATCAATTTTAGGCCTAGTGCTTTTTAACCTTTATATGCTCCCTCTTGGCAGTCTCATCGGAAGACATGGAGTTAATTTTCACAGTTATGCTGATGATACACAGTTGTACATCTCCGTGTCTCCCAATGATCACACGGCCAATGGATGCATTTTTTAACTGCATTTTAGACATCAAATCCTGGATGGCACAAAACTTTCTCCAGCTCAACCAGGACAAAACTGAAGTTTTATTTATCGGTCCTGAGGCTCAGAGGGAGAAACTTTTACCAAAACTACAATCACTGTCTTTTAATCCTTCTTTACAAGTGAAGAACTTGGGTGCAATTTGTGATTCTGAGCTAACTTTTATCCATCACATTAAATACATTACTAAAATAGGTTTTTATCATCTAAAGAACATCACCAGATTCCGCCCCATACTGTCTCGCGCCAACACGGAGACACTGATGCATGCTTTTATCGCCAGTTGAACTGATAATTGCAATTCCCTGTTTTCTGGTCTTCCCAAAAAGAGTATCTCAGGTTTACAACCTGACGAAGACCGGGAGGCGGGAGCACATTACACCTGTCTTAAATTCATTGCATTGGCTTCCCGTATATTTTAAGATTGATTTTAAGATTCTTTTAATGGTTTTTAAGTGTCTTAATGGCCGTTTTATCTTTCAGAACTGCTTTTACCATATGAACCTTCTCTGTCTCTGCGCTCCTTTGGCAGCCATCTACTTGTCATCCCTAAAGTGCCTTGGCTGCTGTTGTTGATGTGCTGCTGCAAGTGCTGATGGCTCCTTTGATGGCGTTTCCTCACATTACCTAGCTCATCTGTACTCGGCCCAGTGTCCTTTTTAATGCTGCTCTTGAGTGTGTGTGCATGGGGGTTGGGTTGGGCGGGATGGGGGTATATGTATAATGTATAAATGTGATCATGTTTTAAAATCTGTGGGGGGTGGTTTATGTGGGGTCATTTTTAATCAGTAAAGCTCTTTGAGTTGCAATCTTTGTATGAAAAGGGCTTTATAAATAAAGTTTGATTGATTTATTGATTATCCAAACGGATGGCCAAATTAATAAGCTCATCCGTTGTTTTGGGTTAATCTAAGACAGTCAAGTAATTTTAAATCTGAAAATTCAATGCATGAAAAAATGCACTCTCTTTAACAGGCTAGGATTCCAGCCAGATGAGGCAGCCAAAGTGTGAAACTGTGTGGCAAATTGAGCCACAGATCAATTTCCTTCTGTGATCTGCCCTAAGCCCCGAGAGAGGCCAGTATGGTCTGAATCTTGATCAAATGTCATGTTAAACTCTTTGAGAAACTCGTCAAAAGAGCAACCAAAACTCTGTAGGTTTCAGAACTTGGCTTCTGCCCATTTCAAAGCCTCATCAGTTAGCAACCCAATATCATAGGACATCTTATTGTCATCATTGGGAAACAACTGCAAAACCTACTTCTCCTGTTTATTTCTCCAGAGGAGGGGAAGTGACATCACGGAAGGTAGCAGAGACAAGCTGAGACTCTAGACTGGGCTGGTTGATATCTGCTGGTTCAAAAGGTAATGATTTTCGCTGGAGATTCAGCAGGATTGCAGTAATATGGTCCAAACATTGAATATTGATATCCTGTTGATCACTAAGGGGGACAAAAACATTGTCATGAGTTTTCATTTGTGAATGTTGTTCTGTCCACCCAAGAACTTCGGCTGGGTCAGAGTGACCTGAGTGTTCTGTCATGGCTTTAAGAAGCTGTCTGACCCACACACACGAAACTCTTAGCAGACAAAATCAGATTAATAAGTTTATTGATGATTATGTGGAGGTGAATGGATCTGGAAGAGGGGCTGCTGGGGAACTGCTGGGAACCTGGAGCTGGATCTCCGTAACTGAGGATAATATGAGCAGTGATCTTGATGAGGAGAACACTTTAAGAAAAGATCTGCTTACAGTTGATGGAGAAATGGAATTGCCAGGGATGAGTGAGTGGAGCCTGTGGTTGGCCAGTGTGGTGGTTATCCAGGAGGAGTTGTGACGGTGATCCGAGAGCTGGGTGTGAGCTGGAAGTTGAGTATAATGCCTTGATAGATTTCATTGAGGAATAGCAGAGTTTGTCTTACAGGTTGTCAAAGCAGGGTGGACAGCAGGCACGGTGGAGGAGGGACTTGAGGTGAAGCTGTCTGGTAGGTGAGTAGAACTGTAGCAGGAGGATGATGGTGGTTTGCAGAAGCAGGTAGCCAGTCGTGGAGAAAGTAACCAGAGAAGAATCTTGAAGAAGAGTTTAGATCTTGAAAGCTGAATCTCAGGAAGGGAAACCAAGGAAGCGAGGAACCTGCAGGGAACATGAGATGGTAAGTTTTTTTGGGAAAAGCTTGAGGAATGGACACAAAAAGCATGGGGAAAAGGTCAAGGAGCTCGGATGGCTTGGAGTTACTATGTAGGTTAACAGTCAGGCGAGGAATGACTGACTGCCAGCTCTTTTTATCCTCCTCCAGTCCTCATGGTTTGCTCATGCACACTTGCAGGCCTCCGCCCACCAGAGCTGGAGCCTGTGGCTCCTCTGTGCCTTCAGATGGACAACCTGTGGAAAAGACAAACGGAGAGAAAACACCACACATCCAAACCCCAGACTCCTGACGAGGGTTTTTTCAATGTCACGGTACTGTGCTAAAATTTCACCAAAACATGTTAACGTTTGGAGCTACAGACCCTTTCCAAAAGTTTATTTATTTCCATAATTCCATTCAAAACATTAAACTTCCATAGATTATAGATTCAGGGCCCACAACGTAAACTAAGTATTTAGTTGTTATTTGCACATCATTTGGGCTTCCAGCTCATAAAACCCACGAAAACAGGAATTCAAACAATTAGAATACTGTGAAGAAATCACCATTTCCTTCTCAGTTTTTGCAGAAAAAAAGAAAGAAATTAGGATCAAATCAATCCAAATATGTTACTTTCAAAACAATATGTCAATCTTCAATACTTAGTGGGGAATCTCTTTGCCTTAATCACTGCCTCTATGCGCCGTGGCATTGAGGCAATCAGCCTGTGGCATTGCCTGCGAGTTATGAAAGCCCAGATTTCCTTGATGCTTGCTGTCAGCTCTTCTTTGTTTTTGGGTCTGGTGCCCCTCATTTTCCTCTTGATAATACCCCATAGATTCTCAATGGGGTTTAGGTCCGGTGAGTTGGCTGGCCAGTCAAGCACTGTGATGGCATGGGCATCAAACCAGGTTTTGGTGCTTCTGGTGGTATGGGCAGGGGCCAGGTCTTGCTGCAAGATGAAATCTGCATCTCCATACAGATCCTCAGCAGAAGGAATCATGAAGTCCTCTAAAACACTCTGGTAGACTGATGCAGTGACCTTAGATTTAAGAAAGCAGAGTTTACCAACACCTGCACCAGACATTGCGCCCCAAATCATGACTAACTGGATATTTCAAGCAGCTTGGATTCTGTTCCTCACCCGTCTTCCTCCAAACCCTTGGAGCTTGATTCCTAAACGAAAGGCACACCTTACTTTCATCAGAAAAGAGGACCATGGCCTACTGGCCTACAGTCCAGTCCTTCTTCTCCTTGGCCCAGTTGAGACGTTTCCTACGTTGGCTCAGGCTCAGAAGTGGTTTGACCCAAGGAACCCAACAGTTGTAGCCCATCTCCTGGATGCGTCTGAATGTGCGGGTTTTTGAAGCTGTGACTCCCACCTCATTGCACTCTTCCTGGATCTCTACCAGATTCATGAATCTTCTCTGTTTGATAATCTGCTGAAGACCACAGTCAGCTCTTTTGCTGGTGCATCTTCTCCTGCCACATTTTGCCCTTCCACTAGACTTTCCATTGATATGCTTGGACACAACACTCTGTGAACAGCCAGCCTCCTTAGCTATGAACCTTTGTGGCTTACCCAATCCTATGGAGGGTATCAATGATGGTCTTCTAGCCAGTTGTCAAGTCTGCAGTTATCCCCATGTTGAACCTAACTGAGACAATTGAACCAAAGTGAAGCAATTTAATAAGACCTGGGAAAACCTGTGCAGGTGCTTTGAGTTTAGTAGATGAGTAGTGTGTGACACTCAGTTTAAAACATTCATGCCCTGTAAAATTTGGGCTGGTTCTTCACAGTATTCTAATTTTTTGAATTTCTATTTTCGTGGGTTTTATGAGCTGGAAGCCCAAATTA
Organism: Valencia hispanica; assembly: GCA_963556495.2. NCBI lineage: Eukaryota > Metazoa > Chordata > Actinopteri > Cyprinodontiformes > Valenciidae > Valencia > Valencia hispanica. The sequence continues at coordinate 41,903,215 of OY747708.1, read as the reverse complement.
TTTACAAATAAACAACTAAATACTTCCCTGCCCTGAATCTATAATCAATTGAAGTTCAACATTTGGAATGAATTATGGAAATAAATCAACTTTTCCATGATATTCAAATTTTTTGTAAAGAGTCTGTATACTGTAATACAATATAAAAACATTCAACAATGCTTTGTGAAAGTCTATAGAAAAATAAATTATTCTTATTTCCGCTTCTCTGCACTTTGCTAGGTGTGTAAGTTTATTTGTCAGATGCACTAAGACGCCTATTTGGTTGATAAAAGGCTATAAAATACTTTTTCTAAAATACATAGTTCAGGTATCAATATTTAGCCTCTGAGCAAACTAACGAGAAAGCACAAGGCGAGTGCTTCGTGCTGTGGGTGGGAAATGCAGAGCTGCACTTTGAGAGGCTTCATGAAACTCGACACTAACTGGAGTCTATTTCGGATAAGTAATAAAACCACTATAAGAAGGTGCACACAAACACTTGACGAAGACCCTCCCTCAGCTTCCAGACACAACGTTAAGATTTAAAATCTGGCATTTATTTATGTATTTTCTTTCATAAATATCCAGAATTTGCATGTTACCCTAACCCCTCACACATTTATCTGTTGAGTTTGGGTGAACTTTTATCACTCTATATGTACGGACCAGCTCGGCTGGAGGTCTTGTAGTCAAGACAGAGGTAAACCTGGAAGACAGGCTTTTGCGATTGGCTTTGGGGATCAGCCAGATGACGGGCATTTGTGTGTGGAGCTCCATGGGTTCGGATTCAGTGTTATTCCAGCTAGCCCCCTCCAGGAATAGAGCATGAATGTAGCAGCCTGTCTCAGGTATTTCTGTTACCTCTGACACGGGTTTTACCAGCACCTGGGGGAGGAGCCATTGCAAAAGTCATGAGAAAGAAACTGCAGTCAGGGAATATTACCTATTTAGGTATCAATGTCTCACCAAGACTGGCAGATTTAATAACGTTTAACTACATCCCACTTTTAAAAAAAGTGGAAGATGATCTTGCCAGATGGAAATCTCTACCCATATCACTTATGGGAAGGGTTGCTTCAATAAAAATGATGGTTTTGCCCAGAATCAACTACTTATTCTCAATGATCCCAAGTAAACCATCACTAGACTGGTTTAGATCTCTGGACCCCTCTATCTCTAAATTTCTTTGGAAAGATAAACCCCCACGTATCAGCTTAAAAACACTGCAAAAGACCAAAGAAAAAGGAGGTCTAGATCTACCAAACTTCCATCATTATTTCTTAGCCAACAGGCTCCAATACATATCAAGATGGTTAAAACATAGCTACCTAGACGAGTCCTGGATAGACGTAGAACAGACACTATGTAATAAGATAAAACTTTCAGACCTACCATTTATTAGCTCAAATATAAAACAATATGAATGCTTTAAAAGCATAAATATCAGCTCCTCTCTGACAGCATGGTGGGAGTTTCTAAAAATGACAGAATCCACAATAATCCCATGCAGACGTACACCCATCTGGAATAACCCCGACATCTTGCAAAAAAAATGTATGATAAGTTTCCCAGTCTGGAGGTGCAATGGAATTGAATACCTGGAACATATATTTGATGGAACAGACTTTATCCCATTTAATACATGAATTACACAATATGGAATTGATAAAAACAAATTCTTAGAATATCAACAAATTAAATCTATTATTAAAGGTAAATTTAGGCTCAATACAGCTGAATTACAAATTCCAGCAAGACTTTTAGATTTTCTTAATCTCAACCCCCCCAAATTGCTGTCTAAAATATAGAAAAACTTTATCTACATTAGATGAATCAATAGCCATCCCTATTTCAAAATGGGAGGTGGATTTATCAGCCAGCTTTGACCAAAACGTCTGGTCTCAGATATGTTTAAGAACCTTTAAAATAACAAAAAATCCTAATTTGCAATTAATACAATACAAAATCCTTCATAGAGTACACTATACAGGTCAACGAATGTTTAGGATGGGTTTTACATCGTCTAATACCTGCTTACAATGCACAAGCAATATACCAGATACTTATGTTCATGCGCTTTGGTTCTGTCCACCTGTTAAGAAATTTTGGTGCCAGATTTGTGAGGACTTATCAAAGTGTCTGAAATGTAACATCCCACCATCTCCCTCAATTTGCCTGTTAGGAAATTTAAATGATGTCACCATGGACACAAAGTCAGTTCTAATGGTTCACATTGCCTTATGCATCGCTAAGAAAACTATCCTCCTGAACTGGAAAAATAAAAAAGCTCTTAATATTAATCAGTATAGAAATCTCTTGTTGGACCATATTGGTCTTGAGACGGCCTCTGGCTCCATATCTGATCAATCTCTCTGGGCTCCTTTGATCGGCTCCATCACCTAGTGGGGGTGGGGGGCACTTGGTTTTGTCGTTTGGGACACTGTTGCTGATGTGGGGGTTTTGGGGTTGGAGGCGTCTGGGGGGGACCCCGGGGGGTGGGATCACTGGGCGGATGGGGCGCTGGACGTAGTGGCCGGCCTGGGGTTGGGCTTTGGGTGGTGACTCCTGATGGCTGCATGCGGTGCCTTGGGGGGGTTGCACTGGTGGACATGGGTTACTGGCCTGGTGGCCGGGCTGCGCCTGGGTAGGGTCTGGGGTGGGCCTGGGTATTCGGGGCTTGGGGGCGCCGCGCCCCCTAGCTGCAGTCCTGGCTGGGGATCGGCCGGCGTGGGGTCTCTGTTGGCTGTGGGGGTCGTGGCCGGCCGTCGGCCGTCATGTGCAGCCGCCTCTCTCTTTTTCTCTGGGCCGATTGTCATCGCCAGTCCCTGTATGGCGTCTCGCCTTGTTTGCTGGTTGGGGTGCCTAGCTGCTGGTCGCGGCGGCTGGGTGGCGTTTCTGGGCCGGATCAGTCCTTTTTTGCACTGGACTTGGCTCCTGGGTCTTGGTCTTTGTGTGGGGCGCTGGGGTTGGGCATTTGGCCGGGATCGGTCGGACTTGCGGGTGGACTGGCCGGGTGGTGGGCGTGCAGGGCAGGTGAGTGGGGCGCTGGGTTTGGTCTCCTGCCGGGCCGTTGAGCAACAGTGGTTGCTCCACAAAGAATGAGGCTGGTGGATGTCGGCCTGGTGGGTCGGCCGCCCGGCTCATCGGTTTGCTCCTGGTCTGGGCAGGTACGTCGACGTGGTTCGGGCTACGGGGGCCTCCGGTGTGCGGGTGGCGCTGGGGGCCTCCTTTGCTGGCGGGGAGGCTGCCGCTGTGTGGCAACAGGTGCTCTCCCCCTATGAGGGCACTTGGACGGGGGGGAGGCGTGTGCGGGAGGGGGGGGGGGGGGGGGGGGCGAACTCAACCTGGGTGTCTAGTGTCTTTTGTGTTTTGAGAGTAGAGCGAATGTCACGGTGGGTTTAGTTCCCCTTCTGGGATGGGGCTGGGGGGACTGCCTTGGGGTCCGTGGGGCTTTGTGGTGCTGTGGCCGTGGGCCCCGGGTCGGACGTGCCATGGCCTCCCTCCCCTGGTGGATCCCGGTGAACAGCGGTGCCTATTGGGGTCAGTGGGTGAGCTGGCTCCCTGGGAAGACATTTTGTCTCCCAGTCCTTCCCTCCCCATCCCTGGACACCTCTGTCCACCCGCTCCATCACTTTACCACTCATATAGGGTCTTGGGGCATGGGCACATCACTGTGGTGCGAGGAGGGGCTTCCCTCCTCGCTGTCCCGTGGTGTCCTGGGTCCCAATTTTAATATACAACTTAGACACTCCCACTTATAACATTTTCACACGACACATATGTAGGGACTTTGGGGTGGGCACACTTTTCGGCATCCAGAGGGGGAGCGGTACAATCAGCTTCAGCGGTCTGGTCGGGGTCCCGGGCTGCCGGGCTGCTTTGCCACTGTCGGGCCCTTGGCGGTCTGCTTGTCACCATCCTAGAAGGTAGGGGGTCTACCTCCCGGGTCCAGGGGCTGGTGGCTCTACTGGGGCATCAGTACCTGGACCTGGGAGCATAAAGTGTGCATGGGGTGTGTGAGTGAGGGTACAGTGTCATTTTTTGGGTGTCTTGGTGAGTCAGTGAGAATGTATGTGTTTAAGAGGGAGGGAACGTATGACTGTGTCTGTATGTCTTTGTCTACCTGTCAGGTTGGATCTTGGTCTGCCCCTTCGCCTGGCGCACCTCAGGCCTTACACTTAATGGGGGGCCTATTTCCCCTCCGTCACTACCCGCCGGTGACGGGGGCCCCTGCCTGCCGGTGCGCCGGTGGTCAATCCGGTTCGGACCTGGTGCGTGCCTGGCCGGGCCTGGGGGGGCCGGTGTGTCGGTCGGCCGATGCGCTGGGCCGATATCTTCCTTTGGTTGGTTGGGGCACCTCTTTTAGAGGTGCCAGGTTTGGGATTGTTGGGTGGTGCCTGCTCGGCGGCTCGGCGGGATGCGGATCCGGCGTCTCTGCTCGTTTGATCACCTGTTCTGTGCGCACCGTGCGTGGCCGGTTCATTGGCGGGTTGGACCGGCCCTGGCCCTCGTTGGATGCCTGGTCTCGGCACCCTGCGTTGCGCGGGATCAGGACCCGGGAGCTGGTACAACTTGGCGTCCAGATGCTGACTGAGCCCGGCCTGGGGATGCTGTCCGTCCCCTGCGGCTATTGGTGGGGCGCTGGGATGTTGGCGGTGGGGATTGGCCTAGGGCGGAGGCGTTGCGTGGCGGCCGGCGGCCGGCCGCGGCCCCTGCAGTGCCGGGGGCCCCTCGTCGGCCGGTCCCTTGTCGGGTCCCTGCTGGGCGGTGGGGTGCCCCTGGGCCCCGGCTCCCCCGGTCCGTTGACCGGCCCGCCCTGGCGTGGCCGGTTGCCGGCGGAGCCCGTGGGCTCGTCACTGCTGCCCCCCGGGCCCCTGCATAGTGGCCGCTGGATGTTCCCCTGGGGTTCTCCTTTTCTCCTCTCTTGGGGGATGCGGTCGGCCCCGCCCGGGTCCGCCTGGGGCTCTGGCGGTCCTTTGGACGTCTTTGCTCCGATCTCCTTCATGTCTGCATCGATTCCTGGGAGACGGATTTATGTCTGCTCACACAAACTATCGAACACTCTTATGGAGAAACCTTATATGCACCAGCATGCTAACACACACACATAGATGTGGGGTCTCTGGTGTTTAAGGAAATATTCTTGGGCTGAGGTTATCATTACTAGAGCTTGATTAATCGGTACCATGAGTTTCTCTGTGACATTGTTGTTGTATTTTTATATCTATTTTTGTGTGATGTGGTTGTGTAATTCTTAGTTCACAATGTTTGGTTGGTTTTGTCGATGTTCCTTTTTCGTGTTTTGTTTTCCCCCTCTCTCTGCCGTCCTGTGGGTATGGAGGCAGACTTCAATGTTTTCCTGTGTTTTCTTTGTTCCCCTTTCTCTCTTGTATTTTCAACTCACCCTCTCTCATGACATTTTGTTTCCTACCTCTCTTCTTCATCTTCCTTCTTTCTTCTCCTTAATTTTCCGTCTCCGTGTCCATAACATCAGGAAATAAAAACCCCAACAATTCATAATAAAGATTTTTCACACATAAATCAAGTGGAGTACTATAGCAAAAGCTGTACTGCTCCGCTTGTGAAAGTAAATCTGTTGGGCTTCTACTTGGTACTCAGACACCAATTCTGATCTCCACACTGCCAAACAGGACACGTTTAAAAAAAAAAAAAAAAAGTAATGAGAAAGAAACTAGATCATAAAACAATTCAACTTCCTTCTCATTTCACATGTAAAACGTTCATACATTTTTAGAGTCAGCTTTCTGGAGTTATCAGCCCTTCAAATATGTAAGATACCAGACTTTAGTATAAATCTATGGTGGATGGAACTGAAGGACGGTACAAAGAGGTAATGAAACCAGTACACAAGAAATGTTTACAGAAAAAATGAACGGGATAAAGGACAGAAAGAAAGGACACTGGCCACAAGAATGACAAGACTAAAAGAAGGAACTAAGGATACAAGGAGGGAAAGAAGTAACAACACATCAAAGGCAAAAAGGAAAGACAAAGAAATTTTAATAAGGAAACTAATCTTATATTAACAAGGGGAGTGATGTCTCACTGATTTCAATATCAATATGGACTGAAAGACCCACAGAAAATTGAATACAACATATTTTTAGGAAATGTTACTAAATGTAAATAATAAATGGTTCCTGTATACTGGCTGATAACCATCCAACTTTTATCAGATTTGCTTCTCATCACATTCTTGCCGTTTTTCTCTAGACTGCAATGAAAGCCTTACCCAGAGGGATCACTGCTGGGAAATAAAGATAACAGACTGATGTTGTATACCTGGAGAATTGGAATCTTCCTGCCCAACATGGTATGGACATGTGACTTGGGATGTTATCTGTTCTTACCTAAAGATTGGGCAGGTAGGTGTGACCTGGCTCATTTGGTGCCCACAGTGCAAGTGTATTCCAGGCTGCATAAACACCTTAAACACCATAGAGAGAAACACTAAGCGGAAAAGCAAAGAATTAGCCAATTAGATAATTGCAGACTCTAAAATATTATATGGTATAACCTGAAGTTAGGTAGGCTTCTGGGGAGGACAAATTGGAGGGTCTGATCTAGAAGGATCCATGTATATGTCAGTGGACTCCTGCTTTTATAATTATAATGGGTTAAACTTAAATAATCTTTCTTTTATTGAGAAAAATAACTCGCTCAAACCATTTTAATGTATATTTTTGTCCTAGTGTGTGTCGGGATCGGACCAAAATGCAGACAGGAGAGCAGCAGTCTTAGAATAATGATTTAATAAAGATAAACAAAGCACTTAAAAACTTTGTCAGTGGGAAAAAACCCAGGAAACTCAGATGGACAGGAATAAAAGGGTACATAGGGGGGGGTCCAGTGAGGTGTGACTGAGAGAAGACTGCTTAAATACTGAGGAGGGAGTGCCAAGTGACAGAGAGAACCAGAGAAGGTAATCGGGAAGTAAGTGAACACACCTGGGAGAGGGAGAGCAGGGAGCAAATAAGAAATATTAAACAGCTGGAAAAGGGGATCTGGCTGGCAAGCAGAGGAGAGATGAAAACATTAACACAGAAGAGACACAAGGAAAAAAGACAGAAAGAAACATAACTAACCTAAGAAAATGTAAGCATAAACACAAACAGAGAAGACGGAAGAATACACAAGAAAAAACCCCAAAACACAACAGAACTAAAAGTCCAACATCTAAGGATCATGACAATTATTTTTCTCAAGTATGCCTTTTGGGTACTTTAGGAACTCATCTTAATTTTCAGCATTTTAAATAGCACATACCACTTAGAGCTACAAGCAAATGTTGGTTATATTAGAGCAGCTGTGCGCTGCTGCGATCAGACACAGTTTCCATGTCATCGATTAGTCGATTAATTGGCAAAATAATAGGTGATTAGTCAATTGTCAAAATAATAGTGGCAGCCCGGAAAGTGGTACTAGGGCTGTGGCAGCCCTAGTACCACCTTAAACATCCCTGTCAAATGTGTCGCTGTTCTCCGCCAACTCACCAGCAGTGACACAACAGTTGTGACCTTAATGATGATTGGTGTTTACCTCCATGGGGTCTGACTAAACTTCTGACACCATGTTTCATGCATATGCGCAGATATACAAGACAAGATTTTGGATGAATCACAAGAACCCCTTTATTCAGCTCAGTGCCTGCTAACAACAGCAACAGTCTGCTTCGGGTCTACAGTTCCTAAGGGGCTGGCTGTGCCCCCCACGCAGTGGAGGGAAACTACATGACCATAACATGTCCCTATATCACTCTTCTCCTCATAATCATAAAGCTCTGATCACATTGTGCAATTTCAGCCATCCTAGAATTTTTATTTTTTTGAAAACAATCGTGATGAGAAAAGGTGTGTGTGATTCGCAGTTCTTTGGTCGTACTGTGTGACATGCTCCCCGACAGCTTATTTAGTGCTCATACCAGCCCACAGGTTATAATATGACTTTTTTTCTCATGAATTTATTAATTTATTCTCAAAGTCTGTGGGGGGTTTTCTCTGTGGCCCTAATATTCCGTCATTTTATATATAGCCTTGTAGTCTATGGGAAACTGGAATATAATCTAAAATCATCTTTTATCCAAAATGATAGAAATTAATGGTCACAAACTTTTAAATAATGTGTTAACGATGTGTAGTGGGCAGTGGAATAACCATTGGTTTCAGTTTGTGGTGACTGCTGACTGAGATAAGGGATTAAATTAAATAGATCCTGGAAACGTAGCCTGGTCTGGAGCAGGCTAGCTCCACTGGATAAATCTCCACGGTAACTTACAACAAATCCTACTGCCCCCTATCCCGTTTTTGTGCAGCCAAATCACGGATAAATTAAGCAAGGATAACCAAGATATCCCAGCTTAATTCCTTATCCTAGTTTTGTGCAATAGGCCCCAGGAAAACAAAGGTGTAAGCATAAAACAGAGGAAAAGACCAGACAGAAAACAATCCTAAATAAGGTAAGACTAACCCAGAAGGGTAACTAAGAATAACGAAATGTATGTAAATAAATCAGAATAAAGACGCACAGGAGAAACTCAAAGTTTACAACACTAATGGATATAACAGGAAGGAGAGGAGAAAAACAGAAAAAAACATAAATATAAACACTAAGTAGAAAGAAAACTCAAATCACAGAATAATAATCCTAATAATAGAAATAAAGTAAAACAAAACTAACAGAGGAAATGATAGGATATGAAAAATGACTAATAAAAGATTAAAAAACAAACAAACACAATGAAGCAAAAAGTAAAATATCTAGCGATCATAACATCAAGAGTCAGCACACAGTTTCAGGTAATACAGCTTAAAACTGCTGATCAGGCCCGAAATCTAGGTGTAGTAATGGACTCAGACATGAATTTCCCAGGTCACACAAAGGTCAGCCTTCTATCACCTGAAGAACATTCAAGATCAAAGGACTAATGTCACAACAGAACCTCGAAAAACTCATCCATGCATTTATCTTTAGTCGGATTGATTACTACAACAGTGTCCTCACAGGTCTGCCTAAAAAGTCTATTAGACAGCTGATCCAGAACGCTGCTGCTCACGTCCTCACTAGAACTACGAAAGTGGAGTACATCACCCCAGTTCTAAAGTCCTTACACTGGCTCTTTGTAGCTCAAAAACTTGAAAATACTTTTACTAGTTTATTAAGCACTGATTTGTAAACTTAGCACCAAAGTATGTTGAAGATCTGTTGTCATTATGCCAACCCCCCAGACCACGCAGGTCCTCTAACTCTAATCTACTCAGCATCTCTACAATTAGAACCAGGCATGGAGAAGCAGCTTTCAGAACACTCCAACGCTGCTGAAACACTGAGTTCCTTTATCTCAAAGCTAAAAATCCATCTGTTTAGAGCTGCCTTTAACTAATTGAGTAATTGAGTGTCATTTTCTTATTGTTCTTTAGTTTCTAATGTTGTGTTTTATGTTTTTCTTGTTGTTTTATCCCCTGTTTTATCCCCTAATCACCCAAAGCACCTTGAATTGTCTTATCGCTGAAAGTGTGCTACACAAATACATTTGGTAAGAGAGCACACTTCTCCTCTGTGCTAACCCTAAAGCTGTTTCAACAAGGGTCTTCTCGTCACTGATGCCCATAGTTGCTGCTAGAGTTCAATCTATCACATTAAAGGAGCATGGGGCAGAATGAAGAAACGAAACTCACGAGCGACGCGGCCGGCGCTGCAAGTAACTGCAGCCAGCTGCACAGGGGAGCGCGCATAAATGCTTCACAAAAAAAACATACCTCTTCACAGTGACATACTTCTTTTTCTTAGTGCCACTTTTTAGTGGGCTGTGAGTCGTCCTTGGTCGTTTCCCAGTTGCAGAAGAGAAGAATCCATTCTCACAATTAAATCAATGGAGGTCTGCGACCATTTTTTTCCCTCTTTTAAAGCTGTCGAGAACGCGCAAGCCGTGTCAATTGACGTCACATCCGTAGGACAGCGCGGGAAATTCAGGCCCCGAACTGCAGCACATTTTGCAGCACACAGCCAGTTTAAGAAAATGGAGCGATTCGTGGGTGGGCTCATTCTTTTTGGTTTGTAACGCTTCATCACCCAACAGCATTAAAAAACTGGACATGGATGTTTATTTTATTTACAAATCCTGCCCCCTGTTCCTTTAAAGTTTTCGTGGGATTCAGCAATCTTTCGCAAAGAGAAGTGAAGTGGGTTACCCACCAAGGCCTTGTACAGTGTACTTCTGTGAAAAAAAATGTGTTAGGGTAATGTTTGTTTATTTGTCATTGTTCTTTTTCTGTAAATAACACCCCACATTTATTTATGCTGGAAGAAAATGCACTGGCAATTGAACTTTGGAGCATTTCTATTGTATATATATCTATGGTTCCTAGCATTAGTGTTAGCAACATTAGACAGGAACAGCCAAGACAGTAGTTCGCGTTCAGAGACTTATTTCGGAGACTAGTGTTAATGGCACCTCTAATTAGTGTAGCTGCATTTAAACTGTGGGCTGGATTTTCCTGCATTGTTTGAAATCAGGCAAAGCTAACCTCGACGCAGTGGCATGTAAAGATGTATTCTTGTAACATTTGCGCAGTATCGGTTCTGTCTGTAAAAGCTCATGTTTTGCATTGCAGACTGCATCGTAATGAACCACGATGTATGTTTAAATGTGTTGAATCCAGTTGTAAGCAAGTGTTTCTTGGATATGCTGCTTTAAAATCTCACTTCTACCGCAACCACATAGGTACCAAAACATTTCTCTCAGGAAACCAACTGTGATGTATTAAAATGCTCCGTCTCACTTTGTGAACATCAGTATGAGGGAACAAAAGCTTTGGTTTTTCACTTAAAGGAACACATAGAGGAGGGACGGCATGTGACATGTCCAGTAAAAGAATGCCAAATTGTGTTTTCTGTAAAATCTACTTTTACCTCCCATATGTCTAGAAAACACAAACGTTTAGAAAATGTAATTTTCAGTTCGAACAGAGAGACTCAGTCAGAGAGTCTAACTACAAGTGCCACAATACAGCAAGCTGCTAGTGTCTCAAATGCAGAAGATCCTGGTATGGATGGGCCTAATTTCAGTGACATGCATCTTAGAAATGTATGTATGTTTTACATTAAACCTACAGGGACAGTATCTTCTGCCAGCATCTACCATTCAAACCATTGTTGAAGAAATACAAAATATACATGAATTAGGACAGATGTACACACTTGATTAACTAAGCTCACTTCTAAAAGATATGTTAGTTTCAGATGAAGATGTAAAAAAAATCTGTGATACAGTAAAACAATCGGACATGTTCTCAACTTGTCACACAGGGCCCATGAGAACTGTTACTCAAGAGTTCAATGCTTTAAAGATGTGTTCAAGTATGTGGAACCTCAGAAAGTGTTTTTGGGTAGAGATCAGAACAGGACAGAGAGACAGGCCTATTATGTACCTGTGCTAAATACTTTGAAGAGTCTGATGGGATCTAGTTTTTGGTAAGGTCTCATGTCAGTGGAGCCTAATGTTTCAAATCCAGATGTTCTAAGTGACTGTTGTGTTTTGGTCAAACGCGTTTTTTTTTCTCGAGAAAATCAGAACAGTCTCAAGCTGGTTTTATACCAGGATGCATTTGAAGTTGTGAACCCACTTGGTTCTGCAAAAAAGAAGCACAAGATTTTAGCAGTTTACTTTTCTCTACTCAACATTACTCCCCATGCCCGATCAAATGCTGATCATATGCAGTTAGTTTTACTATGTAGAGAGAAGGACTTCAAAGAATTTGGCCATGACCAAGTTTTTTTTCAGAACTCCTGACTGATTTGAAGGTACTAGAGGAGAATGGGATAACGATGGCAGACAAAACTGTTGTGAAGGGCGCTCTCTACTGCATTGCTGGAGACAACCTGGGCTCTCATTGTATTGGGGGGTTTACAGAAAATTTCAGTTCATCAGTGTACTAATGCAGACATTGTCTGTTAACTCGAAATGCATTTCAGGGTGCTGATCCAACAGTCTGTGGACCTCCGAGGACCCCAGACACACATGGATCTGCCACTGAACAGCTGGAAAGAGAAGTGTCAGAAGTACATGGGATAAAGTTCAGGTCTGTATTGAATTCTTTACAAAACGTTGACGTTTGTACACCTGGCATGCCCCCATGTCTCGGTCATGACATATTTGAGGGTGTCCTCACATACGATCTGGCTCTTTACCTCAAGTACTTCCATCAGAACAAAATCCTGGTTCACTTACAAAATTCTAGACAGGCGCATCAAACAATTTAAATACAAAGGAATGGATGCTTCCTCCAAACCTTGTGAGGTCAGTTCAAAACCATTGAAACTTAGTGGACAAGCTGTAAAAAATTGGTACTTCTTGAGACTTTTACCTCATTATTGGAGACAAAGTGCAGAACCCTCAAGATGTGTGGAAGTTAACCTTGCAGCTTAAGAACATTGTTGACTTAGTTTGTGCTCAGCAGATTTCCAAGGCTCAGGTTACCTATTTGGATGCTCTCATCCAAGAATATTTGGAAACCAGAATGGCACTGTTTCCTAACATCAAATTAAGACCTAAACACTACTATTTACAACATTTTCCAGGGCTGATCCTTAAATTTGGCCCTTTCATCAGACTGTGGACAATGCGCTTTGAGAGCAAACATAGTTACTTCAAAAGATGTACAAGGCATCTGAAAAATTTAAAAAATCTGTTTTTGACTCTTTCAGAGAGACATCAGATGTTTCAGGCTTTCCTTTCTGCTGGGTCAGTGAGTCCTCCAGCATTACAAATAAAAATAGCTCACCATTTTACTCAGAGCTTTACAGTGATCAAGTTAAAAACACAGTCCAACATTTTGGCTTTACTGAAAGAAATACAAAGATTCCATTTTAAGTTCTGTACAATGGACTAATTTATAAGAAGGGTCATTTTGTTGTCCCCAAGTATGATGACTCAGTGGAGTTTGGTGAACTTCTCCTTATTTTTGTTAAAGATGATTCTGCCCTTCATTTTCTCATGAGAATTTATGTTGCAAAATTTATTTCTTCCTACAATATGTACTCCTGTAGAAAATAACACTGGAAGATTAGAGTGCAGACTCATCAGTGAACTGAGTGACTTGTGGCCATTGTCATCTTATGTGAAAAACGGATACCAGATTGTTCCACTGAAACACAGCATCTTGTGGGACTGAATGCCTTGATGTCATTGGGGCAGAGACCAACCTGTCTCTTAACAGATATGGCTGAATCACTGGTGATGAAGAACATAGGGGATGCAATAGCTGAAGTGCTTCCAGACCTTCCTGAGGAACTTGTCAAGTCAGTTGAAGATACTTTGAAAGCACTTGGTGCGACAACCACAGATGATTTAACATACATCGCAGAAAACGACTTGCCACCAGTGTTAAAGCCCATACAAGCAAGAAGACTGGTCTCTGCCTGCACCCAAAAAGGTAAATTTAGAACATTGTCACCACACCATTCAATAGCACACTTATTAAACAAGGTTGTTGATGTTGAAAATGGTTGAAAAAATATTTGTTCTCAATCTAATGATGATGTGATCATTATTTAATCAATCCATGCTTTGTCTAAATAAAAGATGCTATAGGGGACAGTAAAAAAATAAGTAATTGAGTTTTGAAATACAATCTCTGAGAATATTGCAGTTATTAAGTTTTGACTTCTCTGTGTAACCTTGATATCTCAAATGTATCTGTAGAGTGAATAATTTAACAAAACTGGGTTAGGGTGCTTATTTCTTTAATTTTTTCTTTTTTGTGCTTTTACAGCCTCAAACACCTCAAAACCCACCGCTGTACAGCCCTCTCCAGTGTGTGTCCTTCCATCTTCACCCTCATTTTATTCTTCACCAGCGTCTTCCACCACTACTTCATCACCTTCATGAATCTGTACACCAGTAATGCCGAACTGGATAGAGCGATTTGAAAAACCATGGCAGAGGTTTCCTGAAGAGTTGGTACAGAACTTGGAAAGGCAGAAAAGACCAAGTGCAAGACAACGACGAGAAATGGTTAGAATCGTGGTCTCTGAAATGATGAAAATTTATAAGAATCCAACTAAACAAAACACAGAGATAGCAAAAAGGATGGTGGCCAGGTATCCAAAGTCTCTTCAAGATGTGATTGATGGTGATGTTATCATTCCCTGGTAAAGCAACTTCAGTCAAGAGTTGAAAATGTCAAGCGGGCTGACACACCAAAGGTCAGAAAACGCAATGCAACATCAAATCAGTATGATGACGGAGACGAAACAACTGTTGAACAAAAAGCAAGTGTTCAAGACACATATGGCTGTATTAGCTGGGAGCCAAAGCATTTGTCTCTCTCAGAAACTGTAGAGTCAGCTTGAAAAAAAAGAAGAAATGAAGAAGCTGTTCAAGAAGATGAACTACAATATAGATCTTGTGAAAGAACTAGTCAAGCGGACCTATTACACGCAGCGTAAAGAAATCAACAAAGGTACAAGCAACCAGAAACTGAGCGAGGAATGGCCCTTTCTCTTCAGTGAAGCTGGCATGACAGCACATTTCCAAGAACTGACTGGTGTGAATCTGATTGAGACCTTCCTTGCCAATGTTGACAAAAAGGGGGCACGTCTGTTAAAGTTTGTGTGTGGGGTGTGTGTGGGGTGTGTGTGTGTGTGTGTGTATATATATACACACATATGTGTATATATATATATATATATATATATATATATATATATATATATATATATATATATATATATATATATATATATATATATATATATACACACAATTCATATGCATTTGAATTGTGTGTAATAGCAGCTTATTATCTTACCTGATTCCTCCTTCTTTTTTAGAAACCCTGACAGATACAGACTGTCAAATTTTATTATCAATACTGACAGATACACAATGAGACCATCTGTATCAGATCTGTTAGTAGAAACTGGCCTATATTCTATCCTACAAATGAAATTTAGAATGTTAGTACGAACAGTCAAAAGTCTGGTTTATGGATTGACCATATTTGGTAACACCACATCATCTGTCACGTACATTAAGTCCTTGCGTTCTTCCTTAAAATGATGGCCAAGAGAGCGAAAAAGGGAATTTCGTGACACTGAGATCAAGGTGAAACATAGATGGGGCAATAAAAAAGAATTCATGATGAACATACTTTAAAAAAAATTGTCAAAGTTAATACTAATCCATTTCAACACCGATAGTTTTTGCCATCAGCGGTTTCTCTGCTTCATTTCTCCAGCAAGCAGCCGTTATATTTCTGCTGCAGAGCAGACATAAAAAATGTGGCAAATAATCACTTCATTTGCTGTTATTAACTTCTTTTGAAACCCTTAACTTCTTCGAACAAATTAAACAAGTTAAATCCACACTGAACATTGCTGTTTGATTCTATCAGCTCGGGGAGAACCAATACACAAAATAACGCCTGGGAGAAAGTGACACAGGCAGTAAATGCGATCGGGACAGTGGAGATGTTCCTGTTGGAAATAAAGGAAAAAATGGTTTGATATCAAACTGAATACAATAAAACGTCCCTCAGCACACAGCTTGGCCAGATCTCCCACTGAAGGTACACCGAACATCATATTTGACACTTGTGTGGCCATGCGTAATTGGAGACACAGCTTTGGCTGCCATCAGTACGCAAGGAAAAAGCGACAACCTGCTTCACTGATAAGTGGGACCATTGTCACAGTACAGTTTGCAAACCTTTTAATTGAAAGTGTAACAACATCCCATTAAGCTGAAGCGCTTGATGTGACAAATAAAGCGCGAGGGGGGGTATGCGCACGGAGAGCGCAGATTGTGAGTGACATGATCTCCATAAATGATCACCCCCAACATTAAATTATGCATTACCTGAACATTTTCAAATATTTCCTGAAAGTTTAACGCAAATCCGTCCATAACTTTTTGAGTTATTTTGCTTAAAGACAGACAGACGCATACATAAGCTCCTTGGCGGAGGCGATGAACTGCTGAGAGAATTATTATGTCAAAGTAAAACTGTTTTAGTGTTGCAGGTCCTCCGTTCTAACAGTAGATGCTGTGCGTACGCTCTATTAAAAGTGTACTTAGGAACATTTCTACACACAAGTACAAAATTGATAAATAACACACGATGCTAGAATTGTTCCTACGCTCGAAATGTGCACAGATCTGGGCGTAAGTACGGTTGATAAATGAAGGCCCAGGAATTTTTCACAATCCTTGTTAGAGAAGATAGGGACAGCAGGAGGAGTAGACATAACAACATCACTAATGGTGCTGAATGGCACCCTAGGAGAACCTATGCTCTGAGAAATCAGATTTGAAAAGTAGGCCTATGTATATTGTAGCCCTCACATCCCTAACATAATTGTTAAAAGATCTTTTAAGTAAAGCAGATGAATCTGCAAACCTGTTTTTTTTTTTTTTTTTTTTAGATAAATACAATGACGATCAGAGATAATAAATGTCCTCAGAAGAAAGGCAGTCAATATTCGAGCCTAGAAAAAGGACAAGGTCTAATGTTTGTCCTTTAGCATGTGCAGGCCCGGAAACATGTTAAGTGAAATTGACAGAATTCATAACCCTGATAAAACCTCTGGCAAAGAGGTCAGAGTCAGCATCAATATCTATAATAAAATAAATAACTAACTATAACCAGACTGGACCACTTCATGGTGGGAGATAAAAAGTCACTCAACTCCGTTAAGAGCAAGTTGTTTGGGCCAATAATAGCTTGTTAGCATTTACTTTGTCTTTTCAAACCATTAATACTCATCAGATGTATGTAATCTGCAACCATGCCTCCACTGTGACTCTCAGTCATGTTCACATCTTTGGTTGCAGTTCCCAGGACATTAAAGCGGCGATATCTACAAACAGACCCGGTTTTAACGGAAACAAATAAATCTCCCCGGCTCTTCTAGTAGCATTAAGGCTGGAGCGTAACAAAACTCACCCTTTCATCTGAGGAGCCTCCCTAATTTCAAGAGAAGAGAAGAAGAGGGCAGTGACCAGAGAGAGGAAATAACATGACAACCGTTATCACATGAAGGGAAAATTGTTAAAATTAGAAACGTCCTGTCCAGGAGTGATGCTGAAAAACTAGTCCATGCATTTATTACTTCAAGGCTGGACTACTGTAATTGTTTACTGTCCGGAAGTCCACAAAATGCTATTAAAATGCTATTTTAATAAAAAATTGCAACTAAAAGATTTCAGTTGATCTAAAATGCTGCAGCAAGCATTATAAAGAGAGAAATCACATTTCTCCTGTTTAGCCTCCCTTCATTGTTAAATCCAGAAGATAATTTAAGATCCTCCTTCTTACGTATAAAGTTCTTAATAATCAAGCTCCATCATAGATCAGAGATCTGATTGTTCCATATGTTCCTAACAGAGCCCTTCGCTCTCAGACTGCAGGTTTACTTGTTGTTCCTAGGATTTCTAAAAGTAGAATGGGAGGCAGATCTTTTAGTTATCAGGCTCCTCTCCAGTGGAACCAGCTCCCAGCTTTAGTCCGTGAGGCAGACACTCTGTTTACTTTTAAGGCCAGGCTTAAAACGTTCCTTTTTGATAAAGCTTATAGTTAGAGTGGCTTATGTCATCCTGAGCTATCTCTGTAGTTATGTTGCTATAGGCTTAGACTGCTGGAGGACAGCCTGACCACTTTTCTTCACTCTGCTAATTTTCTCTTCTACTACTTTCCAGTTGCATTATTTGCTGTTATTTCAACTGTTAACTTTGTTTTTTCCCACTGTTTTTTTCTCCATAGAAGCTACACCTAGTCCGGTAATCCTGCTCAGCTGTGATGCCTTGTTGAAGAGGGGCATCGGCTGGGATGATGCTCCCAGTACCTGAACATTCTCTGTGTCCTGTTATCAACTTTTGATTTCTTTAACGTAGAATGTACTCTTACATAAGTTCTTCTGTTCTTTCTGTGTCTCTGTTCTGTTTTCTCGAACCACCAGACGGTCGTGGCAGATGGCCGTTGGTACTGAGCTAGGTTCTGCTGGAGGTTTCCTCCTTTGTGAAGTGGAAGCTAAAGTGATAGCCTAAATGCAGCCTTTAATGCTATTTTAGACTCAATTGGCTTTACTCAAAAAGTACAGGGATCGACCCACTCTGGTAAACACACTTTGGACCTTGTACTGACATACGGTATTGAGTGTGAGGAAATAACAGTCCACCCACATAACCTGGTCCTGTCTGACCACTTCTTGATAACTTTTTAATTTACTTTAACTGAGCATTTTAAATCGGAAAGAAAATTTCATTATTGTAGAGCTTTATCAGACAATGCTGTAACAATTTTTAAAGAATCTGTTCCATTCTTACTTTCCTCAGTGTCTCAGAGTAACACAGTGGATGGCAGCAATTCTATCTCTAACCCATCAGAAATTGATGGTCTGGTTCACAGCGTTACTTCCTCATTGCGTTTGGCATTACATAGTGTAACCCCCTTAAAAAGAAAATGGCTAGCCATTGGAGGCTGACTCCTTGGTTTAACGTAGAGTTGCGTACTTTAAAGCAGAATACTAGGAAGTTGGAGAGAAAATGGTGCTCTACACATCTAGAGGATTCCTATTTAACCTGGAATAACAGTCTGCTGCTGTATAAAAAGACCCTTCGACAAGCTAGAACAGCTTCTTTTTCATCACTAATAGAGGCGAATAAAAACAATCCTAGGTTTCTTTTTAGTACAGTTGCCAAACTTACACAGAGTCATAGCTCTGTTGAGCCAACTATACCTCCAGCTCTTAGCAGTGATGATTTTATGGGATTCTTCATAAATAAAATTAATTCCATTTAAAATAAAATCATTAGCATCCCCCCAAACATGATTACTTCTTCTTCAGTAAATGAGGCAGCATCGGAAAGAACTGTAGAACCTCATTTGTGCTTAGGCTGTTTTAATCTAGTCATGCTTTCGGAATTATCAAAAATATTAGCCTCATCTAAACCTTCGACTTGTATGTTGGACCCAATTCCAAGCAAATTATTTAAAGAAGTGTTCCATTTGGTTCCTGGCCCATTTTGGATATGATGAATCTATCCTTAGTAAACGGATACGTACCACAGGAATTTAAAATAGCTGTAATTAAACCTTTACTCAAGAAACCTTCCCTTGATCAAGATAACTTAGTGAATTACAGACTTATATCTAACCTTCCTTTCTTGTCCAAAGTCCTTGAGAAAATAGTTGCTAATCAAGTCTGAGTATCTAAACAATAACGAGCTGTTTGAAGAGTTTCAGTCAGGTTTTAGAGCTCATCATAGCACTGAAACAGCACTGTGGAAGGTTACTAATGATATTCTCATGGCCTCAGATAATGGACTTGTGTCTGTTCTGGTTTTGTTAGATCTCAGTGCTGCTTTTGACACAGTCGATCATAATATTCTCTTAGAAAGGCTTGAACATGTTGCAGGGATCAAAGGAACAGCACTAGGCTGGTTTAAATCACATTTGTCTGATAGATTCCAGTTTGTTCATCTAAACGACCAATCTTCTTCACTCTCAAGGGTCACTTGTGGAGTTCCACAGGGTTCTGTGCTTGGACCAATTCTTTTCACCATATATATGCTCCCAGTTGGTAGAATCATTAGACAGCATGGGATAAATTTCCACAGCTATGCAGATGATACACAACTATATTTATTCATGAATCCTGATGAACTAGTCCATGCATTTGTTACCTCAAGGCTGGACTACTGTAATTATTTACTATCAGGAAGTCCACAAAATGCCATTAAAACCCTTCAGTTGATCCAAAATGCGGCAGGAAGAGTTCTGATGAATATTAAAAAGAGAGATCACATTTCTCCTGTTTTAGCTTCCCTTTATTGGCTCCCTGTTAAATCCAGAAGAGAATTTAAGATCCTTCTTCTTACATACAAAGCCCTTAAAGGAGCATGGGGCAGAATGAAGAAACGAAACTCACGAGCGACGCGGCTGGCGCTGCAAGTAACTGCAGCCAGCCGCACGGGAGCGCGCACAAACGCTTCACAAAAAAACATACCTCTTCACAGTGACATACTTCTTTTTCTTAGTGCCACTTTTTAGTGGGCTGTGAGTCGACCTTGGTCGTTTCCCAGTTGCAGAAGAGAAGAATTCATTCTCACAATTAAATCAATGGAGGTCTGCGACCATTTTTCTTCCTGTTTTAAAGCTGTGGAGAACGCGCTAGCCGTGTCAATTGACGTCACATCCGTAGGACAGCGTGGGAAATTCGGGCCCCGAAGTGCAGCACATCTTGCAGCACACAGCCAGTGTAAGAAAATGGAGCGATACGTGGGTGGGCTCCATCTTTTTGGTTTATAACGCTTCATCACCCAACAGCATTAAAAAACTGGACATGGATGTTTATTTTATCTACAAATCCTGCCCCCTGTTCCTTTAATAGTCAATCTCCATCATAAATCAGAGATCTAATTGTTTCATATGTTCCGAACAGAGCACTTCGCTCTCAGACTGCAGGTTTACTTGTAGTTCCTAGGATTTCTAAAAGTAGAATGGGAGGCAGATCTTTTAGTTATCAGGCTCCTCTCCTGTGGAACCAGCTCCCAGCTTTAGTCCGTGAGGCAGACACTCTGTTTACTTTTAAGGCCAGGCTTAAAACTTTCCTTTTTTATAAAGCTATAGTTAGTGGCTAAGGTCATCCTGAGCTATCTCTGTAGTTATGTTGCTATAGGTTTAGACTGCTGGAGGACAGACTTATCAATTTTCTTCACTCTGCTACTTCCTTTTCTCCTACGACTCTCCAGTTGTATTACAGTACATTCTGCTATTTTGACTGTTAACTTTGTTTTCTCTCAGTGTTTTTCTCTCCATAGAAGATATACCTGGTCTGGTATCCTGCTTGGCTGCAATGCCCTGTTGGACGGGGGGCATCGACTGGGATGATGCTCCCAGTAACTGAACATCCACTGTGTCCTGTTATCAACTTTTTACTTTCTGTAACATAGAAAGTTCTCTTATATCAGATCTTCTGTTCCTTCTGTGTCTCTGCTCTGTCTTCTCAAACCCCCAGACGGTCGTGGCAGATGGCCGCTCCTACTGAGCCTGGTTCTGTTGGAGGTTTCTTCCTGTTAAAGGGGAGTTTTTCCTCTCCACTGTCGCTACATGCTTGCTCAGTATGAGGGATTGCTGAAGGATTGCTGTGGTTGGAAAGTCTGCATCAACGGGGCCCAACCTCACGCCAATGACTGACGCAATCTGCTGGGATTCCTTAAATAGGAAACTTTTTAACTTATTGGAATGTTTGTATAAATGTATTGAAATGACTTCTTGTTAAGTGCCTTGAGATGACATCTGTTGTGAATCAGCGCTATATAAATAAAACTGAATTGAATTGAATAATCAATAGCCGTCCAATTACCAAGACTTCAATGGAACCGGATGACCTGGAAGCTTTGACACCTAACCATCTGCTGCTCCTGAAGACCCAACCATCTTTACCACCAGGAGATTTCCAGCAGGAGGATGTGTATTCTCGATGACGATGGAGGGAGGTTCAATATGACCTCTTCTGGAAGTGATGTGTTAGAGAATACTTGCCTCTGCTTCAGAACCGTCAGATATGGGTTGGAGTAAAGCGCAATAATACCTATGATGATATCGTGCTTATTATGGATGGAACTTCACCTCGGAATTCTTGGATAATAGGAAGAGTTTCTGAGGGTTTTCCAGACAGGAAGGGATTTGTACAATGGGTGCGTATCAAAACGAAGAATAGCATCATGGATCATCCAATAACAAAGCTTTGCCTGCTCCAAGAAGCTAAAGATGGATAGAATACTATGGAAAAGTGGCAGCACATTGGCTTTGACGTCACCAAGCTGGAAACGCAGAGGATGCTGATTGTATAGACTTTCTTGACTCTGACGTACAGGGAAGACATGTTGCGCCAGATAAGATTTAATGAACTTTAGTGTTGTTTTCCTTTTAGACCTTTCACACATGTTTATTATGTAATTATTAAGTAGTTTAATTAGAGGCTGGTGTATTGGAGCTATAAATTACATAAAGATATTTGTAAAATGTTTATTTGTTAATGTTTGAAATGTTGTTTTGCTTGTTTAGGACTCTTATGCCTGGGTCAATCGAATAGGGGCAGAGAGAGAGATGGGGCGTTATTGTTGACTGCAGACATCGAGATCACTGATGGTTTGTTAATGCATGTCTAATTATTACTCTTTTATCTTTTTTTCTGTGCACGTATGTTTTCTTCGAGTCTGGACTTTTAACTTTCATAAAGCAAGCTTACCCTACCTCCATAACTCAGCGGCCTGTGGCCTACTTCATTTCCTGAAGTCGCTGGAACACTGTTTGAAGAAGAGTGAAGTAGCTATTTTCAGTGACAATATATAACGTTTTCCCAACATCTTCATCTCCAAATGGCACAAAGGGCTCAGCAGATAGAAAACAAGATTAGAACAACAAAGCTTGTGTTGAAACAAGAGGTCTCGCTTCAATATAAACTGTGGCTTTGTGTCAGCATCTGGGGCATTTTTAGTGAAAACATGTTCTTCTTTCAACCCGTTTGGCCCCACTGGCAACAATTGTTGCCAAAGGGTATCACTGTCATTTTTGACTCAAAATAAAAATCTCAACTGTACTAATGCAACTTTTTCCACTTATATGCTAGTAGACAACTTAGACAAAGGTTTTGACTAAAAAAAATTGTTTCCAAGTGCTTCCTATCCTGAAATCCTATCCAATAATTTGGACAGAGCCTATATCTGCTTCCTGCTCCTTCCGGCTGACATGGTGGATGCAAATCTTCCTTAAAAGAGGTAATTTTCATAAATTTCTTATGCTTTTTCCTCAAAACATATTTATAATTATTTAATCATTAAAGTCTCTAGAGTAACCCCCAAAAAATTGTACCTAGAATAAATATTTTTTTCTTCATGGACTTATTTCTTTTAGTGGCAACAAAAGTATGGGATCAGAACAGTATCACCTTGAAATGAAACAGAAAATAAATATTGGCATTGAAAAATATTATTGTAACTGAAAACATTAATTTTGAATCTGAAATAAATCTAGTGAAAATGTTTGTATTGAAAGTGATTTTTTTTCTATGAAACTCATGTATATGCATTGAAAGTAATAACTAGTTTTCAAACTTTCATTTTTTTTACAATGCCAATCTTTTTTATAATACCAATCTTTTTTTACAATGCCAATCTTTTTTTACAATGCCAATCTTTTTTTTACAATGCCAATCTTTTTTTACAATGCCAATCTTTTTTTACAATGCCATCATTTTTTTCAGCTTCATTCAGGTGATACTGTTTTAACGCTTGTGTGTGAAAGCGCATGAGGGGCGGGGCTTCAGCCCCCCATATGTTTGCATGATGGAGGCAGGAGGGAAACTCCGACTGTCCAAGGCGAGATGCAGAAACAGCAGGACATTTACATTGCTAATAATGTGGTTTGTGGAAGAAAAAAAGACATAAACGGTTTCTTCTCAGTTTCTTCTACTGACCAGTAGACTAGGAGTCTTTGTGATAAAGTTTTATGGTTGTGCAGCCTGTCTTTGTTGGAGGTTCTCCTCATTCAGTGTGGTATGAAGTGATGTAAATACACACTATATAGGCTATACCATATTAAATAACTGTATTTATTTCAGATCCACAATACATATTTACAATACATGTCAATAACGTTAACAAATCAATTAAGACTGGTGTAAGCAAAGCTAACAACACTGACAACTCGTTTTTTTTTTATTAGATTGCAAAACGTAATTGTGACACACACTCTAAACCAGAAGGTGGCGGTAATGCGCGCCAACTGCCATGGCAAACTGAGAAGAAACCGTTTATATCTTATGTTTTTATCATTATTATTATTATTATTATTATTATTATTATTATTATTATTATTATTATTATTATTATTATTATTATTATTATTATTATTATTCCACAAACCACATTATGCTTTATGTACACCTAGAGACTTTGAAACGATTTAGAAAAGATTCCTAAAGATTATCAGCTCACATCTAAAGATTTGGGTTAACAGTTTTTTAGTCTCAGACTAAACATTTTATCAACACTGAATCTTGTTGGGACACTATTTAAGACTACACCTAGGCTATTTTAGCTTCCCGCAAAATTCCTCCCATTATGCTCAGTATTATACAGTTTCTTTATGTGCGAATGTTGTAGCATTCTTTGCCAAGATTAATGTTATGTCAAATAAAGACTTGCATTCAAAGTGGGTACTGTATCATCAAGTAACTGGTTAACTCGTATCTTTTTAATGCAAGGTGTTTATGCTGCACCACTTGCTCCATGCAGATGCACAGATAGAGCTGGTTTGTGCGTGTATTCCAGGGGGCAAGGTTGGCATACACTTTGTAATTTATGGCCCATTTCTTGGCCATTTTTCAGCCATGGAACACAAATATTGTATTTGTTGTGTATAGACCCTGCCAGGCTCCATAGGTGGCTACAAAACTGTTATTTATAAATATGACACCTATGTTTATAGCCTACTTTTCCGCAGGAACAAAAAAAAAAATGAAATGTGGGAAGGTGCAAGACAGTATCATTGACGGGACTCGAACCCACCATAATGGGGATGTAATTCTGCTTATTAACCATTGTGCCATAACAGTAAAATATAATACAAACCAGCCAGGATACAGTCTAAGCGGACATGACCCCCACACGGTCACATAGTTGAATGAACGGAGGGAACAGATTACGACTCCATGCGCATGGTTTAATAAACCGAGGGTACAGATTCTTAGCCCTCAAAAAATATTTCTGCACCTGACCCCTGCCGGGATCTGTAGCTTCGTGCTTCCGCTTGTGTGAGAACAGCTTTATTGGTTGTTGATTAATTTACGTCACAACGACTACACTAGGACTTGCGATAATATCAAACATTTTTGATTCAAAAGACTAGAGAAAGACTGTCATAAATCGGGTCCCCAACTGCAGATTATCACCTTGGTTAAACACCTCCGTGAAGCTGTCCCCCCACCCACTTGAAAAGTAAAATCTAATAGGCGGAGCGGTTAGTGCTTCGTTTGTGCTGATTTGTGCAGGTAAAATTATCGTTTGTGCTGCTTTGGTTTTTGAGATATTAAACTTTATTTTATAGGTCATTCAAAGGTCACCGTCCCCCCAGACAGCTCCAAAACAGACCAAAATCAGCACAAACGAAGCACTAAATTGTGCAGGTAAAATTAACGTTTGTGCTGCTACCGTTTGAGATATACACTTGAAAATGTTTTTCAAATGGTCGTGTGCCTTTTGTGTATAAAAGTGTTCAATAACTTGATTTCCTTCTGGGATCAATAAAGTATTTTTGAATTTGTTGAATTAAATTGAATAAAGTTCTGCAAGAAAACCTTGTCTCCTTATGTTTTTATGATCTAAATTTGTTGCACATGTACATTAATAAATTTTACTTGTTCAATTATGTTCCTTTTATAAATTCAAGATTCTAGTTCATAAAAAGAAAAAACATGCACATGTCGAGGAGGCAAACCCTTGACAGAGGTTATAGGCTTTGCACCTGTCTTAACCACTGTCCCACACATCTCCCTGCTGAACACGAGACATGCTAGACATATGTTAAAGTGGATCTTTCCTATTCAAACATAATCTTTATTGAAATAAACCGAACAATCTGCATTGCCATCATTTTTACAACAAACGAACAAGCTAGCAGTCTTTGCATCAAATAAAAGTTTGGCAGGAAAGGTATTTCAAGTAGTTTTTTTTTTACAACCCTTTGTATTTTTTGAACAAGGTAAGAGTATATTTCAATTAAACTTTAGATACTGAGTTAATACATGGTATAGTACACATGATTTTAGATATTGAGCAAACACACAGTGTAGTACACATCGTAAAATTCACTGAATCAAGCCAGAAAGAGTGATTTTTTTATTTATTAACATTTTTAAAAACGGTTACTTTTATTTGCAGATTCAAAGAAAAACATTTAATAAAGCACTAAAAAATAACCAGTACACTGGACCAAAGCACTGTACAGTACATGTTAATGTATAAAACAACATTCAGACAGAATAATACCAACAATGCAATTTAAGTAGCCCTATGTGCTACTGCACTAAAAATTCCTATGTGTAGGTTGGAGAATTAAGTTTTTATCTCCATGCTGATTATATACCATAGGTCAGAAGTCATCATTTGATCCATCCTAATCATAGTTTCTTTTAATTCTGCTTTAGATGCCCCGAAAGCCATCTGTAGACAGAGACTCAATTTTTGCAGTCCTTTGCAATTCAAAAGAGGCCATATTCCAAAATGGCAAAATAGCTACACCAGCTGCCCCGGTATGGACAGAGACGAGTCATCAGCTAGAAAACAATATGTCAGCAAAGGCCCTGTACACTTTTGTGAAGCTGAATAGACATAACATCTGGTCAGTTTTGGAAATCAGTGATCAGGAAAGTGATGTTGAAACAGAAGTAGACTCCAGTGGCATTTCTTCTGGACAAGAAAACTGTCAGGCCTTTCAGCTTGAGGTACCTTTTGAAGACTGGGTGAAGTTCATTCCTGAAAAGGTTGAATATAAAGACAAGTTTTCTCCTTCTCAAAAAAGAGAATATACAATTTTGAAACCTGGGACTTGGACTCATATCTTGAATGATATTATCTGGAAGAAGGTCAAAAACACCTGCACACTTGTGTTCTGAAGAGCGAAGATCCACCCAACCGCCAGCAATAATTATTTGGACATTAGAGGCCACTGTAAGGAGTGTCGTGCCCAGTTGGAAATGTCATGTGACACAGAGCCAGCAATTAATAGCCCAATGGTGCTCCAGTGTTACATTAGAAATACAGACATCTCCCTGCACACTGGCCGTTCCAAGCGGTTCATGTCTGGAAACTTGCGTGAGGAGATTTCCAAAGAGCTGTGTGAAGGCAGAATGGAACCAGCTGTATGGAGGTCAGCAAAGGCAGCAGAACTGATGGATGTTGGAGATCCTGAGCCAAGCCACTTTCCAAATGTGGCCACCCTGCGAAAGGCAAAACAAGAGAGGAAAGATTTGGAATTAGGGGACAAAGATATCATTGCATCTTTGCAGTTATTAAAATATAGCGTACCTCACTGTGGTAGCATCCGAGATATTGGACTGGACAGGTTTTTCTGTCACTACTGGAGTCAAACTCAGTTGCATGTCTACAAAACATTGTCCAAAAAATCTCCACCAACTGTGTGCTTTGATGCAACTGGCTCAGTTGTGAAAAAACTGCAAAGACCAAATGGCAGATCTGGTCATGTCTTTCTTTATCAAGGCGTTCTGAAAGCAAAAAATTCCCCCAGTATCCCAGTAGTGCAAATGCTGTCGGAAAAACACGATATTAATGCCATTGTAAACTGGTTGACAGAATGGATTCGTTCGGGTGCACCTGTGCCAAAGGAAGCTGTGAGTGATTTTTCTCTGGCTATTCTTGGCGCTCTGGTCAGGGCTTTTACTCCTCACCCTGATCTGAAGTCCTACATTAATGAATGCTTTCATGTCCTCCTTGGAACCCGATCTGCTAAACTTCCTCCTTGTTTTATCAGAGTTGATGTTGCACACTGCATCAAGATGATATGCCAGTGGGATTGCCTGAAGAAGAAGACACACCGTGTTAAAGATTTCTTTGTCAGGTCACTAGCAAAACTTCTTCAGTCACAGTGCTTGGACCATGCAAAAGAGCTCTTACGTGCTATCACTGTTGTGGCACTCAGTGAAGCAGAAGGTGATGACAGTTCTGGAGCCCCTCTTGCATCTGAAAGGTGCAAAAAATATCTGAAAGCGCAGATTGCTGATGACTCCATCATCGTTCCAGATGAAGAGATAGAGGAAAGTGACAAAGTGGAATCAGTTGACGAGATCCAGACTGAAATAAGACAGTGGATAACAGAAATATGTGAGGAGAGCAGGTCACTTGCTTCAGCTGACGGGGATAGAGATAATATTCACTTCCTTCCTGAGATTATTCCACATATAATAAGACTAGCAAGTTACTTGCCACTCTGGACAGGAATTATGGTCCCTCTCTTCAAAAGCACCAGCATCACAGCAAGCTCAGCCACTGTTGAGGCGGAGTTCAAAAACATAAAACATGGCCTTTTTAAACATGAAAACTTGCCTATCCGAGCTGACCGCTTCATTGCTCGTCATCTTTCCTTCATCGAAGGAAATATGCGGATATGTTCTGCACAAGAAAATAACAAAGATGAGGCAACAGTGGACTCACTGACAGTGACAGATATTAATCCAGGATCCATGACTACTCACAGTGCAGAAGAGAAAATAAAAATGGATGCTCAACAATTTGTGGGATCTGATGCAAATGTTGCTCTGCTTGATGAAGATGCCGTTGAGAACTGGAGGGGCCAAGCTGTTCCACCCAAAAAAAGGAAGAGGACCTCCTACCTCTCTCCTTGTACTGAGTGGCTCAATGCAGATGAATCTTTTGGGGCCAAAAGAGTGAAGTTGGGATTATTAAAAAATGGAAGCCTTCACCAGCCTATTAGATTTGGGGAATCACCAATCTCTGTAATCAATACCTGTGGATTTGACGCGTTAGTTCAGTGCTTATGTTGTGCCTTCTGCGACACCTCAACATTTCAAAATGCTGTTATGAAAGACAGCGAAAACCCAGTCTTGCAGTTGGTGAAAGCCATTGCCACAGATGGTGTGACCCAACAAACCTACAAGAGGAGGGCAGAGTTGCTTAGTGCAATGTTTGAAGCAGTCCAATTGAGGTCTGGTGCCCTCCAAATTGATGCTCAGTGCAACATCTCCACTGTCATTGAAAAGACAATGAGGAACATTTCAAGTGTTTATTTCACCAAATACTGCTCTTCACAATACTGCTATCTCAGTAAAGGGATGACGAGGGAAGTGCCTCTTGTTTCTCCTGCCATTTCTGTCCTCAAAGGTTCTTGTATGGCTCATCTTGGCACTGCTGTGGAAGCAGGACTCAGCCTACCTGAGTCTCCCTGCCTCAGGCCAATCTCCAATGCATCTCTATGTCCACCAGATTTCAAAACAGAAGACAGCACCTCAGGAAAGGAACTCTGTGCAGGGACAGTTACTCACAGCTACAAGATTGGAGATATAGTATGGATCGATACTGACCTTGCAAACAAAAAAGAGGTTTCCTTGAATGAATGTCCTGCCGATCTGGTTCTCCAAGGCAAGACTTTCACTTTGAGGGCATTGATTGCATTCCAAGGAAGCTTGTCCAGTGGTGGTTTGGGGCACTACACTGCCTACTGCAGGAGAGCTCCATGTGTCTGGGAGTTCTACGATGACCTGGCAAATGGAGTGAACACGGCATCTGAAAACCAAAAGTTACAACCCCATGCTGTGTTATACACAGTATAATGAGCATTGCTTGTATTCTGTCTTTTGTTTTATTACTGTTACATGTGTTCATTTGGCTAAGTTGTGTTATCAGCATGTTCAGTCTTTCATATAAAGTCATTTTTCAAAATCAAGTCACTTTGCACTCTTTTCTTTTTCAATAAGGTATATTTGCTTTTCAAACCCAGTCAACCTCACCTGTATCCTCTTGAAGGTAACATTTTTCTTTCAATAAATTTGTAGTATTTATTATGTGTTGATCTCATGAGCAAAGTCACGGGTCAGCCAACTTTTCAGTTCCAAATACAATGTCTAGAGCTGCAAAAAAAGAAGATAGAATTCATAAAGATGTACTAAACAATTTGTTGTATTTTGAAAGATATGGAAATGTCAACTAAAATTATTGTTATTTTTGGAATTACTTTTAGAACAAAATGAATAATCTAACATTTACAATGGGAAAACACTATTTTGGAAAATGAATCCAGTTAAGTGAGCCTTTTTCTTAAAAATGTAAAATTACAAAAGATAGGTAACCAACTTGAAATTTACAGCACATAGTTTGTAGCTAAGAAAGATTGAATTACTTCTAAAAGCCTTTTACAATCTTGGTGCTTATGTTTTAGATATTCAATGCAGACATTTCATAAAAACATAAACCACAAACAGAATTCCTTATTGTTGTCTTCCTAATAACACATTTTTTTAGGTTTCATAAGAGCCACAATGGAGGGGCTAAAGAGCCATAGGTTGCTCTACAGCCTAAAATCTAAAAATCTGCATTTTAGACCCCTGGCCTAAATGCTGTAGGATATCCCCCTTTCCACATGGAGGTGGCAATCAACAAACATTCTCAAAGTAACACTTAAAATCGAAAAGTAACATATAAGCAAACATACATTTTCTCTAAGACAGCAATAGTAAATGACCTTCATTTCTGTAGCGCTTTATCTAGTCTTTGAGGACCCCAAGGCACTTTACAGTGGGCTATATTCAGTCATTCACCCATTCACGCACACATTCACACACTGATGGCAAACTTTTGGATGATAGCCACAGCTTCCCTGGGGCACACTGACAGAAGCGAGGCTGCTGTACAGTAATAATAATAATAATAAACTTGTATGGTTAAAAGCAAAATCATACAAACTGACTGAAAAAACACTGTAGGTTCACTTCAATCACTTCGCCTGTGATGCCAGTTTTAAGAGGATCAAATGCAAATATTAGTCTATCTTGTGTTCGTTTCAGCTCTGGTTTAATAACCACCACCTTATGAACCTGTTTATTTTCTGAAACATACAAAACATTCATAAAAACTAATACCACAGCAAGCACAAGAAAAGTGGATGTTTACATAACAGAGTTCTACAGCTGTGTTTAAAACCACAGAACCACAAACAGCAGTGTTATTATGGTGTAGGCTGTAAATAACTTTTTGAATATCTCAAAAACCGTAGCAGCACAAACGTTAATTTTACCTGCACAAATCAGCACAAACGAAGCACTAAAAAAGTAGACTATTTTGGTCCGTTTTGGAGCTGTCTGGGGGGACGGTGACGTCACCACGCAAAAATAAAACTTGTTATATCTCAAAAACCGTAGCAGCACAAACGTTAATTTTACCTGCACAAATCAGCACAAACGAAGCACTAAAAAAGTAGACTATTTTGGTCCGTTTTGGAGCTGTCTGGGGGGACGGTGACCTTTGAATGACCTATAAAATAAAGTTTAATATCTCAAAAACCAAAGCAGCACAAACGATAATTTTACCTGCACAAATCAGCACAAACGAAGCACTAACCGCTCCGCCTATTAGATTTTACTTTTCAAGTGGGTGGGGGGACAGCTTCACGGAGGTTCCATAAACCACATTAGAAGCAAAGAAAATGTTGATCCCACTCGGACAGTCGGAGTTTCCCTCCTGCCTCGTTCATGCAAACATATGGGGGGTTGAAGCCCCGCCCCTCATGCGCGTGCACACACAAGCATTAAAACAGTATCACCTGAATGAAGCTGAAAAAAATGATGGCATTGAAAAAAAAAATCACTTTCAATAAAAAAAAATTCAATAGATTTATTTCCGATTCAAAATTCATATTTTCAGTTACTATAATATTTTTCAATGCCAATTTTTATCTTCAATGCCAATATTTATTTTCAGTTTCTTTTCAAGGTGATACTCTTCTGATCCCATACAAAAGTTGCCAGTGGGCACAAAGCGTGTCGCTAACTAAAGGAAAACTCTGTCTGCAGGATTGCTCCTAATTTACTTATTTAACATTGTAGAATTATGTACAACGGCTCATTTTAGTCTAGTCTAGTCTTTAGTTTAATCACCTGGCGACGCCACTGAACGCTACTGCTTCAGTTTGGCACGTTTGCGCAATAATTATACTAGTAAAACACCAGGAGAGGGAGCCATTTCACACCAAACATCTAATTGCTTGCTGAGCTTTACAGAATATATTTTATAAATCATAATGTTTTACAAGGCTACACTTTGTGGACTAATTACTGGTTACTTAAGCCTTCACACAGTGATGTCTTAAAGTGCATAGAAGACTAATCTTATGCAAGCAGATTTGACTTTGACTTTTGAACTTTGACTTCCTTTATTGACATTGCACAAGAAAAAACACACTGTGTAATTTTTGGCCACGAAATTTCGCTGCTTGGCAACCGGTAAAAAAGATACAGTAACAGTAAAACAATAAAACCTCCTCGTTAAAAAAGACTATAAAATTATAACTGTAGAAATATAAATATTATAAATAAAGTAGTGCAGTGTAGGCTAAATTATAAATAGAGTGTAATATATGGGGGGGGGGGGGGTCATTTGGCTTCCTGCCAGACGCCAGCAGGGAGAACAGTCCAAGGTGTGGGTGGGTGGATTCACTGAGAATCTGGTGAGCTCTGGCTAAGCAGCACCTGTGTGCTATTTCCTGGATGGGGGGCAGTGGAGTCCCAATGATCTTTTCCGCTGTCCTCAGCACTCTCTGCAGCTCCCAGTCCAGACAGAGACGCAGCTGGTCAGCACGCTCTCGATGGTTCCTCTGTAGAAGACTGAGAGGATGGAAGACGGGAGAAATGGCCCTCTCATCCGCCGCAGGAAGTGCAGGCGCTGCTGTGCTTTCTTCACCAGGGAGGTGGTGTGAAGTGTCCAGTCAAGTTTGTCTGTGATGTGCACCCCCAGGAACTTGGTGCTGCTGACGACCTACACCGCTGTGTTGTTGATGAGGAGTGCTGTGTGGCTGGGTCGGGTTCTTCTGAAGTTGACAATGATCTCTTTTGTCCTGTCGACGTTCAGGAACAAGTTGCACGCCTTACACCAGTTCAACAGATGTCGTAGCTCCTTTCTGTAGGCCAGTTCGTTGTTATCCTGAATGAGGCCCACGACTGTTGTGTCATCCCCATATTTCAGGATGTGATTGGTGTTGTACCAGGGACGGCAGTCGTGGGTCATCAGGGTGAACAGCAGGGGGCTCAGGACGCAGCCCTGTGGGGAGCCTGTGTTCAGGGAGATGACACTGGAGGTGTTGTTACCCACATGGACACACTTCTGTCGGTGTGGAAGTCAAGCAGCCAATTACACAGGGGGGTGTTAAAGCCCAGGAGGCCCAGTTTGCATACGAGGTCCTGGGAAATTGTTGTATTGAATGCTGAGCTGAAATAATCCTTAAGAAGCTCCAGGCCAAGGTGGAGAGCAGTAGAGAGGGCATCCTCAGTGGAGCGATTAGGCCGGTACGCAAACTGGGACTGGTCGAATGATGAGGGCAATATAGAGATGATGTTGTCCTTAACCACCCGCTTGAAGCACTTCAAGATGATTGATATTAGTGCAACGGGGCGGAAGTCATTAAGGCTCGTGATGATTGTTTTCTTAGGCACAGGGATGATTGTGGCAAACTTGAAGCACGGGGGGACAACGGCCTGGTTCAGTGACGAGTTGAAAATGTCTGGGAGCACGTGGGCCAGCTGGTCTGCGCACTCCTTGATCAGCCGCCCTGGGATGTTGTCAGGTCCTGGAGCTTTCCGTGCATTTACCTTTCTCAGGACTCTTCGTACAGCAGTGGTTTTGAGCCTGAGTGCCTGTTCATCGGGGTGGGGGGAAACTTTCCTCGCAGGGGTGTTGGTCAGAGCTTCAAATCTGCCAAAGAATTTGTTGAGCTCATTGAGGAAGCTGATATCATCACGGCAGGGTGATCTTTGTAATCTGTGACCGTCTGGGTGCCCTGCCACAGTAGTCTGGTGTTGCTGGGGTCATGGAAGACCTTCTGACTTTGATCTTCTGACTATGAGCACGTTTTGCTGCCCTGATTTCCCTGTTCCGAATAGTCCTCGCTAATCTGAGTGCCACAGCATCACCAGACTTAAAGGCAGCATTGCGTTTTTTCAGTCTTATGCGCACCTTCTTAGTCATCCAAGCTTGGTGCAATGAAAATTATACAAAGCTATGTCTTGTTTTTGTTTTTATTAATACCCTATTATTCAAAATGTTTGGTGACAAAGTAAAACACAAAGATACTTCATTGATTTAGGGATCAGAATGTAAATTATGAAAAGACAAATAACCATTCCATAAGACAAAATTCAGAAAGGATCAATGTAAAAACAAAATGTAACACAATAAGAAGAATAAAGCATACAAGTGCAATTCAAGTCATTATAGCCTGGTCAGGACACCGGGCCAAATACATTTTGTTATCTGGGAATACACCTCAATTCAATACTGAACTGAAAAGCTACCTGGAAATATTATTATTATTATTGTAACTTATAGATGATAAACAAAAAACATGGCCAGTACACCAGAACACTAACTATTTTGAGAAGGTTTTATCAGTTACTAACACTGCAAAAATGTAGCCTGTCTTTCTCAGAAAGATTATTTCTGAAATTTAGCCTACAAAAATAATCTTGGAAGTTCTCTGATTATGAACGAGCAAGAGGAACAAATTTCCACTTGTGCTAAGACAGTCCCCATCCAAAACCATTTTAAATCATGACAGCAAACTCTTTTTTTTTTTTTACTTAGCTTTTGGTTATTTTGCTTTTTGTCAGTGTCTACTTCAAACATCTGCTGATGAAAATAAAATACCAACTGATGAAGGTAAAGAAACAAGCTTTATAGAAAACAACTATTTATACCAACAGCTACAAATTACCTTAAGCATTTTTTCCTGAATAAAAAATGTGTAGGATGATTTATTTAGTGAAAAACAAAATGAAATCAGATCAGGGGTGTGGCTGTGGGTGGGCCTTAAAAATAAACATCCACAGATGTATATATATATATATATATATATATATATATATATATATATATATATATATATATATATATATATATATATATATATATATATGTATGTATGTATATAAGCAGTTGCTGGTCTATCTAGTACCCTTTTGTTGTGCTGACAAGAATGTAAAGGAAAGAACATATAATAAAAATAATGTAAAGGAATTTTTATGGAGGAAGAAAAATATAAAATATCAAAACATCTGTAATTTCCCACCTAATTTACCTGACCCTGAAGTGTCTTGCAGCATGATAGCACTATGGTCTATGAAGAGGGAGGGGGGAAGCAATCTCAAAACAGGTTGCAGATAGACTTGCCCTTGACAGAAGTAAACAATACAATGTTACGGTTCCGGAGGGAGATGGTGTTGAAACAGACATGAGGTCTAAGACCAAAGAAGGACAATATTGCATGGGTGTCCAGCTCCAGTCTTCAAGAGCTGGTGTGCTGCCAGTTTTAGATGCGTTTCTGTTCCAACACAATTCAAATGGTCTATTGATCTATCTACCTTCTCAGCGCTCAAAGTTCTGCAGGGGCCTGATGATAAACCATTAAATCGTTTGATTCAGGGAGAGAATCAAAACATGCAGGATGACCGGACTCACTTTGAACACCACTAGATTATTGTGTCATCTCTAGCTAACAAAATAGTGCAACAGCAAAACAAACCAGATATGGCAACGTGCTAAAATATTTAACAGCTTTAGCTTTAGTTTTTGAAAGGGGCGTACACAAACAACCAGGGAGGAGTTTTTTGTACTTTATTGATAATTAAAATAATTAACTTCATAACAACAACAGCATTTCCAGGTACTGACCCCCCCCCCCCCCCCAACCACAAGAACAAAACAGGATTTTCTTGTCTTCCATGACGGACATTTAGGGGGCATAGGGTGTATTCTACATAATTCATGTGGGCTTTTAATTAAGATCGAGTTTTTAGACCAACCGATAAGAAAATAGCGTACTCTGCCATTAACAGCAGATAAAACGTTTTCTTATGTAGGCCTACTTTGTGTCCTGTTTGCACCCATATCAGCCTTTAATCGCTGATTTAAAAGTTTACATGTTATACAATGTTTTAACTACCAGGCTGTTGGTAGAAAAAGCGCAGAATGTGACCCATAAACACCGGAGCACCAAAAGATACTGCTGAGACGCTGTGACGTTAAAACAGTAAAGTTAAACGTATTCAGATAAAAGGTGTCAAAGTCGTCCATTTTTACATTTATCCGCCATAAAACAGTACATTGTCAGGACGTACATGCATAAGAAACATGGTAATGTTACCAATATATTTAAAAGCTGCCGCGTCGCAGATATTTTAATCCGTTTTCGTTATCAGGGAGTTTTGAACGATGCGCGTTCCCGCGGCCGGGGATGCAATTTTCGGCAGGCATGCATTTCTCGGCATAACACCTGTTGATGCGCCAATTTAAGCGCCGTTTTTCCGCCTACTTGAAGAGCCGCAAACCTGCGCCGGCGTGTAAATGGTGCGGACCCAGAGGCCGGCTCGTTTGGAGGAGCTTCTTCACATGACCAGCACACCGAAAAAGTAAGTTTAAATGTTTTTCTGACTCCTTGCAGTATTTTTGTAGCATTCAATTGCGATTTCTGGGTTCCCCCCCCTCCTCAAATCTACTTCTTGCTTTCTTCATCATGCTGCTCTGCGTAATTTATTTTTATTCGCGTCTTTTCGGTTTTTCCTATTTTGTAACCTGTTTGGAAATATATCAGTAGAGTGTACCGTGTATGTAGACCAATGTTTCGTTGAATAATTTCCCCAGGAAATCTTTATATTATATGTTCATGTATCCACCTTTCTCCACGTGTGCCATGATAATTAAACCGCGTGTTCTGAACACACCTGGTCTAAATCTCCTGACACAGCAGTGACGTGTGAAGATGGCATGTATAATGACCTAATGTGGGAAATGAATCCATCCCACAATCCTCACTGTAAAAGTCTGCTTGACCTCTGACACAGTAAATAATCAGCAGCATAATCTCATGTTGAAGTCCATCAAGGAGAAATGAGTGCAGGTTGGTTACCCCATTCTCTTGATTTGCGCAGAGCGGATACAGCGACGTTATTGCTTAGCCTAATCTGAGCCCATATTTAAGGCCAAAGTTTTTAAATAAACTTTGACTCAAAACAAGATCTTCTGAAATTCTTTAATTGAGTCAGCATTGCATCAGGTTTGATTTGTGCCACACTGTACTTGCAGTTGAATCGGTCTTATAGACGTTTTAGAAAAAGCTTGCCACCAATCACACCTCAAAACTAAACTAAGAGATAAACCTGTAGTTGATTAATATTGTGATGAGAATATCCATTGCAATAAACCCACATTTTCCTTTAGTTCCTGGGCTTTATTCTCTTGTTGGTCACAAAGAGCTGATAAAGCAAAGTACAAGGCAGCCAAATATATTGCTTGCAAAAAGTGTTTGAATGCATGGCAACTGAAATATCTTACCCAACCCAGCATTGGACAAGGTCCTAAAATAAAAAATGTACTTTATGATTAAATCAAACATTGTTTTGAAATCTGGATTAAATAAGACTGCACTTCTTCAGTTTAAGGAAATATTCAGAAATGTCCAAAGCATGGGCTTAAATCACTGCCAGCACAACCTCAGGTCTTGAGAAATTCGTCTGGCTGGATGACACATTTTGTCCTCCCTTTCATCCAGCCATTATCTATACCATCTATCCCCTGCAGGGTTGCGGGGGGGGGCTGGTGCTTATCTCCAGCGGTCATTGGGCGATAGCCGGGGTACACCCTGTACAGGTCATCAGTCTGTTGCAGGGCAACGTAGAGACACAAGAGACAAACCATCTTGCAGGCACACACTCATAGCTAAAGGCAATTTAGAAAGATCAATTAACCTAACAGTAATGTTTTTGTGGGAGGAAACCGGAGTACCCTGAGGGAACCCATGCATTCACAGGGAGAGCATGTCAACTCCATGCAGAAAGACCCCAGGCTGGGGTTTGAACCCTGGTCTTCTTGCTGCAAGGCAGCAGTGCTACCAATTGCACCACTGTGCGGTTCTGTCCATATTTCTTTATGTTTTTTGTATTATTCAAATGTGTATTTTGCCGTTTGGATGAGGTAAGAATCCCAGTTTATGTTACTGGGTCAAAGTGTGTTCCAATGTCAGTGGGAGTGTCCGTTGAGAGTTTCTCAATAAAGCTGACAACTCGCCACCGGCTCAACAGTCATCAGCACAAAGTTCAGTGACCAAGTGTTGCAAGAAACAGAGGCAAGAGAAGAGGGAGCGGGTCTGTGGGTCTAACTGAGCTTGGATCGGTATTTGAGGAAGAAAGCAGCCTCTGTCAGGATTAACCTAAGAGAAAACTGAGGACTGCTCCTGGTGACGGGTCTCATTTTTCTAAATGTAAGACAGTTTAAACTTCTTGTTTTGGGCTTCACTGTCAAACATGTTTATTGAGGAGTATATCTCTTTGAGTCTGAAAGTCTACACAGGGTTGCTTGGTTTTATTTAAATTGTGTTATCAGTTTGAGGTGTTACGTTTTGCATTTAGATATGTTTACCTATTGAAAGAACATGTGTGAGACCAACACTGCTTTAAATTGCAGGCCTGCGTCTACTCACATGGATTATGCCATGAAGTCTCTCAGCCTTCTGACTCCATCCTCCCTGTCAAAGTAAGAGCTGTCCTCCATTAGTCCAAACGATCAAACCGTCTTAGAATGCTAAGTTCAAGCAGAAAGATTTCACTCAAACCATTTGTGTTTCTTTAGGGTTGTGACATCAAGCGTCTCGGCCAGCGCCTCCATGACCTCCCAGCTCCTCTCGGGTCGAACGCCTCGACCAAAGCCCTTCAGAGTGACGAATGCAGACCGCAGCATGAAGAAAGGGGTCATGGCAGAGACACTGCTGGACCTGATGAATAAGGTGGGAAGATGGAAAAGCTAAACAAAACATGACATTCTAAAGAGTTGAAATCAATTATCTCAGTCGGTTCCAATTCGGTTTTGATGAGTCAGTGCTATTATAAGTTTCTTCTTTTTTTTTTTTTTTTTTACCTGTTACCTTAAGTACATGACTGTATTTTAGTGATGCAACACTGGGTGGGGTTACAGTTCAGCGGGGGAAGCAGTATTAACCCTTTGAGACTTGAGCCTTAAAATGACCGTCTGGACTTTTTCCTATTTTAGCTGTTAGATGGGCAAACAATTTTTAATGATCAAATTGATTCAGAATCAGAGAATCGGCCCCCTACACTTTCCATTTAATTTCCCTGAAATGGTGCTACTCATCGCTGCCATTTGTTTAATCTGACGATTGCTTACAAAAACAAAATATAGTCCACAGTATCTGGTTAAGGATTTTCTCTCGATTCTTGAATCACAAATCCAGCTGCAGAAACGTCTGTCCGGCTGCGCTCGATTTGACAAAGTTTGGAAATATTCCGGTGTTCTGACAATCTGTGCTACCTCGTCAGATTTTCCTACCATTGCGCGTCTAGGTAGCTGTCTACCTGCTGGTGCTACCCTTCGTGAACTGCTTCCCTCTTGTTTACATGCCAACACTGTTCTGTTCCTGCTCTGGCATGTTTTTGTGTCGTGACCAGAAGTGTGCAGAGTACCCAAAATTGTACTCAAGTAAGGGTAACACTACTTTAACATATTTTTACTTAAGTAAAAAATAAAGTAGCTGTCCAAGAAATTACTTGAGTAAGAGTAAAAAAAGTAAAGCCTAAAAAGGCTGCTCAAGTACTTGGAATTGATCTGATCAGTTAACATTTGCATGGATTTAACAATTCTTTCATCAGATAACGGTATAAAGTTATGTGCAAATTCTGTTTTATTATAAGGAGTACAATAAAATAATTAATGGATATAAATATAATTGCAAAATAACAAATTGGAAGCATAATAAACTTTTCAAATCAAAATGTTCAACTTAAAACTAATACTTACAGTAGGTAAAATATACATGTTAGAACATGCTTGTTTGGATTAACTGAAATTACACTCTGTAGGTAGAGTATCCAGGTATTTTACTCAAGTAAAAATGGCGATACTTCATAATAAGTAAAAAGTGTGGTGCTGTAAAACTACTTAAGTAAACCTTAACTGAGTAAATGTAACTAGTTACTACCCACTTCTGGCCATGACAACATAAAAACATGACGTTAACATAATTGGTATAACCTTATGATGTAATACTACCAATGAAGTATTTTTGTTAAAGGTATGGTTCCACTTGCATCCTTTGTGCGATCAGATAAAAGGTCTCTCCGAACCAAGCTCCCAAGCTGAATATCATGTGATGCATCTATATCTGTAAATGTTGAACATATTGATAGATGTTTTATTTTTATTTTTTTCATTATATTTACTAAAAGTCTATTCAAATTTTCTTTGCTGGTCCCAGGTCAGTGACTGCTTCAGTTTACAGTGTATCAGCACCTTTGTTCTGGATGAGGATGGCACCGGTGTGGAAACCGAGGAGTTCTTCCAAACACTGCCAGAGAACACGGTTCTTATGGTCCTAGAAAAAGGACAGAAGTGGACACTACATCCTGTAAGGCGCTTGTTCATTGTAATGACCACTAGATGGAACTCTTTGTCAGTTCATCAATACCTCAAAATGATGATTGACTTTATTTATTAGAAAGAAAAGCTAGTAATTATAGTCCAGCTTGTTGCATTTCAGATTTTTAAGCTAAATAACAAAAACTTGAATTATGCGGTTTGCCATTTAAATTGAGAATGTCAGCAAATATTAATTTAAAGGTCTGATTCACTTATTATTTTTTTCCAATGATTTTTTTTCCTATGGTCTCTAGCCCAGTTAAGGCTTGTGAGCCGTTTTGTGGAAAAAATTCTCACTCCTGTTTCAGGAGGTTGCAGTTTTTGGAAGCAGTGGGTGGGGTGAAATGTCAGGATCAGGAGTCTAACTCATTATTATTATTATTAATATTTAAGTTGTGCAAATGTCTCATCTTTGATTGGCGTACAGCAATTTGACTCTTATGATGCCTTCGATCAAATAATTAACTAACTTTGCTGGTGGTGTTCCAAGACACATTCCAACTGTTTCTTCCTCAGCGCATCTTTCTTTGGTTAAAAGAAAAATGCAACGGTGACATGATATGTCCACAAATAACCTGCCATGCTGGGGAGTTGCTAACTGTTAGCATTCACCAGCCAAGATGCGCTCTCCTCTCTCTGGCCCACACCTTCCTGCAGGCGGTCGTAAGACAAGGTGGGCGTGGCCAGTATGATTTTTCTACGTAGATAAAATGGCTTTCTCTGACTCGCTTGATTTAAGCTCTGATTTCTTTTTGGGGCTGAAGCTGACAACGGGGGTGGGACAACAGTGTGACGTGCAGCATACACGTCCTGCCCAGAGTGAAGGATTGTATTTTTAAAAAAAAGGGCGTGCGTTTTAATCAGTGAATGATGCCTTTTTTTAAAATTAGTCTTTAGTCCAAGTGTCTCTTATCATAAGCTGCTTCTGCCAACAAAATATTCTTCCAACCAAATGATGTATCTTATGTGTTCCCAACCCCCCCGCCCTCCTGTCGCCTTACAGAACAGCCCCTCTAGACTTCAGTCCATCGAGCGTCTGCAGCAGAATCGCTCTGATGTGGCCAAGCTGACCTTTGACCTCTACAAAAACAACCCCAAGGATTTCATTGGCTGCCTCAATGTGAAAGCGACTCTGTACGGTGCCTACACTGTGTCCTACGACCTGAGATGCTACGCAGCCAAAAAGATGCTCAAGTGAGTGAAGACTCTGAAATGTGTATCTGAGACTTTTAGTCTATTTGAATAATGCAGGTAGCACAAACAGGACTTCTGGCCGACTGCTCAAACGATTTTATAGTCCATTTATAAACGGGCATGGAGGTCAGTTCATTTAATTCATGGGTAATGCTAGGTGATTGGCTGACAAGGTTTTTATGTTTTCCTAGTATTAGGCTCCAGTCTGATAAACGATGCCTAGCTTCCTGACTGCTGGGGAGCAAAACAATCACCACACCATGATGCTGCCATAACCATGTTTCACTATAAGGATAGTGTGATGATTAGCCAGAAATGCTAGGTTTACTCTCAAATGCTTGGATTTGATCTCGTATTGTCAAAGGGCTCAATCCACGTTTGCGGTGCCTCCTACATGTCTTATGACTAACTGAAACAGGATGTTCCATTTCTTGTAGTTTTCAGTTTTAGATGATTGATTCAATAGTGCTGCATGAGCTCAAATCTGGGGCTATTGCTTTCTAACTTACCCCTGGTTTACACTTCTGCACAAATTTATCTCTGACCTGTCTGCTGTGTTCCTTGGTCTTCATGATGCAGGTTGTTTTTAATGATCTCCCAAAAAATCTAGTAGGCCTTTTCAGAACCGCTGTTAAATGTTTGCGTTTAGCCCCATAAAGATGAACTAGGACCATGGCTCCCTCTTTAAGAATTAACCTTTTGAGTTGAACTATTGTAGAACTGAGTCGATATGAAGTCTGGTCTTTACTGAAAAAACCTTATTAGAACAGTTGACTTCACCTCTTGAAATTGCAAATCCAGTTTTTAAATGACTCTGCTCTGTGAAGGCCTCAGAAGTTTGTTGGAGAACATCTGTCAACAAACATAAACCAAGGAACACAGCAGACAGGTCGGGGAGAAAGTAGTGAAGAAGTTTAAAGAAAGCCATCAGAAGACCCTTTCGTAGTTTGCCACAAGTGGAGACGGTGCACGTTCAGAAGGTGCTGTGGTGTCATGAGATAAAGTTGTATACTTTTTTGACCTGCATGGAAAGACCGTATTGCAGAGAAGTTGTAATGCATGTCCCCATCGACATTCACCTTCTAGCAGTTCAGTAAACTTTTTTTTTTTTTTTTTTTTTTTTTTTTAAACATACAGCCATAGTTATAATTGAATGATTTTCGAGTTAAGCCTATTAATGCCAGGATGGCATTATCAAAATTCCGTCCTAATTCCATGATTTGTAAACTAACCATGGGTTTTCTACAACCAGTCTGAACTAGAACTATTTTGCAAAGAATGACCAAAAATGTCAGTCTTTACATGAGTGAAGCTGGTAAGTCTACCCTAAAAAATGTTGCTACTGTGATTACAGTGAAGATGGTTCTACAATGTATTAGCATAGGGGCTGGGTGCCTAATATGCCAACACCTAAACGGCAAACATCGGATTTAGTTATGAAACGCATCTTTGTTCAGCTTCACATTTAAACACTACTTTGTTGGCCTGTCACATAAAATACGTTGTTGTTGTAACGTGACACAAACATGGAGGTGGTGTGAATACTTGTGCGGACCACTGTATCAGCTTAGGCCTAAAGGTTTGACCGCATTCTTTGTTGCTCTGTATGCATATTAATTTGCACTACATCAGTACATACTGTGTGTGTGTATATATGTCACGTTGCGTCAGATGTGTATTTCTGCTCCCGCACAAGGGATAGGACTATTTCTGCCCGCTCTCCTCCTCATTCTGCCTTTGGGCTGTGCCCGCAGGGAGGCTCTTCGATGGACCATCTTCTCCATGCAGGCCACGGGCCACATCCTGCTGGGCTCCTCCTGCTACATCGAGCAGCTGCTGGAAGAAGAGGAGCGTGCTGAGAAGAGGCTGGCACTGCCGCAGGAGGGCAGGATCAGACAGCTTCAGAGCATGCTGCTGGGAAAGATCTCCTACTGATGATGCTCTGGAGACAGAAGTAGACATGCTATATCCTCCTAGATTAGGTCACAGTGTAGATTAAACAGATGGGCTGTTTATATCTGGTTAGTTTTTGTCATAACTTTAAACTTTTTTCTGTTGTTACACTTTCTGTTTGAGTATTGTAGTTGTTCTTCAGAAAGCACTCTTATTTACTGTTATGTATCTTGTTCCCACA
Source organism: Valencia hispanica (assembly GCA_963556495.2). Lineage (NCBI taxonomy): Eukaryota > Metazoa > Chordata > Actinopteri > Cyprinodontiformes > Valenciidae > Valencia > Valencia hispanica. The sequence continues at coordinate 41,859,662 of OY747708.1, read as the reverse complement.
GAAATGTAATAAATAAAAGCACCTTGTTTTATTTCTCTCTGTCTAGCTCTGAGAGTAAAATTCTGAAGCGAATTTCTGTCGTGCTCTGGGAGCCCATTAATCCGGCTTTATATGCGGTTCCAGATCATAGTCGCTGTAATTGGCAACAGGTTCAACTGTCTCTCCCACGCTTCCCTAATTGTTGCCTGGTCCGTACTGTCTTGTCAGCTGCAGCCTGCCTCTGACTCAGAAAACCAGAGGACGAAGGAACACAGGGAAGTACTGCAGGAGGAAAGTGGGGGTGTGGGGGGTGGCAGCGAACCAAACAGCGGTACTGGTTACAGCTGGAGACGGAAGCGCCACTTTTGCGGGAGGGTAGCAAATGAAGCAGGACAGATTTTCACAAAATTGTGTCTGTGTCCTAAAAAAGATAAATGTCAGATTCATTAGGGTTTGTGTAACTGGTTCCCTTTCATAATCCAGTTTTTTTTTTTTTCTATTCGAAGTTTTATTTAAGTTTTCTACTTTCTTTTTTTTTTTTTTTTTTAAATATGTGGGGAAGAATTTGTACTTCTGAGAGAACTACAATAAATACTAGGTATTGGGTTGTATTAACAGAATTTATCTAAGCAAGTTATGTTGCATATTCCGTAAAGTCATGTACAAACACTTTAGGATCATTCTGCATAAAGCAGAAGTTGATTCTGAGTTTCTAGTTCTGAAGCATTATGGTCTGTAGCTACAAAAATACCAATCAGAATTGAGGTGCTGCTCTCTGGCTTTTACCTGCCAATATCAGCTTTAGCTATTTGGATTTTTAAGGGGTTTTTGTGTTTCAGAATCAAAATGGGAACAGACTTGGGCCTGCTATACATTGAGACAAAACGGGTATCGTCTAAAAAATAGTATGTTTAAAAATGGCACCACAGTAATTAAGTTGTTTGTCCACATGAATTCACACAAACCGGCTTAAAATGCTGCAGTACATACGCTGGGCCCACTGGCGGCGTGACACTGCCAGACAAACACTGGGCATGCGCAGTCAACCCGGTGGCAAACACGACAAATCTAGCTTTAAAAAGCATTATATATATATATAGCATTTTATATTTATATTTGTGCAATCTGCAACATATTGGTATCTTTTTTATTTTTGTTTTTTTTCTGTCTTGTGTATTCAATGACACATTTTTTCCCAGTCTCTCTGTATTTACTCCTGCTTATACTGGCCACGAAGGTAAACTTTTTTACTGTTTTTTTAATTTTATTTTGTTGACAACCTGCCGAAGGGACTAAAGATGGAAATTAGCCATAGGCTATAATTTTGCATATTTACATGTACATGTTCATTATGTATTGTCCCCATTGTAAATAAACTCAAATGAGAGCTTTATTCAAAAAGCATATTGTGTCTGGTTCTCCAGATCCATTTATTGCTGCTGGTAATAAATCGTATTCTAGGATCCATAATGAGGTCAGTATTTGCTTTATTAGGATCGCAACACCGTACGGCTCCATGTTTACTCTATCACAGAGTTAAATATAAGAATGGGACGGCGACATCATCCACTCAGAATAAATGCTGGAGAGCTCATAATCACGGAGACAACTGAGCTGGTGTTGAGATTTCTCCACCCTGCTTTAAAACCTGATCGTTTACTGTGCCCTGAAATGCCAGGTCGTTGTGGATGAGACACCTATTCGATTACAAATCTTGGCTGCTACTCCTGGTTTCATCTTGTAGAGGGGGCCTTAAAGATGTATTTTTTTCTTACCTTCTTTGCGTGGTCATTTATATCAGGATCAGAGTCTGAAAAAAACTGAAATTAACTGTTTTCAGGCTTTGATTACTTTAAATTATTTGCATCTGGAATGTAAAGCGTACAACAACACAGTGTTTGTACAATGTACTACAAACAATTGCTGCTTTCTTGGGCGTCGCCATGTTGAAATCCAGACTTCTCCGACTTTAACTGGAACGCTTGCAACTGGGGTGTGACGTCATTCCCAGTTCCGACTTCCGAGGTAAATAGAACGCACCATATCATGATGCAGATGATTCCGGTCTCCAGAAGACTTCTTGTTGCACCTCTTTATCTGTTTGAATCCCTATCATACAATTCAGGTGTTTAGATATTGCCCATGAAATTATTCTCCCGATTCCACTCTGAAAGGTCACCTCTGATTTCATCCTGCTGGTGAATGCTTTACCCTCCTGTAAAGAGGACAACTCCTCCCAATCCATTTTCTATCTCTTTTCCAGATGTGGTCTTCTGTCTGACTGCTATTTTTTTCAAATGTATTTTCTGTTTGAAAGAAGGAACTTTGAGAAGAGATGTTATGCTTATAATGAACTTTAAAAAAATATATATTTTTTCATTTTTTCACCTTACAGTCCATATGACCTAGAAGTGTGCCTCTAGCCCAGATACCCGGATTATCCTAGTTCAGGTCCTGGTTTTATGTCACTACATCAGAATTGTTGGTACTTTTCAAAACACAACAACACAACATATTATTCTATCAGTTCAAACACACAAAACCGGTTTCTGATAAAAGCTCAGGCTCATAAGTCTATGTGTTTTAGGCTTGATGACAATATAGATCTGGTGTACTCCTCCTCCTCCTCCTCCATCAGCCAGTCAGTGAAAGTCATGCTGATAGCGGAGTCCTCAGAGGATCCATCAGAAGCTTTATCTGTGCCCGTGGACAATGCTGCAGTTTGTCTGTCTCATGTTCTCCCTGCTGGAGCTGTTTGTGCAGCTGATGAGCTTCTGTTCCGCTGCTCCACAGGACTGAGTGAGGGTTCAGCTTCACATAAACTCTTTCCGCTTACAGGTTGCAGACATGCATCACTGAGAGCACGGTCCGGGCGCGGAAGGTGAGACGTTTCCATTCCTAACGAGATATTTGATCTGGTTTTTATTGTTTTTTGTTTTTTAAATTTTTATTAATATTATTATTATTTTGAATAAATGGCTTTCTGGTAGTTGAGGAGAAACATTTATAACTGCAGTTCCCTGTTGATACGAGTCTGCATTTGTGGGCAAGCTCCTACAAATTGCATTGGGTGAACTTTTACGCATCAGAAGTGAATTCCGAATTTTGCATTTAGATGTCTAAAGCTGTGGAAACAGCACTTTAAACTTATTTTAAGATTCAACTTTAACGCGTTAATGCCATGCATGCTTTATTCTTTTGCAGCCGTTGCAATGGCGCATCGCTCTGCGTGCTGCTCGGCACAGAGCGTGCTCAAATATCGATTTTTGCAGAGGAATCTGGGTTTTATTGGGAACCTCGGGCTGTAGGCTATATGTGGGAGAGCGCGGTGCTTGACACAGTAACGGGCTGCGAGGCTGTGCGTTTCTCCCACGCTCCTGAGGGAGCCCTCGATGCAGCCCGCTGGAAACATCTCACCGCGCTCAACACAGTGCGCCTGGCTGCTTGGATGCACCTTACACCGTTAGTGTCTGACTGTGCAAGCCGACAGGATTTAAAGCGCTGTTTAAATCCCTATTAGTTATTTCCATATGAGGGTTATGTGTAATAATCACTGTGGTTATCTCATCATCTTCTGTAGGTGTTTGTATGATTCTATCTATTAATCAACTTGGCTGCCCTACAATAACTGTTTCCAACAGATATACCTTCAGTTTTGTTTTCTTTGTTTCCTATGCATTTGATTTAAGTCATTGCAAAAGTATTCTCACCCCTTTTCGTAATTTTCACCTAAATACCACAAACTTTCATGCATTTTATGAGTCATATCATTTGATAGACCAACACAAGTCATAATTGTAAAGCAAAAAGAGAGTGATGGTTTTCAAATTCATTTACAGCACAAAATAATTTTACCCCAACCCCCCCACTATCCCCTTACTCTGATACCCCTAAATAAAATCCAATAAACTCTGTGTAACTTAGTAGTATTGTAAATGCAACTGATGTTGTATTGAAGTTGTTGCACTGAATTTTAAAGCATAGTTTGGTTAGAAAACAGACGTCCAAGCTATGAATATCTGCCAGCAGAATACAAAAAGTGTGGTACAACTGTAAACCAGCAAACCAGCGATCCACTCCCCAGGTTTGAAAGTCTGGTAAGGGGACAGCTATTATCCGGCATGTCACAATTTTGGAGTTTATTTTGCTCTTGCATTACGTTGTGGCACTACGTTTGCGGCCTATAGCAGAGTCCAGTGTGAATGTTTTTGTCGGTGTATATGCTTATGCTACGTGTTCATGGCAACCCAATTTCCCCTTTGGGGATTAATAAAGCTAACCTTAACTTTATTGCAGGATGGCAAAAAGAAAATAATGCAACTTCGGTCTGCAGTTTGCCACAAGCCAGAAGGCACCTATAAAACACTTAAAGTGGACGAAACCTGTGTTGCCCATCACGCTGACCATACCATCCCTTCAGCGACACAAATGGTCAAAGGTTTCTGTCTCTACTTGTGCAAAGCTGTTACAGACATAAACCAAAGCGCTTAAAGCAAAAAGTAGTTCTAAAAAGTAGTACTCTACTCAGGGCGCCGATTACAAATGCAATAAATGTCTATCCAGACTTTCGTTTGTAAAATAATAATAATAATAATAATAATAATAGATTAAATCCATCCTCTTCACAATTATGAGCTTCTCTTTGTAAGATCTGTGTATGGTTGTAATGATACAGAATGTGAAAAAGTTTGAGCAACATAATTACTTCCCTGCATTCCCAATCTATGTTAATAAAATATGGATTTTAGGTGCTGGACCGTTTCCACTGCTTGTTGTTTACCCTTGGGTTGAAGATGACACTGACGATTAGCTACAGACAGACACCCAGAGCCATCCAAAGTACGTCAAACATTACATCCAGAAAGTCCACATGCTACATTGTGCAGTTTTTGACATGAAGCAATTTGTGAATACAAGAAAAGGGTGGAAAGAAAGAACTAAAGACATAGATGTACAGAGGGCAAAGCGCTATTACTAGGAAACTACATCAGATGCAGCAGCAAGATGAGTGATTGAGCAGGGAGGTGTTGCTGGCAACAGTGTGGAGGTGGAGATAAGCAGAGAATGAAAAAGGGAGAAGAGCTCTGTTCTTCTGTGGAGGGCTTTGATTGCAAAGTTAAGGAGGAAAGCACAGAAGACAGAAAGCCTGTGTGTGTTTGTGTGTGACTGTTTCCAGTTCGCCAGATTGATTAACTGACCTCTAATCCTCATTCAGTTGAGTTACCTAATCAATTCTATTCTGAACGCTACTTTCCGTCCACTTTCTTTCTTTTGCTTTTTAGCGGCTGGCTGTTTCAGCTCCATATTGTATCTGTTGTGATGAATAATTCAGACAGCATGTGCAACACTTGGAGCTCGGATGCTCTTCCCTCAAACCTGAATCTACCATTTGGAAAGTCTATCTGAATAATGGATTTGTATTCAGTAGTATGCAAAGTAGTAAAAAGAGCAACTCAATAAATGTGCAATAGTTCTTGTCTCTGTTTATTGTCTGTTGCCATTTGAAAGCATATGCACACAAAGACTAAAAAAAGAGAGGAGTTAAAAAAAAAACTTTGCAAAACATGAGCTGCTTTATTTTTTTTCTCACTCATCTTCTCCCTTAAGGTGCTCTATGGTGCTCTAAGGTGCTATATGCCTCAGATTATTTCTTCCAGCCTCTCACTACCTGCAGCAGAAAATGAGACATTTTTTAACACAGAGACTGCTAATAAAAAATCCAAAGATCTATTATTCTTAAAATATAATAAGTATAAACACCCAGCTTTTGAGGTTAGTATGCTGGCTAGTTATATATATATATATATATATATATATATATATATATATATATATATATATATATATATATATATATATATATATATATATATTACACACAGTGGGGTAAAAAAGTACTTGGCAGCCACTGATTGTGCAAGTTGTCCCACTTAAAAGGATGAGAGGGGTCTGTAATTTTCATCATCAGTACACAGACAGAATGTAAAAGATACATATTTACATAATGGGGCAGAAAATAAGTATTTAGCACCTGCAACCAAGCAAGAATTCTGTCCCTCACATATCTGTTACTTCTTCTTTAAGAAGCTCTTCTATCTTCCACTCGTTACCTGTATAATGGCACCTGTTTGAACTCGTTATCTGTTTAAAAGACATCTGTCCACACCTTCAAACAGTAAGACTCCAACCTCCACCATGGGCAAAACCAGAGAGCTTTCTAAGGACACCAGGGACAAGATTGTACACCTGCACAAGACTGGGATGAGCCAATCTACAATAGGCAAGCAGCTTGGTGAGAAGAGATCAACTGTTGGAGCAATTATTAGAACATTGAATAAATACAAGATCACTGACAATCTCTCTTGACCTGGGGCTCCATTCTAGATCTCACCTGGTGGGGTACACAGGATCTGCAGAACAGTGAGGAAACAGCCCAGAACGACACAGGGGAAACCGGTCAATGACCTGAAGAGAGCTGGGACCACAGTAACAAAGGTTACTATTAGTAACACACTACATCATCGTGGATTCAAAACCTGCAGCACTCTAAAGGTCTCCCTGCTTGGCCCAGCACATGTTCAGGTCCGTCTAAAGTTTGCCAGAGACCATCTGGATGATGCAGAGGAGGATTGGGAGAAGGTCATGTGGTCAGATGAGACCAAAACAGAACTCTTCGCTATAAATTCCACTCACCGTGTTTGGAAGGGGAAGAATACTGAGTTGCATCCCAAGAACACCCACTGTGAAACATGGGGGTGGAAACATTATGCTTTGGGGGAGCTTTTCTGCAAAGGGGACAGGACTACTGATCTGTGTTATGGGAAAGATGAATGGGGCCATATATTATGTGATTTTTGGGCAAAAACCTCCTTCCATAAGTGAGAGCATTGAAGATGAAACGTAGCTGGATCTTCCAGCATGACAATAATCCCAAACACATCGCCCGGGCAACGAAGGAGTGACTATGTAAAAAGAATTCAAGGTTCTGGAGTGGCCTAGCCAGTCTCCAGATCATAACCCAATAAAGAATCTGTGGAGGGAGTTGAAACTCTGGGTTGCCCAGCGACAGCCCCAAAACATCACAGCTCTAGAGAAGATCTGCATGGCAGAATGGGACAAAATATCAGCTACAGTGAGTGGAAACCTGGTTAAGACTTACAGGAAACATTTGATCTGTCATTGCCAACTAAGGTTAATTTACAAAGGATTGAAATGAAGTTTTGTTGTTGGCCAAATACTTATTTTCTGCACCATTATACAAATACATTAATTAAAAATTATACAAGAAGATTTCCTGAAAATGTTTTTCCCCACATTCAGTCTCTCACAGTTGAAGTGTACCTATGATGACAATTACAGACCTCTCATCTTTTTAAGTGGGAAAACTTGCTCAATCAGTGGCTGCCAAATACTTTTTTGCCCTACTCTGTCTGTGCAAGAACAATTTGAGATTTTTTTCACACATACAAAAGAGATTGCATAAATAGTAATTGCATGACAGCATAACTATAGGCTGATACAATACTGGGGTTTCTGATACTGTACTGTATGTGCTGCATGATTTTTATTGCTGTGACTGGTGCTGCAATTTCACATTTTACATAACGTTTTTGCAGTTTTTCAATAGAATTTCCTAACTTGTATCAAACTGGTTAAAATACTATTTGCCAAGTTCACTTACTGTCCCTTGGTCTTTTAATTATATCATAGCCCTGCATCAAGATGTGTGGGTTGTCATGGTGATGCACCAAGGAGGAGGATGTTTATGAAAGCTGCAGAGAAATTGGATATGCAGGGGAGATTGTTTCGTCAAATAGCACATGCCTTCTCAATTCATCTCATTTCAATCTTATTGTCAGATTCACATCAGATTAAAAACAGTACAATCCGGAATATAGCACATTGGAAATTTAGTTGGTCATCAATGACAATTGGTCAAAAAGGCCAACTGCCTTGAGTTATCCATATGAGAGGAATCCCTCAGACTGAAAAAGCAAGTGCCAACAGTGGAAAATAACTTCTCCTTTTTAACAGGAGCAACCCTCCAGGAGAACCTGGCATGGTGTGAGAGGCCATCAACTGGTACCAGCTGTGGGTTAGGAGGACAGAAAGGAAACAGAAAAAAAACAAAAAAAAACAAAAAAGCACCAGTTCAGGCATACTTTCTATGGAACAGAAAAACAAACAGCACACAAAGTAAATGACAGCAACAGGACTATCAATAGCTCTGTCCAGGAAGGAGACAACCAAAGGCTAAAGCACTGAGCCAGGAGCAGTTTCAATGGGAAAGCCCAGAGGATGATGTCATGGCATTGTAAGCTTCTAGTATTTCGCAACATTTGAGTTAACTGTGTTCACATCGGAGGATTGATTTAAGGGCAACACACTGCTTCGATGTTTGATGTCACAATAAAATCTAAATGTATCAGATATCAGAAAAGTCTGAACTGTCCATTGTGAATAACTAATGTGAGACCAGACTGTTATTATTGGTTAGTAGTGGTTTTCACCTTGGAACTCTCCCATAGTTGATGGTTTTGGTCTAGTCTCTTTCATATTATTGAATGATACATATAAATGAAGCAAAAAAAAAAAGACCTTCTGGGATTTAGATGTTCTGGGTTCTCTATCACCCCCTGTAGGAGTCATTGGTTTACTCCTGGAGTAAATCTGGTTGGCCTGCCACTCCCAAGAAGGTTCACCACTGTTCTATGTTTTCTCAATTTGTAGAAAATGTCTCTTGCTGTGGTTCCCTGGAGTCTCAAAGCCTTAGAAACAGCTTTGCAACCGTTTTGCAGACTGATGTCAATGACTTTATTTGTCATTTGTTGCTAAATTTCTTTAGATCAGTGGGCAAGATGTCTTGGTTTGTGAGAGCTTTTAGTTGTCGCCATGTTGTCAGACATGTTCTGTTTGTTTGTTTGATAAATTCATTAATGGCTAGTGATTCAGGACCAAAAAACAGAAAAGTAGTTCATCACAGGTATTTCGTGATTCAACAAGGGGTCATACTATGGGTATATTAGGGGCTATATAGTCATAATCAATAAATTCCAATGAGGCTCATTTGTTAAATTAAGATAACATTTTTTTGAAAACAACCAGTTTTTGGTCTGATCCAATGATCTTTTCCTAAATTGAAAACCGAAGGGAAATTCCTTGTTTGTGAACACAAACTTGATCAATAAAGCTGATTCTAATCCTTCTAAATGTCATGTCTTTAAGTGTGAGCAGAAAATCAGCTTAATTAACAGAATTAAAGGCTTGAAATTATCAGTCTGTATGTAATTAACCTATATAATTTGTTTCATGTATTGAATCAAGTTGCAGAATTAATTGAACGTTTCAATAGTATTCAGATTTATTGAATAGCTGCATATTCAGGTGTGCTTGGATTTTTATTTTTTAATCATAGTTTGAAAAGAGGATTTTGTATTTGATCAGATTATCTTTGACCAATAGGAAAATTTGTTTGATAATTTGTTTAAATGTGCAAGCAAACAAATCTGTAAAGGGGCAGATACTTCTGTATGTCATTGCATCCTTTTCCTTCCACCTCACAGTTATACCCCATCTTGTGTTAGTCTATCACATACAATTCCAATTAAACCATAAGTTTTTTTGTTACCTGAAGAATGTGAAAAGGTTTAAGGGGCATGAACAGTTTTTCAAAGTACCACTTCACTGGTAAAGTCACAACCATACAACGTCCACACGATCATATTCTTGAGGTTGACCTCAAATTTAAAGGTCAGTCCTTCCCTCAGTAGATGCACTGACCAGTCTCTTTGAGAAGGACAGAAATAGAGCTGTAAGTCAGGTCGACCAGAGGACCCTGTGGCGGATTTGTTATATGCGTTTCATCTCCTGGAATCAAACATTCACAGCTCTGTAATGCACTCCTGACTTTCATCATCTCTCCTTTCAGCCTCACCACAAAGTCATTTAATGTAGACTTAGCGGGTGTTTTGGAGAGTAACTTACTCTGTGTGTACCTGACTGTGCGTGGCATGTTCATGTAGCAGTCCAGATGTGTGTGTCTGTGTGTGTTTTCTCTCTCAGGCCAATTGTGCTGAGGATGAGAGGTGGACTGCAAATATTTAACCCGACATTTTGTCTCCATCGTAGTGAGCTGATCTAGAGAGAGTGTTCAAATTCGAGCTTGATTTTTCAGTAAGGAGTCTGTTACAAACACACATCGTGGTCTATGTACTTGCGGTATGTTCTTGTGTTGCCACTTTACAGTGACATTTCTCTAGTTTTATCCAAGTGATGTGAGACCCATTGCTTTGCTAGCTTTTTGCCCACACTTTCACAACAGGTGATTGATGTCAACTTTTTTACACAAAGAGGCAAACTAACTGATTCTTCAAGTCCAAACAAGAGACTGATTTTCTAATTTATTCATAATCCACAAGTTGCTAAAAATAAAAAATAAATTACCTGAAAACATCCGTAATTATATCTGATAGTTAAATTAAACCCTTCTTATCACAAATTATGTCACATTTGATGCTTTCAGCAACAAAAAATGACAGATACTTCATTCTCATGACAGCTTTCCTTGACTGACTTGACAGCCTGAAAGGATTTTAGGGAGCGTCTTTGAATAATTTTACATTATAATGAAGAAAGAGCATTATTTGAACATAAGCACAGCATGTCAACTCTCAGATGAAAAGAAAAGTGGAGGTATTTAATGAATGCCTCCTTGTTTACTTAACATGTCATTCTGGAGGAGTAACTGCTAATTAGGGAGCCTTTATGACACTTAAGCTGCTGCTAATGTGGAATATTATTATAATAAACAGCAAAACTGCCGCTAATTAAATGAGGTGTGTTTATATATATATATATATATATATAATACACTGCTAAAAAAATAAAGGGAACACTTAAACAACACAATGTAACTCCAACTCAGTCACACTTGTGTGACTGAGTTGGAGTCCACTTAGGTAGCAACACTGATTGACAATCAATTTTACATCCTGTTGTGCAAATGGAATAGACAACAGGTGGAAATTATAGGCAATTATCAAGACACCCCCAATAAAGGAGTGGTTCTGCTGGTGGTGACCACAGACCACTTCTCAGTTCCTATTCTTTCTGACTGACGTTTTGGTCACTTTTGAAGGCTGGCTGTGATTTCACTCTAGTGGTAGCATTAGACGGAGTCTACAATGCACACAAGTGGCTCAGGTAGTGCAGCTCATCCAGGATGGCACGTCAATGCAAGCTGTGGCAAGAAGGTTTGCTGTGTCTGTCAGCGTATTGTCCAGAGCATGGAGGCACTACCAGGAGACAGGCCAGTACATCAGGTGACGTGGAGGAGGCTGTAGGAGGGGAACAACCCAGCAGCAGACTGCCATTTGGTACCGAGATGAGATCCTCATACCCCTTGTGAGACCATATGCTGGTGCGGTTGGCCCTGGGTTCCTCCTAATACAAGACAATGCTAGACCTCATGTGGCTGGAGTGTGTCAGCAGTTCCTGCAAGAGGAAGGCATTGATGCTATGGACTGACCCGCCTGTTCCCCAGACCTGAATCCAACTGAGCACATCTGGGACATCATGTCTCCCTCCATCCACCAACGCCACGTTGCACCACAGACTGTCCAGGAGTTGGCGGATGCTTTAGTCCAGGTCTGGGAGGAGATCCCTCAGGAGACCATCCACCACCTCATCAGGAGCATGTCCAGGCGTTGTAGGGAGGTCATACAGGCAGATGGAGGCCACACACACTACTGAGCCTCATTTTGACTTGTTTCAAGGACATTAAATCAAAGTTGGATCAGCCTCTAGTGTGTTTTTTTACTTTAATTTTGAGTGTGACTCCAAATCCAGACCTCCATGGGTTGATACATTTTATTTCCATTGATAATTTTTGTGTGATTTTGTTGTCAGCACATTCAACTATGTAAAGAACAAAGTACTTAATAAGAATATTTCATTCATTCCGATCTAGGATGTGTTATTTTAGTGATCCGTTTATTTTTTGACCAGTGTATATACTATAAGAAAAAACGTCAGTTCATACAATTAGATACATTTATGATGATCTCATTTTCAATGTGAACAAGTGCAAATAGAAAATTGCAGATTTTTGAAACAGTAGAAAAATGTCTGGTTTTGTTCTGATGGCTGTTCTAGAGCCTCTAGAACTAATGGAAGGAAGAATAAAAAAAGAACATATGGGACAACCTTGAGACTCATCTTCATAACACAGTAACTTGACAACAGGAAATCCTTCCTGCTCCCAATAATTACCCATCTGTATTGACTCTTTAGAGACACTTGACACCTTCTCATTACTGATTTCTCTTGTTTGAAACGAATAAAGTGAGAGTGAGACTTTGGTGGGTGCTGGGTATTTATCTCTTTTGTCATCTTGGACTTTTGCCATTTTGGTGGCTTCACTGTTCAAGCTTAGTTTATTTTCTAATACTAAACCAAATTATGCTATCTTTGAGATTTGGTTTTTTCACTTTCTGACCTTTTGTATTGGTTACAAAGTTTTTTTGTTAATGTCAAGCCTCATCTAATATACAGGTCTAAGCTACAGCTATGAATAAACTTTTTATCAATTTGGGTTTAAATGAGGTCTACATATAGCTTTAATGTGTAAATCGGGTGTTATGTGAAATGAATTATTATGTCACATCTGTACCCTACCAGGAACTTGTGTGCCTGATGTTCTTGCTGGCTGAAAGATTTTTTTTTTTGCTTATATTTAAAAAATCTGTTTAACAGTTCTGTACTTAATGACAGCTGTGGATGTTTTTTTAAGAAGTGTCAAACAAAACAAAATAAAAATAAAAGTGGGTCTTTTAAAGTTCAATTTCTTACTGGATTAAAAAACAGATATGGAAAAGGGAAACTTGGCCTCGTTTGAATCGTTTACTGTAATCTACAGTATTACTAATTTTTCAATAGAAGTATTCAGAAAAATTGTTAAAAAGGGCCTCTTGAGGGCTTGGTAGGCAGAAGACTTTTATAAAGAGATGCTGACTAGATCTCTTTTTCTCTGTTTGCATTTGCAACACTAAACGCCACTGGGAAAAGCGGAATTTCTTGTTAAACTCACTCGCCACGTCGTAAATGTCAGGCGTCTTTTTTGTTTTTTATTTATGTTTTTAGGAGTAAAGTGGGGAAAATGTTTCAATTGGTGGCCTTTCTCTATAGTTTTTTAAATATTTATTAATGCTTTATTCAAATTGTGCCTTTTAGTACATGTGAAGTGTTAAGCTTGATACATATTTGTAATTTTTTTTTTAGGAATAAGAAAGGTTTAGGGTATACTGATATTTAACCCTCCTATGTTAAGATTTTGTAGAACCTCCCTTCATTTCAAGTATCTTCAGGCCTGTCTCTTCTTTGCAAAATACCTCTCAGTCAGATTGGATGGGGTAATATTGTGTGACAGTAGTGGATCTAAGAGGATTTAGGCCTAGACTTTGACTGGTTCTTTCTAACACATGTATATCATTTTATCTAAACTTTTCCATTCCAGCTCTGTTTGCATGTTTAGGATTGTTGTCTTGGTGGAGGTAAACCTGTGCACAGTCTGATGCCTTTAGCAGCTTCTAAGGTCATCTTTCAGCGTTGTCCTGTTTTAGCCGTTTCCATGCTCCAATCAGCTCCAATCGGCTTCCCTCCCCTGCTGAAGGAGAAGATCTGCACAGCCTGATGCTGCCGCTGCCAGGCTTCACCATGGGAATGGTGTATTTAGGGTGATGTGTAGTGTCACCTTTTTCCACATTAGCTGTGTTTCTTAAATGGCTCGTATGTAATAGCAAGTAATTATTATTGCTTTATCTCAACAGAGCTCTTGTCATTGAGACTCCTCCATAGAGGCCAGGTTTCTGGAGTGTGCAACTAATAGTTGTTATGTAAACAAATTCTCCTCCTTGAGCCGTATATCTGTGCAGCTCCTCCAGAGATACCATTGGTCTTTTTGCTGCTTCCCTGATTCATGTTCTCATATGTCAGTTTAGGTGGACTGTCAGGTCTTGGTAGGTTTGCAGTTGTACCATATTCCAATTTCAGATTTTGGATTGACTCGGTGAGTTTTCAAAACTGTATTTATAAATCATTCTATACAAGCTAGGTGGCAACATGTAACAGTTCACAGAGTTATATTTGTTGTTCTGTCACACAAAATCTGGAAAAGTTCATGGGGTGTAAATACTTTGCACAGCACTGTATGTTTGATCGATCACCGTATGTTGTCTGGATTATTCATCACACATTTAGGTCTAAGGTTCCTGCAGTGTTCCTGCTAAAGAAAGGGATTATTAAAACCTAAAAAAGCAGCTTCAGGAGAAGAATGAGCTTTCTGATGCAAAACATTACTTTATCTTTTTTTTCAGTATTTTCAATTACAATGAACCGAATCATGGGGTAAAAACTGTCTCAGATTGTCACCGAGAGCATACTTTACATATCCAGTATTGTTAATGTTATTTGTTCTGTGATTAACAACGTTTCTATTTTCATCCAAATTCCTCAAAATATCTCTACTCCATGATGTCTTCTTCATTCATGTATCCCTCTTTATCTCTTATTACTAGCTCTGTCATTTTGACAACCTGTTACATCAGCTTGTCACACAGGAATAGCAAGATTATCTTTGCTGTCATTCATCTTTTTAATCTTTGTGCTGCTGCCTCTGGGGGAAGCCAATGTGTCTAAAGCTGTTCAATTATACATGCCATGTGCTCTCTTGTCTCACACTTTCTGGTCCCTCACACTAGAGGGGAAAGCACTGCAGAGCTTTATGCCTCAGATGTGTGTAGAAAGTGGTGCTACTGGATGCGATACACTCACTTTGTGATTTTATCTGCCTGTTGAGTCTGTGGAGGGAGCTAAATATCAGGGTGGTGGCATAGAGACTTCAAAGATTTGGAGCACATCGGCAAAGATAAAACTTTAGAGTACTAGTGGAAAGATGCAAAATGTTGTTCAACAATTAGAAGAAGTGTTTGGTGGTTGTACTGCCATTAAAGTTGTTTTCGCTGATTGAGGGTATAAAATAGATCTTTATTCACACAATTTAAATAAAAACTGATTACTAATTTTTTAAGACTTATATTCTCTGAACTCTCACAGATTACTCTGGTTCCAGCTTCTTTTTCCATCCTTGCTTGTCTTCACCCAACCTAACCTGACCAGACTTGTCACTTCTCTTTCTCTCCACTTTTGATGAAGACACAGTCTCCTACAAGACCACTACAATTCAGACATCTTAAATGATGAAACTGAAAGTATACAAAATGTTACAGAACTTGTTTTTGCATCCATCCATTGTCTAAACTCGCTTAGTCTTTCAGGGTCGCGTGAGGGCTAAGGCCTATCTCCAGCGGTCATTGGGCAAGAGGCAGGGTACACCCTGGACAGGTCGTCAGTCCGTCGGAGGGAAACATAGACATACACACAAGACAGACTCCCATGCAAGCACACACTCACACCTAGGGGTAATTTATACTGATAGATCACCAGTCATTATTTGTGGAGTGGGGAAGGAAGCCAGGGTACTGTTCCACTATGCAGCTGCTTGTTTTACAGTGGCAGTACTTTACAACTGGTAACTGGTACACCATCTGTTCTGATGGCTCTTTCCAGGGTGTTATGGATTCACCCTGAAGAGGGTGAATTTTCTGGCATACATTTGGCCACCTTTGACCCGTAGTTAGAAAAACATGTGCAAAAATCTAATTGTTTGGAATATTAGTCATATTTGGTGTGGGTAAATGTAATACTTCAGGCTTTAGACTCAGTGTGTTTCACTCCACCACTCCATTCTAAAGCCACTTTTAAACAGAGATGGGTAAGAGTAACAACATTTTTTACTCACTTCAACATATTTTTACTCAAATAAAAGTACAAAGTAGTCATCCAAAAAATTACTCAAGTAAGAGTAAAAAGTATTTGGTAAAAAGGCTACTCAAGTGCTGAGTGCTTGAGTACTTGTTTTGCGATCATATCATAATATCAAGCTATATGCAAATTCCACCATACCCATTTATTTATATAGCACTTAAAACACCCACAGGACCGAAGTGATGCAAAGAGAACAAAATAAAACAGAATGAACAATAAAATCAATAACTCATTCAGTTACTCGCTGTGGGTAGAGTAGTCAGACACTTTACTCAAGTAAGAATAACAATACTTCATAAAAATATTACTCAAGTAAAAGTAGAAAATAAAGGTTGATTAAAACTACTCCAAAAGTTTTCTTTTTCTTCTAAAAGTTAGGCTACTCAAGTAAATGTAACTGAGTAAATGTAACTTGTTACTACCGTCCTCTGCTTTTTAAGCATGTATTTATAGAAAATAAATATGCGGTCATAAAATGCTGTATTTTTCAGTGTATTCAAGATCATATTACTTCGTAACAATAGCACTTAGATTCTGACTGTTGTGGGGTAAACATCCGAGGGTTTTCTTTCCAAAGTGACCCCAACCATGCCTCTACTCCATATGATTCAACAATAGCTTTAATTTTAAATTGGGTATGCTTTTTTAAAAACATTTAATGCGAAAATTGCAGGAATGTTGAGGGGTTAAATATTAAAAACATTATAAAGGTTTTATGTTTTTTTGCAAAAATAGTTTCATAAATAATTTCTTGTAAAGAATCTGCATTTAAAGGGTCTATATCATGCAAAATCAACTTTTTGGAGCTTTCAACCATGTTGTAATGCAATTTTCTTATCCGCCAGAGTGGTTTTTGGCTTAATTCACGCATTTCTCAGTAGTCCTCCTGAATCCTGCACTCTAAACAGCTGCATCGCACTCTCCTGAAAAACGACATAGTGACGGTTTTATGTAACTGTGTCAAACCAGGAAGTGCCCAACATGTCCGCGCCACGCGCCACCCCTGCAGATTAAACACACACGCCCCCTTTTTGGTAGGCAAGAGCTGCGAGAGTCAGAAGCAAAACACTAATAAGGGGCTGTTTACACGACAACGTTGCTGTTTTTGTTTAGTACGCAGGTGAAAACGCACTGCATTTACGTGACAGGGCACGCGATGGAAAACGATGTAGTATACCCGGCCTTTAGATGTCAGTGTGCCCCCGCTTATGGAGTGTTCCAAGGTTTCCCCTTCACAACCCGGAAAAGAAACAGTTCATGATAACGAACAATGGCGGTCATCTTGTAGTTCTCCTTCGTTTAAATAAAGGTGTATTAATTATTTGACGCACACAAGCACAGTATGCGTTTCCGTTGGCGATCGCATAGAAGCCTGATGATCTTTTTCTTACAGAGACCAAATAACTTCAGAAGTTGCATCAGCAGTAACAGAATACCTGGATCCGCCATTGTTGTTGTTTTTCTGTAGAAAGGTGGAGTGCGCAAGTCCAAAATGGCCAATTAACTTATTTCCACAAGCAAGCTCTGCTGTCATGGAAACTGCTGTACAAACATAATTTCTCTCCTACAAGAAATTACATTTGGAATAACAGGAGTATTGTCACGCTGCCCTATTCACTCATCATTGTCCTCACCTGTCCAATCAATCACACCTGATCCTACTCACCTCCTGCCTTTAAAGCCCATCACTTCTCTCCACTCAGTGCCGGATCATTATTGTTGTCTTCCACTCCATGGTGTGTCGTCTTCCTGCCTCTCCGTTCCTGCCCGTTGTCCAGTTTCTCCGTTCCTGCCGTCGTCCTCTACACCACCACCATCATCATCATCATCATCACCTCCTCCTTTAACAAACATCCTGCACCTGCTATCAGCGTCTGCGTTTGGGTCCATACTCCACACACATCCCTGACAGAATGATCCGGCCATAAAATGGACCCAGCACTCGCTGCAGAGATCGCCTCCCTCCGCCAGGACATCAGGGCCAACCTGGTGAAGATCGAGGCCTCTCCTTATCTTCCTGTGCGCATCTCCGGAGCTGAGGAGATCCTCGGAGTGCTCCCTCACTTCCGGAGTGTCTTCTCCGCCCGGGATCTCGCCGATCTGCGGCGTGAGGCGGAGAGGATTTGCCAGGAGGCGTTGGACCAGATCGCCGGTCCGCCCTCTCCGCCTCCACCTTCTGGCCGCAGGCGGCGGTCCCGCCGAGCCGGAGTTTCCGGGAGCGGGGAGAAGAGCGGCGCTCCCACACGGACCAACAACGTCGGCTGCATCTCCGCGCTGCACGCACCGCCGGTTCTCTCCCGTCTTTGTCACTCCTCCAGCTGGCTCTTCGGGGGCTCCTCACATCCAGGAAGAGGAGCTGTTCGAATTCTTCTATGGGGCCTACCTCTTCTATGAGACCTACCTCTGCTCCAGGGGAGATCTAGCCTGCTGTGAGCACGTTCCAGCCTGCTGTTACCCCGTTCCAGTTCCAGTCTCTTAGCCCGTGCCAATCCCAGCTCCATTCCCAGAACCTGCCGTTATCATGGCTGCTGTGTTTCTAGCAGTCACAGCGGCAGATCTCCGGCGACCGTCATTCCCCCATGGGTCGCTGGAGTCCCCGGGGAGGGTCAAGGAGGACCCGTCACTAGAGCTCTCAGGGAGGGTCAGGGAGGACCCATCCCCTCAAGGTACCAGATTCTTCTCAGCCGGCGTCCAAGCCTCCAGACTATCTTCGTCTCGGCCGACCTCTACCGGCCAGGCATCTTTGTTGCTGCCAAGCTCCTCAGCCGCTGCCTGACCCTCAGAAGAGAACCAAAGGGCCGGCTGCCAGAACTCAGCCCGGGACCCCCATCCGGGACTCCCATCCGGCTGTCCGCCGGATCTCCAGGTCCTCAAGGGAGGATCATCAGGCCGTCCTCCGGACCTCCGTCCAGCCAGAGGACGCCATCCGGGCCGTCCTCCGGACCTCTGTCCAGCCAGAGGACGCCATCCTGGCCCTCCGCCTGATCGCCGTCCGGCCAGAGGACGCCATCCAGGCCGTCCGCCTGATCTCTGTCCAACCACAGGACGCCATCCGGGCCGTCCACCTGATCGCCGTCCAGCCAGAGGAAGCCATCTCCGTTCCTGCCCGAAGTCCAGTCTCTCTGTTCCTGTCGTCGTCCTCTACACCACCACCATCATCATCATCATCATCATCATCATCATCATCATCATCATCATCACCTCCTCCTTTAATAAACATCCTGCACCTGCTATCAGCGTCTGCGTTTGGGTCCATACTTCACACACATCCCTGACAAGTATTCAGTATAAAAACAGATCTTTGTACAATAAAACTGGGTTTATTAATGATATTGTTTTGGTTTCCTAACTCATTACTTCTGATGGTCAATTGTTATCTTTTGAAGAATTTATTTCTAAATTTGATATTAGAGTTACACCAAAAGAATATGATATTGTCTTTACTGCTATCCTAAGGAATGTTTTGCAGCTTCTTATTGGTTCTAGAACAAAGCTTTTTGTGACAGCCCCTGTTAACAATATTTTTTTAGGAAGTGTAGATATTACAAAAAACAAATATTCAAATAATTTTATCAGAAATCTTTTGGTAAATGTAACGGTTCCTTCTACTAAAATTCATTGGATATCTCTTTATAAGGATATCCATTGGAAAAAATATGGTTGATGTGAAATAAATTCTGTCTTAACAATAAAATTAAAGAAGTATCTTTCAAAATTATACACAGAATATATCCAGCAAAAAAGATGTTAGGAAGAATTAAGATATACATTGAGTATTCATGTAATTTCTGTGGATTACATGAAGAAACTATTGAACATTTGTTTTTTCACTGTATGTTTACTAAAATGTTCTGGATGAATGTACAAAACTTTATTGAAAGGAAAACAGGTCAGTCATTACATTTGCAAGAGAAGGACGTTCTTTACTTTATGGACATAAAGTTGGAAAAGGACTTGATTCTCTTTGTACAACTCATTTTATTTTTAGGAAAATGTCATATTCATAAGAAAAATGGTCTCACAGCAAGCCTTTATTTACCCTATTTCTAGAAGAAGTATCTCATTACGGCACTGATCTTAAACAGTCAAAGGCTTTAAAAACAAAATCTATTCTGGAAAAATTTCTATGTAACTAGTTTTTTTTATATTCTTATTGTAACCTTATTTCTTTTAATATTTGTGCCCCTGGCAAACAGTTTTGTTCTGTACATATTTGTTAATAAATCTCTTTAAAAGAAAAAGTCCAACATGGCCGTAGGCAGCTGGTAGTGACGTCATAGTTTCCAAAAGTCTCCGGTTTGCGTTTACAACGAATCCCTCAGCGTTTTCAGAACTCTCCACTCTGGAAGCCGTTTTTGAAACCCCGTTTTCCCATTGTCATGTAAACGAGAGGCCGAAACGCAGAGAAAACCTCTGTTTTGCTGAAAAACGTCGCATAACGGCCCCTAAGCGCCACAGTTTTTATATTTTACTTTTTAAAATGGCTTGGCGAAACTGCGCATTTGGCTGCGAGGCCAGGGGCTCAAGGCTACGTCATGAAATGGGTGGAACTCACAGGGGGGAGGCAGGATTTTAGTGAAACCAAATGTCTTACTTCCGGGTTGAAGAATAACTTCAGCAAATAAGTTACATTTCAGGAAAAATTAAAACTATATAATGCCAGCTGTGACATTTTATCATATATATGCCTATCCCAGGCGTTGAAAGCTGTAATATAGCATGATATAGGACCTTTAAGGCTGAACAGTTCAGGTTTAACCGGTCTATATATTGCAATTACAACTCATGTCTCCATCTAAAGTTATCCTAATATGTTAAATATGACACAGGAAAGGTTTTAACAGCATTTTTGAGAAAACTACAAACACTAATTGTTTTGTGTTTTCAAAAACAGAATCAAGTAGAGCAATTTATTTCAGGTTCTACCAGTCCAAGTGTTTTTAGATCATGAACTTGAGATGATCAAATGTTGTTCAGATTCCCATAAAAACACTGAAATAGCCCTTAGATTTTGTGCCAAGTTGGAACCTTCCAATCAAATATCAACTTCCATGTTATAAGCCTGATGCTGCTGGACTGCTGTATTTTCTTTCTGGGCTTAAACTGGTGACAACAGATCCAATTGCAAACATCTACTTGACCTGGCAATCACATAAGCAA
Source organism: Valencia hispanica (assembly GCA_963556495.2). NCBI lineage: Eukaryota > Metazoa > Chordata > Actinopteri > Cyprinodontiformes > Valenciidae > Valencia > Valencia hispanica. Next base: position 41,838,641 of record OY747708.1, on the reverse strand, counting down.
AACAGAACTTTTTCAGGTGGCAGCTGACAATATTATTATTTATTTTAGCACTAAAGATGGTCTTTGAAATGATGGCCGCCCAGGGTGGAAAGCCACATTGTCTATATCAAAACCTGCCAGAGCCAATAGCAACCCCACTTCCCCAAATTCAAACAGATATAAATCTGTCATAATAGCATATAACCAATTAGATAATTATGTTCATTATCCTTACTGCTGGGAGTATAAATTAAGGAGGCAATTCCTAAAAATGACAGATTACTTATAGAATGTCACTGTTCTCACTAGAGGTGATTATTGGTTTCCTCAAATCCTGGAAGTGTTCACTCTTCACTCCAGTCACCTGGAGAACTCCCTCTTCCACTTCAGGTGATTATAAATAGCAAATTATTTCCTGAAATGCACTGAATTTTAAACTTTCCTGCCTTTGACACGTAGCTAGTTAGTAAGAGTGGCCATGCAGCTCTCTGCCAAGACTTTTATCTGCATTTAGAAAATGATCTCTCCACAGAGAACTAACCTCAAAGAATGAATCTAATTGGACTTTTTTTTAAAGATGGAGAACATTCAAAGCTCTTTCCTCTCCAGGGTCAGGCTTTTCAGCAAGTGTCACACTGGTTGATGTGTGTGCCACAGGAGCAGCCCTTTAATTAAACAGCAGTGATTTTAAAAATAGTAACTGTACTCTTGTCTAAAGAGCCTTGGTTAAAAATCACACTGGAGCTTCAAATCTAAAAAATAAACTTTAGATACCCAGCACAGCCAATCCGATGATCTCTACAGGAAAGTCAAAGTATCAAATACGATTCAGCGTAATCCTGTGATCAGATTGCTCTGCTGCTGGGATTTTAAGATTGGGAATATCTTTCCACCTTTGCTCTTTTATGTACTCTGAGTGTGTAGTAATCATGCATCACTTCACTCAGGCAATCATGAGCTGAGTCTTCAGAGACTGAAGCAGTCTTTTGGGGACCGGTGGCAACCAGGAAACCGTGAGCTGTTAGAGGAAGGCTGATGTAAGAAATTAGAGTGGAAAAAAAACCTGCCACCTCTGCTCTCTGGGACAGCTTGTTTTCCAGCACTAATGTTTCTTCCTGCTTCCTCACTTCCCTCCTTCAGGCATTTTCTTTTCTGTAAAATTCTCTCCAGGAGAGGTTTTAGGTGGTCTACTTTCAGGTGCTGCATGCCCATTTTCAAATGAGAATCCTTCACCTAAAGTGAGCATTTCCATTTAAATCCCACATTAATCTAAAGCCCCGGTACCCTCTTGTGGCAATCAGTCTGCTCCCCCTCACACTGGCTGGGAGTATGAGGCAGGGTGCCCAGCTGCAGAGCTGATTTCTGCTCACCATCATTTCTGTACATGCCGGTCTTATCTCACCTTGTTTGTTTTTCATCTGTTCCCTCTTCATTTCTCTTTATATTGCCACAACTAATTTCTCATCATTAAAACCAAGACCTAAATCACAATTTACATCATGTTTTAAAAACTTAGTTAAACTCTTTACACACGTTGTTCTTCAAAATCTTTAAAGCGAAAAGTTGTAATATATTCATATTCCAGGTATTCCTCAAAAAACATGTTTGTGACATGAGGCCATTAGCATTTTTATTTATTTCTTTATTCATTTTAACAATTTGCAGTTTTTGTATTACTACCCCACTCTTCCACAAGTGGGTTTTTTTTTTACCCCCATCAGTTCTTATGGAATCTTCTATGAACCTTTAATTCTTATCAACTCTGAGTTGTATTATCTCCATTCATTAACTTATTTTTCATTAACAGATTATAATGTGTGATCAAATTAGTGATCAAATGTGTGAAATGTGTGATCAGATTAGCCTACTTTGTAGTTAGCAACAATGGCTTTTTTGTCAACAATATTGTATTTAGGTAGATAACACAGTAGGCTATTGTGTAAGCTAACAGTAGCTAACAGTATTGTTAGCTAACACACACATATGCACACTTTGTACCTGACCTAGCTAACTCAAAAGTAGGCTAATGTTAAATTAGCTAGTTTTTTAAATGATTTATAGTTTTCTGTGCATTTCAAATATTGTCCTTTCTAATGTTTTTATTTATCTAAAGTAACATGGCTGCTTTGGAGGCCAGCTATTATCCCTGTGGACCTTCCCCTACAAATGATCCGGGATGGGATGAAGAGCCCATCGGAGTCATTGACTCAGAATCTGACAACTCGGATGTAAAGGACCCAGACTATTGTCCCCCCACTGAACAAGGCCAGTCAGACACAGAGGAATCCTCTGATGAGTCCTCTAAAGAGGAAATGGATATTGTGTCTTTATTACTGCTTTGTTTGAACAAAATATTTCATCTTAACCAAAATGGGAGAAATGTCTTTAATTTATTGCAAAAACGCATTAATTTTGTGGAAGAGTGGGGTAGTGATATAAAAACTGCAATTTCTTAACATTAATGAAAAAATAAATAAAAATGCAAATGGCCTCATGTCACAAACATGTTTATGTGGAATACGTGGAGTATGAAAATATTACAACTCTTCGTTTTAAAGATTTTGAAGAATAACAACCTAGTTTAAAAACGCATTGATTGTAACTGGGGAAGCGTGTAGGTATTGGTAGGTTGTGGGTCCAAGGGTTCAACTCACATTTTCTCTTGTTACCACTGATTTAAATGTTAGATTTGAGGTGATAAACCTTTCAACTTCATCTACGTAATGTTTACATTTGATTTTTCAATAGCCTAACAGTTTGTGAAAAGCATCATTGTGTTTTTCCATATATTAAAGATTGTTTTACTATTTTTTGTAGGCATGTTTTGTACTAGCATGTGTTGTAGCTAGTACCACAACTGAATGCACCCAAAGTGACAGAATTCAAGGAGGAAGGTATACACAAGTTTATTTAAATGATCAGGCAGAAAACTTTTCAGGAGTCGTCAGTCTAGCAGAGAGTTCAGCAGGTTACAACCAGACAGTTTCAGAATGACTTGACAGGGAGAGTGTAAAGCTTTACTTTCTTTAGGTGTTCAGAAGAACCTTGAGTGACAGACAGGGTAGGGAACAGGTCCAAAGCTCCAAGATCCTCCTCTTACAGGGTCTCTTGGTCCAAAGAAATCCATTATCCCGAATTCAAACCTAAAGTCCAGAATCTAGTGATGGTCCAGAGTCACGTGATCAATGACGTCCGAAGCCCCGTTTGCTACGTCACCGCTTTGCTCCGATTCAAAGCGTCAAAAAGACCTGAATCACTGACTGAATCTGTGGTGTGTGTGTGTTAGGGGTGAGTAGCAACCAATAGCAAACAAGTGAGTTTTTCAGAGAGATGGGGCGATGCGTGGCGTAGTGGTAAACGTAATTTATTCATCAATTGGCAAGCAGGTTGATTCAAGTTTGGTATTCGTTATCATTTTTTGATACAAGCTTCAGTGCTTCAGAAAGCTTCATTTGGCCATCACTACCAGAATCCAAGTGACTAGTCAGAGAGAGAGGAGGGGTAAAGGCTCACAAAACAATCCAATCAAGAATTCAACTTACTAACTACAAGTGGGAAGAGGCAGGGTCAAAAACAGTCCAGGTAAAATCTCAAGAATGCAGACAAAATACTTGGTGAAGAAAAGGCTGGATAGCTGAGGCAGGGCTGCAGACGATCTGTCAGGGAACTGAGCTTTATAGGCAGCAGAACCGGTGAATACGTTTGAGGAAATCAGACAAAGGGTAAATGGTGCATTCAGGGCAAGGCTGGGAAATCAGAGATAGCAGCTCAAAAAGTTACAGCATGTTGTCATGACAAAAATCCCTCCCAGTGCCATATCACCTTTGTTCTTGTTAGTGAGATCTCTGGTAGCATAGTTGCCAGAGCAACAGAGAAAGTGTGAAAAATGAGTCCATCTGTCAATTGATCATCTTGTTGCAGATGTGCAACAGGATTTAAATATGGGACTTAACGCTCGTCTGTGTTGTTTTGTCATCAGTGTTTTAAACACTTGATTTAGAAACTTTCACTTGCCAGGTCAGAATAAAAGAGGCTGCGATTGCGATTCCTCTAAATCACAGCTTCCTGCGGGTGCAATTAGTCACCACCCCCCTAATCAACGATGAGTGTATTTTAACATTGGCTTTTAGCTTATTCTCATTGAGTTGTGCTGTGGCTTTCTTTTTTTTAGAATTAGCCAACTTTGAAGATTTGTCATCTTTATTATTGATTTTTTCAGTCCAAATATTTAGCAAACAGTCTATTTTGGCTGAAAATGTTGATATTGTTGTCTTATACCACATAAAAACATTTCCCATAACTAGATTTAGGATAGTTACTCAGGATAACTTTAACTATGTGATCTGATTTTTATGTTCTCACTTCAACCTACTTACCCAAACATATACAACAACAACAACAACGCTCACAATGTACTGTTTTAAAACTTGAAAATGTAAAATCTAAAGTTAAATTATTGTGATATTTTTTACAAATGCTTCCAATCAAAACATGTATGTTTATAGGTGTTGTTTATATCTTGTCGGCTACAGCTCTTCAAAACAAATTATGTGCAAAATTATACAGAAGAGCTATACCGGTGGTTTGTATTCCTAGCCTCCCAAATCCCAATACCAAGTTCCAAATGCCTGTTCCTAATTTTCCAGATAGCCATTTCCAAGGTTTAAAATAATTAAACCCAGAGTTCAAAGTTGCTATTCTCAGTCTGAAATAGCTATTCCCATTGTCATGATCCGTAGGTGTTTGTAGATTTAGTTTGATTTGAGTTTGGGTTTTGACGATTTCTTCATTGCTTATGTGCATTTCAGGTTTAGTTCATTCATTCAATTGTCTTGTCCTTTTAAATTCTGTTTCATGTTGTTCTTTTCATTTTCACCTAAAGTTTCACTGTGTCTCTCCTTTTGTTAATTCAATTCAAATTCAATTCAAAAATACTTTATTGATCCCAGAGGGAAATTAAGTGTTGGTATAGCTCAAATAATTAATTCTTTAAGGAGTTGTTGTAGATAATGATAGCTGTGGGCAGGAAGGATTTCCTCTAGCGGTCTGTATTGCAGCGAAACTGAAGAAGCCTCCGACTGAAGAGGCTCTGTTGTCGTAGGATAGTCTCATGAAGGGGATGCTCAGGTTTGTCCATAATTGTTTTGATTTTATGAAGAATCCTTCTTTGCATCATCATCTCCAGATGTTCCACAGTTGTCCCAAGAACAGAACCAGCCTTCTTTATCAGGTTGTTGAGCCTTTTTTAAATCTCTGGCTCTGATGCTGCTACCCCAACAGATGAGGGCTGAAGAGATTACACTCTCCACAACAGACTTGTAGAAGATTTGCAGCATCTTGCTGCAAACCTTGAAGGACCTAAGCTTCCTCAAGAAGTACAGTCTGCTCTGTCCCTTCTTGTAGACGGTTTCACTGTTGCGCCTCGAGTCCAGTCTGTTGTCAAGGTGAACTCCGAGGTATTTATACTCCTCAACCACCTCCACTTCTTCTCCCATGATGGAAACAGTTTTTGACTTATCCCTGTTTCTTCTGAAATCTACAATCATCTCCTTTGTTTTGTTCACATTCAAGGTGAGACGATTGTTTCCACACCATGTCACAAAGCGGTCCACCAGCTCTCTGCATTCAGCTTCTTGTCCATCTCTGATACACCCGACAATTGCAGAGTCATCTGAGTATTTCTGCAGATGACAGGTCTCTGATTTGTACTGGAAGTCTGAAGTGTACAGAGTGAAAAGGAATGGTGAGAGTTACACTTCATTTAGCCAGTCGGCCTGCTCCCCTTCTCAGCTGTTTGCTCGTTTGGTTCCCCTTGTCACTTTAGCCTGGTTACATGCATTATCATCTAAATTCCCTAGAGTCCACGTGTCTTATTATCCTTCCCAGCAACGCTGACTGTCTGTTACTGCCGTTCTTCCCCTTGTAAGTGTTCTTTGGATTTTTGCTATTAAGCAGGTTTTCAAAGACAATTCCAAGCTCTTACCTGCACTTTGGTCCATTCCCAACACCAAACATGACACCCAGCCTGAAATTGCTATTCCCATTCTTAACTAGCTATTCCTAAAATTCCAAATAACTATTCTTAAAGTTCCAAATACTCATTCCAAAAGTTCCAAATAACGAATCCTGTAGTTCCAAATAGCTAATCCCAGAGTTCCAAATAACTATTCTGAAAGATCCAAATAGGTATTCCCAGAACTTCAAATACGTGTTCCCAAAGTTCCCACAAACTTGTTCTCAAAGTTCCAAATAGCCAATAACAGAGTTCCAAAGAACTATTCCTGTAATTCAAAATAATTCACACCAAATCATTGTACTCAGAGATTCACAGAGCTACATATCTATGAAAGTTCCCAGGAACCTGTTCCTGCTGGTTCAAAAAGGTTTTACCAGAGCTGCAAATTAGTCTTCCTGGATTCCAAAGTAGTCGTTTTCCAAAGTTCCAAACAGTGCAAATGTAACATAAGAAGTAAGACTGAGATGTAATAAACGATGTAATGTTTCAAACTATGTATGATTGGTCCCAACTTTTGTTTAACATACCTGTCGACGCCATATTCACATAAATACTTTTGTGCAATCACATTGAAATAATCACATCTACTACATCTATATGCTATTAACATCAATGAAAAACAGGAAGAGAGTTTTCATTCTGCTCTTCTGAGGGATGGTGACAACAACACTCCAGGTGACAGAGTTTCTGTTTGGATGGTTTTGAAAGCATCATGTGATTTGATCACACTGGCATGATCATAGAATACTTATTATTTAATATAAGTTAGAAACTTATCATGTGAGTATGATTCAAAGACAAATCGCAACAAATGTCAATGTAAAAGGCAAGTGAAATGTATTTTAATTAGCATGCGTTTGATTACCAACCATTTTACTACCAATGACTTGATTCTGTCCTATCATCCTTGATCTATATATATCAATAAAAGCCATCACATATATTTTAAAGCCAACCGTTAACGGAAACAAGCCTCCAGCCGAAACCAGCTCATAAAAAAATAACCCTGCTGTTTGTGGCTGTACGGGGCATGGTACAAACAAATCGGACAGTGGATAAAAATAGAAAGAGACAGCATTCAAAATTGTAATCTTGGAGCCTCATACAATAAATGTATAAGGTTATTGTAGTGGAGATGAGCTGGGCAGTGATGCACAACACTTTATTAGAGAGGATCATCGTTTATATCACAGGTGAGTGGGCTGTCATTGAGTATCAATATATGACGGATCATGAGCAGAAGTGGAATTATTGCTTAACAGTTGATGGGAATTTCCCTACAGACTATTGATGCAGGGCAGGCTAGTAAATTTGTCCTGAATTCAAGGAAGTTGTGTGTTCCTTTTCTGGGTTTTTTCTGAACTTTGGGTTCTTCAGTAGTTGATTTGGTCCTGTTTTGAGTTGTATTGTTTTATTTCGGTACTGCATTTTGTCTTTTGCTTGTGTGTTTTATTTCTTAAAAACTTGTTCCTGAGTTGCTTTGTCACTTTCCGCCTTTTTTCCAGTCACTCAGTCATCTTTGCTTTAGCTATTGCTTACCTCATCCTCATGGTGTTCTTGTTTTCACCTGCCTCCACTCTAGTAATCACCTCCCTGGTATTTATACCTCTGGTTTGTTCTCACAAGTCCTTCTGTTTGTTTCCTGGCGCTCTCCGTTTTTGTTTTTCAGTTTTGTCTTTTTTTTTTTTACGTGTCCTGTTTTTGCAGTGTGGAGCTCAGAATTGGTGTCTGAGTACCAAGTAGAAGCCCAACAGATTTACTTTCACAAGCGGAGCAGTACAGCTTTTGCTATAGTACTCCACTTGATATATGTGTGAAAAATCTTTATTATGAATTGCTGGGGGTTTTATTTCCGCGGAGACGGAAAATTAAGGGGAAGAAAGAAAGAAGATGAAGAAGAGAGGTAGGAAACAAAATCTCATGAGAGAGGGTGAGTTGAAAATACAAGAGAGGAAAGGGAACAAAGAAAACACAGGAAAACATTGAAGTCTGCCTCCATACCCACAGGACGGCAGAGAGAGGGGAAATAAAACAAAACACGTCCAGCGGCTACTATGCAGGGGCCCGGGGGCAGCAGTGACGACCAGCAACCAGCCGCGGCAACCAGCCGCGCCAAGGCGGGCTGGTCCATGGACCGGGAGAGCCGGGGGGGCCAGGGGCGCCTCACCCCCCAGCAGACACCCGACAAGGGACCGCCCGACGAGGGGCCCCCGGCACCACAGGGGGCCAATCCCCACCGCCAACATCCCAGCGCCCCACCCCTGCCCCACATCGGGGCGCCCCACCAGTAGCCACAGCGGATGGATAGCATCCCCAGGCCAAGCTCAGCCAGCACCTGGACACCAAGTTGTACCAGCTCCCGAGTCCTGATCCCGCGCAACGCAGAGCGCCGAGACCAGTCATCCAACAAAGGCCAGGGCCGGTCGAACCCGCCAATGAACCGACCACACACGGTGCGCACAGAACAGGTGATCGAACGAGCAGAGACGCTGGATTCGTGTCCGGCCGAGCCACCGAGCAGGCACCACCCAACAATCCCAAACCTGGCACCCCTAAAAGAGGTGCCCCAACCAACCAAAGGAAGATATCGGCCCAGCGCATCGACCGACTGACACACCGCCCCCCCAGGCCCGGCCAGGCACACACCAGGTCTGAACCGGATTGACCACCGACACACCAGTAGGCAGGGGCATCCGTCACCGGCGGGGAGTGACGGAGGGGAAATAGGCCCCCTATTAAATGTAAGGCCTGAGGTGCACCAGGCGAGAGGGCAGCCCAAGACCCAACCTGACAGGCAGACAAAGACATACAGACAGTCATACGTTCCCTCCCTCTTAAACACATACATTCTCACTAACTCACTAAGACACCCAAGAAATGACGCTGTACCCTCACTCACACACCCCATGCACACTTTATGCTCCCAGGTCCAGGTACCGATGCCCCAGTAGAGCCACCAGCCCCCGGACCCGGGAGCTGGACCCCCTACCTTCTAGGACGGAGACAAGCAGACCGCCAAGGGCCCCACAGTGGCAAAGCAGCCCGACAGCCCAGGACCCCGACCAGACCGCCTGTCCTCCTCCAACCCCTGATGGCCCGTAGCGAACAGGGGTGTAAAAAGACCCCTAGCCTCCATCCTCCCGCTCGAGTATGGTGTTGATGCGTGTTGTTATAATGTGTATTTAAAACAGAGGGGTGGGATGTGGGGAAGGCAGCCACACATCCCCCAACGCCCACCCCGAGCCCTCAGTGTCTATATGTGGTTTAACAGTGGGCACCGGCACCAGAGGTGAAGCTGATTGTACCGCTCCCCCTCTGGATGCCGAAATGTGTGCCCACCCAAAAGTCCCTACATATGTGTCGTGTGAGAATGTTATAAGTGGGAGTGTCTAAGTTGTATATTAAAATTGGGAGGGAAGCCCCTCCTCGCACCCCAGTGATGTGCCCATGCCCCAAGACCTTATATGAGTGGTGATGGAGCGGGTGGAAAGAGGTGTCCAGGGATGGGGAGGGAAGGACTGGGAGACAAAATGTCTTCCCAGGGAGCCAGCTCCCCCACTGACCCCAATAGGCACCGCTGTTCACCGGGATCCACCAGGGGAGGGAGGCCATGGCACGTTCGACCCGGGGCCCACGGCCACAGCACCACAAAGCCGCACGGACCCCAAGGAAGTCCCCCCAGCCCCATCTCAGAAGGGGAACTAAACCCACCCTTACATTCGCTCTACTCTCAAAACACAAAAGACACTAGACACCCAGGTTGAGTTCGCTACCCCCCCCCCCCGCACACCCCTCTCCCCCGTCCAAGTGCCCTCGTAGGGGGAGAGCACCTGTCGCTACACAGCAGCAGCCTCCCCGCCAGCAAAGGAGGCCCCCAGCGCCACCCGCACACCGGAGGCCCCCGTAGCCTGAACCACGTCGACGTACCTGCCCAGACCAGGAGCAAACCGATGAGCCGGGCGGCCGACCCACCAGGCCGACATCCACCAGCCTCATTCTTTGTGGAGCGACCACTGCTGCTCAACGGCCCGGCAGGAGACCAAACCCAGCGCCCCACCCACCTGCCCTGCACGCCCACCACCCGGCCAGTCCACCCGCAAGTCCGACCGAACCCGGCCAAATGCCCAACCCCAGCGCCCCACACAAAGACCAAGACCCAGAAGCCAAGTCCAGTGCAAAAAAGGACTGATCCGGCCCAGAAACACCACCCAGCCGCCGCGACCAGCAGCCAGGCACCCCAACCAGCAAACAAGGCAAGACGCCATACAGGGACTGGCGATGACAATCGGCCCAGAGAAAAAGAGAGAGGCGGCTGCACATGCCGGCCGACGGACGGCCACGACCCCCACAGCCAACAGAGACCCCACGCCGGCCGACCACCAGCCAGGACCACAGCTAGGGGGCGCAGCGCCCCCGAGCCCCGAATCCCCAGGCCCACCCCAGACCCTACCCAGGCGCAGCACGGCCACCAGGCCAGTAACCCATGTCCGCCAGTGCAACCCCCCCAAGGCACCGCATGGAGCCATCGGGAGTCACCACCCAAAGCCCAACCCCAGGCCGGCCACGACGTCCAGCGCCCCATCCGCCCAGTGATCCCACCCCCCGGGGTCCCCCCCAGACGCCTCCAACCCCAAAACCCCCACATCAGCAACAGTGTCCCAAACGACAAAACCAAGTGCCCCCCACCCCCACTAGGTGATGGAGCTGATCAAAGGAGCCCAGAGAGATTGATCAGATATGGAGCCAGAGGCCGTCTCAAGACCAATATGGTCCAACAAGAGATTTCTATACTGATTAATATTAAGAGCTTTTTTATTTTTCCAGTTCAGGAGGATAGTTTTCTTTGCGATGCATAAGGCAATGTGAACCATTAGAACTGACTTTGTGTCCATGGTGACATCATTAAAATTTCCTAACAGGCAAATTGAGGGAGATGGTGGGATGTTACATTTCAGACACTTTGATAAGTCCTCACATATCTGGCCAACATTTCTTAACAGGTGGACAGAACCAAAGCGCATGAACATAAGTATCTGGTATATTGCTTGTGCATTGTAAGCAGGTATTAGACGATGTAAAACCCATCCTAAACATTCGTTGACCTGTATAGTGTACTCTATGAAGGATTTTGTATTGTATTAATTGCAAATGAGGATTTTTTTGTTATTTTAAAGGTTCTTAAACATATCTGAGACCAGACGTTTTGGTCAAATCTAAAACTCTTGCTGGAATTTGTAATTCAGCTGTATTGAGCCTAAATTTACCTTTAATAATAGATTTAATTTGTTGATATTCTAAGAATTTGTTTTTATCAATTCCATATTGTGTAATGAATGTATTAAATGGGATAAAGTCTGTTCCTTCAAATATATGTTCCAGGTATTCAATTCCATTGCACCTCCAGACTGGGAAACTTATCATACATTTTTTTTTGCAAGATGTCGGGGTTATTCCAAATGGGTGTGCGTCTGCATGGGATTATTGTGGACTCTGTCATTTTTAGAAACTCCCACCATGCTGTCAGAGAGGAGCTGATATTTATGCTTTTAAAGCATTCATATTGTTTTATATTTGAGCTAATAAATGGTAGGTCTGAAAGATTTATCTTATTACATAGTGTCTGTTCTACATCTATCCAGGACTCGTCTAGGTAGCTATGTTTTAACCATCTTGATATGTATTGGAGCCTGTTGGCTAAGAAATAATGATGGAAGTTTGGTAGATCTAGACCTCCTTTTTCTTTGGTCTTCTGCAGTGTTTTTAAGCTGATACGTGGGGGTTTATCTTTCCAAAGAAATTTAGAGATAGAGGAGTCCAGAGATCTAAACCAGTCTAGTGATGGTTTACTTGGGATCATTGAGAATAAGTAGTTGATTCTGGGCAAAACCATCATTTTTATTGAAGCAACCCTTCCCATAAGTGATATGGGTAGAGATTTCCATCTAGCAAGATCATCTTCCACTTTTTTTAAAAGTGGGATGTAGTTTAGCGTTATTAAATCTGCCAGTCTTGGTGAGACATTGATACATAAATAGGTAATATTTTAACCAATTTATAGAATAATCTGAAAGATTTGAGTAAGAGTTTATCAACCCGATTACCTGAGAGAAAGAAGTTTGTGAATGCTGGAGAAAAAGTAATACATCATCTGCATAAAGACTGATTTTATGTTCTATGTTATTGCATTTTATGCCTTTAATATTGTGAGTTTGCCTGATTGCTGCAGCTATTGGTTCAATAAAAATAGCGAACAGGGAGGGAGAGTGAGGACATCCCTGCCTGTTACCTCTCTGAAGATAAAATCTAGATCATGTTTGGTTATTTGTCCTGATACATGCTGTTGGTGAACTGTATAATATTTTCAACCAATTTATAAAAGAATTTCCAAAGCCAAATTTATGTAAGGTTACAAATAAGAATTTCCAGTTAACTCTATCAAATGCTTTTTCTGCATCTAAAGATAATATATTAGTTTTAATGTTTTTACAGTAAGAAAAAATCTATTAAATCTATTAATCTACGTGAATTTGTGGATGAATGTCTCCCTTTAATAAAACCAGTTTGATCAGGATGTATTATAAGAGGGGTTACTTTCTCTATCCTTTTTGCGAGGGCTGTGCAGATTATTTTTAGATCAACATTAATGAGGGATATGGGATGATAGCTGGTAGGAAACAAAGGGTCTTTACCTGATTTTAGTAGAAGACTAATGTAGGCAGAATTCATATTTGGTGGGAGTTGGCCATTTTCCTTGGTTTCCTGCAGCAATCTGTAGAATGTTGGTGCCAGAATATTCCAGAATTCTTTATAGAACTCTGCTGGAAATCCATCTGGGCCTGGAGCCTTGTTATTGGGCATGCCTTGGAGGGCCTCCTGGAGTTCAGCCGCTGTTAGTGGTGAATCCAGGGCCATCGCTTGACTTTCAGATAATTTAGGTAGTGTTATGTTATCAAAAAATTGTTCAATTTCATGATCCGATGGATTTATCTCTGGTGAGTATAAAGCCTTGTAAAATTCTTTAAATGTGTTGTTTATTCTTCCAGGATCATATACTGTATTCCCGGTCTGATCTTTAATAGCAGATATAGTTGTTTTTTCTTTATTAATTTTAAGCTGGTTAGCCAAAAATCTACCTGATTTATTACCTTGTTCAAAGTTTTCTATCCTAAGTCTTTGAATTAAGAACTGGGTCTGTTTATTAATAATTTGATTTAATTCTAGCTTTGCTTTACGGATTTTGCCTAGTCTCTCCTCATCTAGAGAAGCTTCTAATGAATTAATAGTTTCTTCTAATTCCTGAATACGTTTTTTTTCCATTTTCTTTTTATTTGATGAGAATGAGATTATTTTACCTCTAATCACAGCTTTTCCTGCCTCCCAAAGAATGGATGGCGACGTACCACGGAGGTCGTTATATTCCAAATATGAGGCCCACTCTTTTTCGAAATATTTAATAAATTCTTTATCCTTAAGTAAGGATATATTAAATCTCCAATTTTTGCTTTGAGGTGTTTCTGTTTTATTTACTAAAGTTAGAGAAACAGGAGCATGATCGCTAACAGCTATAGGGTGTATCTCAGTGTCTGAAATGTCAGTCAACAGTGAGCTGCTAACTAACAAATAATCCAGTCGAGAATATGAATGGTGGACATTTGAGAAGAAAGTATATTTTTTGTCATTGGGGTGAAGAGATCGCCATGCATCACAAAGTCCATAATCGCTCATGTACTGTTTGACTATATCTATAGATTTCCAGCTGCGCTGAGTCCCTGCTGTGCTGAGCCTGTCTATTTCTTCATTTAAACCAAAGTTGAGGTCGCCCCCAAGATGAAGTGAGCAATCCATGTGTTCAAGGAGCACAGAGAAGAAGAAATGAAAGAATGAGGGGTCATCAACATTTGGACCATATATACTGACAATACATAACTTTTGGTTATGTATAGATAGTTTTACTATAATAAATCTACCCTCTGGATCTGTAACTGTATCTATTACTGTAAAATTTAAATTTTTATTTATTAATATTGCTACTCCCCTTTGTCTGGAGTTATAGCATGCAGAAAACACATTAGGAAACTCAGGGGATTTAAGATCATCTGCAGCTGAGGTAGATTTATGGGTTTCTTGTAATAAGACGACATCTGCCTTCAATCTTTTAAGCTGGTTAAGAATCTTAACTCTTTTCTCTCTGGTGCCAGCTCCATGAATATTCCACGTGACAAACCTTAGAGTAGTCAAAGTTTTGAGACAAAAGTTGTAAAGTCCATATCACCATAGAAACAGATAAACGCAGGTGTATTATTAGTTTGTGCTTGGGGTTGCCTGATTGAAAATCCAAAAGCCAAGATATAAGAAAGAGAGAAATAGAAGAAAGTTGTGAAGGTGTGAAGGGTGAGAGAGAAAGAAATAGTTATGTTATGAAAAAATTCTGTGTGTGTGTGTGAGTGATAAAAGAAGGAAAAATGAGTGACAAAGACATTTGGTGATAGACATGTAAAGATGAGAAAAGAAAAAAGAGCCAGTATCCCAGTGCTTAGCCCTGGCCCCGCCCACATTGAGTGATGTAAACAACTTTACAGAGCTGTGCTAACATTAGATTACAGTTGACTGATAAAACAACTCTTATCTGACCAGTGTTACATGACTAATAAAGCCAAGGAGTAAGCTGGGGGTCCCTGAACAGCTGCCCATTAACATACAGTTTATCTACTGCTACTGTAGCTCTGGTGCCTTCACTGATATATTTCTTCCTGATTGGGAACAAAACGCGCCTTCTATCCAGGATTCCCTTCGGATATTGATCATTAACGGTGTAATTCGTTCCACGCAGCTCTCTGCCCCGGCCTCTGACCTGCTCTTTTTGCTTGTAATGCTCGAATTTAGCAACAATAGGTCGTGGCCGGCTGTTGTTGTACTTCTTACCTCCGAGCCGGTGGACGCGGTGAAAAGTGATGTGTTTTACCGTGTCGCTTGGGAGCTTTAACTGATGTTGGAGAAAATCTCGGACGGTGGATTCAGCATCGTCCTCAGCTTGTTCTGGGATCCCGGAAAAAACAAGATTGTCCCGCATTCCCCTGGCCTGTATATCCAAGATAGTTTCTTTCATCCTCTTCCTTTCTCCGGACAGCTGCGTCATCCCCTCGATGAGTTTCTTTACACCGTCTCTAAGCGTTTGGTTTTCTGCAGCGAGCGATGCTACATGTTGTTGGCTGAACTCCAGGGATTCCCTTAGAGCTTGAAATTCTTTGTGGAGAACCTCAACCAGGGCCAGACAGGCGTCTAGGCTGGTTAGCTTCTTATCTGTTCAGTCCAGGACATCACTGTAGCTTTTCTCAGGAGAGATGGTGGAGGTGTTGGCCTCAGAACGGGTGCGCTTCTGTGATGGTGTGCTTGTCGGCATAGCAGAGGTGGATTTTTGTGGCTTGCCCATAACACTGTTATCAAAGCACTCGTCCAAGTAGCTTTCCAGGCTGTGCAAGGTTTCCTCGTCCAGTTTGTTTTATGGAGAAATACAAAATAATGGTTATTATTATTAAACGTTTGCTATATTTGGCTCGAATGTTATGGTTTGTTTTTACCCGAGTTTGTTTGTTTTACCAGTTTACCGCCATATTACTTACGCACAGCTCTCGCGAGATCTCAGCAGCAGTTCATCTCAGAGGGCGGTCACACTCTTAGTCTGAGCAGTTTTGTCTTTACTATATACTGCCTTATTTTCGCTCTGTTCGTTTTCTGATTCGTCAATGGATTTGGGTCCCCCAAATATTAAAAAAGTCACATCAGTCACATCAGTCGTTAAGTATTGGCCGAACGACCTCAAAGTTAATGAGTTTGAATCAGGGAGAACAGCCAAGCATAAGGACAAGTTTGACTAGAGCTAAATGATGATGGCTAGTCAACTGGGTCAGAAGATCTCCAAATGCTCTCATGGACTGTTCCCAGTTGGCAGTGTATTTAGCTTTATGCATCTATCAAAAGTTGTTTGTGCTGAGCTGGGGATTTGGGCTTGGGTAGACATGGGTCACTGATGCATGCGGGGAATGAAGACTGGCTCATTTGTTCCAATCCCAAAGACAGGCTACTGTAGCTTGAATTACTGAAGGTATGCATGCTATTCTCTGTCCATCACCCAAAAGAACAAACAATGAGCATCAGACCTGGCCTACTGAGCAATAGAAGAAGATGAACTGGGATGATTAGTTTTGCTTTCTTTTACATCCCTTGGATGACTAGGTCTGTGTTTCACTGTTTACCTTGGTAACCCATGGCACCAGGACACACTATGGGAATAAGGCAAGCTGGCAGAGGCAGTGAGACGCCTTGACCAATGATATGGTGGCAAATCTTGGGTTATCCCATTGATGTCGATGTTACTGTCATGATCCTGGTGTGTGTGTGGTAAGTGTGAGTCTTCTCGTCCTCAGTAGATCTCTGCTGGTGGGCGTTGCTGGTCCTCTGCTGACAAACCCACCTGTTTTCAATACCATGTCAACCCACTATCTTTCTGTGTTTCGCCTCAAGTACCTGTTGACCTGATGTAGAGCTTTATTTATCTTACACGTTTACTCACCTTGCATCTCCTGTGCTCCCAGGTTGAAGACAAACATTTGTTTCTGGACTCCATCTATCCAACCCTTCAAAACGGATCTCTGCATGTTGCATTCCACTGTTTTCCTCTGCAGCTTAACCCCCTTCAGCCAACATCTGCCTGCCCACTCTCCAATGTTATGCTTTTTGCCTCTATAGATATTGACTCACTCTCACCCCTCTTATCCACATACTCTTCCTCAGGATTTGCAAGATCCCCTCTGCCCCATCTCCTTCACACCAACCCTGTAAGCTCCATCCAATTTTCAACTCACCTCCATTCAGCCATTCTTGTCCTTAAAGAGTAACTAAACCCCAAAACAACTTTTTTTTGCTTCTAAACTGTATAAATGGGTCTTTACCAATGCAGTCTTTCAGTTTCTGGGGATTTTTTCACATTTTGGTGTAAACTTGTTTAATTCTACACCTTTTGGTTTAAAAACGTCTTAGTGCTGCCCTCTTAGGGTTGAACGGTGGCTACTGCATTTGAATTTTGTGATTGGTGGAGAGCGGTACATCTCTACGTCACAGGCATTGCCTATGTCACAGCAGCCATGGTCTCACAGACATGCCCCGTGGGTTTGGGTATAAAACTATCAGACATTCCCCCCCCCCCCCCCCTCGTGGCGAGTTTGGAATGGGATTGCGTTTTTCAGGTTACAATTATTATCACATTAGCACTTAGTTAGCATAGCTAACATACTGTTTTGAACGTTAGCCTATGTTAGCATTACCACTCAGAGACCGGACCCATCCTGTCTCTCTCTCCCTCAGCAGCAGCTCCAGCCTCGGGCAGCGCTGACTCAGCGCCCCGAGCCAGCGGCTCTAATTGATACGGCTCGCGGCCACTGAGCTCCATAAAGCCTCCCTCTACTCCTCTATCTCCGGTGACGACGGAGGAGATCCGCTGGTTCAGGGCGCCGAGCCAGCGCCGCCCGAGCTCGGTGCTGCTGAGGCAGAGGAAGACAGGAGGAGTCCAGTCTCTGAGTGGTGATGCTAACATAGGCTAACGTTCAAAACAGATGAATGATGATCAGTCGCAAAACTGCCAACGTCGCTTTGGTCACTATCCATGTTTCAGTGTCACATTAAGCGAGCTGTCACTGTCCTCCTGAACACACCCCCACGTTCCCCCCTCCGCTTTTCCTCAACACTTGGCCATACCCCTCTGTTCTTCCTGGCACCGCCCACTTTGTAGAATTTTTTTAATGTTGTCTGGGGTGCGGGGTTATGCCTTTTCAGGGGGTTCAGTTACACTTTAAGCACCTTGAATTACCCTGCTGTTGAAAGTGTGCTATACAAATAAAATTGCCTTGCCTTGCAGTCCTCTCGACCACACTTTTACCTTGTGTATTTATTGTAAATAAATACTTTATTTTATTTGTAGCTCTGTGTAGCTCTTGACACAAAAAACGTTTGAAGCTTATGAATTATCTCCCAGTTTTAGTTTTTCACAGTCTTAATAAGCCCTAAGCTCTATTTGCGGTACAAATGGGAAACACTGAAACACACTTTATCACACATTACTAACCCAACAGAGGTCAGTAATAGCACTCTATCTTACCCAGGGCCACTTTTACGTAAGGACAAGAGCATTCAGAGATTGTAACACCTACCTGCTGATTAGGAGTCAAGCATCTATACTTTATAAACAACAGTAACTGGCACCTGCATATGCCATACTATGTGTGGTAAAATTCTGAATGGTAGTACAGCTAAAATGTAAAAGTATTTTTAATTGGTTGCCTAATTATTAATGATTTCAACATTTTAAATGTGCAACTTTGCAGATGTATGTGCATTATTCTCTCTCTTAATAATCTGTTGACTTCATCAATTGTGCTGTTGGATAAGCTAATCAGGGATTGTGCTGTTGTCACTAACGGTGTAAGATCCTAATTAAATCATCTGTGAAAACTATAATTAGGTAACCTTTTAACATTGGTGGACAAGTCTTAAAATAATAAGAAAACCATCAGTCAATCCACAACTGACCCATTTAACTGCCCTGTGATATTTTAGGAAGTCCCAGGCATCACAGGTCGCCTTAGAGAGAAAAGGTAACCAGTCACAACCTTGTGAGGAAGCAACCATTCACAACACAGCAGAGCAAATATTCAACTAATCTGAGGGAATCTAGCACCGACCTGCCAACTACATAGCAGGAGGAACAGGCTTCTCAGGAGCCAGAGATAACAAGGATATAATTAAACTCCTTCTGTTATAATGTTCTTTCTGCCCTTTCCACAATAACTCTACCACTCTATTCAGCAGAACTTGAGCTGCATTGCTCCTAATGAAAGATTTCGTTTTGATGACCTTTATAGCAACCATAGCTCTGTTTAAACTCTAAAACACTACAAATAAATGTTTTTCATTGCCTTGACAGAAGTCTTAATTTGTATTTTTCACATATCTTGTTACATACCATGTTATAACCACAAACCTCCTTGCCTTTTACTCAGATTAAATCTAATAAACCAACACCAGGTAGCACGTAATTGTGAAGTGGAAGGAAAAAAGATACCGGTTTTTAATTCACTACAATTTACTACAAATTTATTGGAAAAGTCTGATGAGGATTTGTATTCAGGCCTGTTACTCTGATACCCCTACGTAAAAACCAGTGCTACCATTTGCCTTAAGTCCAACTGTTTTTTTTTTTATCACAGTATAATCCAGCTGTTCTGTGAAGGTCTTAGAGGTTTGTTAGAGAACATTAGTGAACAAACATCATCATGGTGACCAAGAAACACAGCAGACAAGTCAGGAATATAGTTGTGGAAAAGTTTAAAGCAGGAAGCCCATTTTAACTCTGGAGAAGCAGCAGAGATCCACAGCTCAGGTGAGGGAAATTTGTTGATAAGACCAAAACTATTGTAGATTTCCCATGGCTGGCTCTGATGGAAGAGTGGCAAGAAGAAAATCACTGTTGAGAGAAAGCCATAAGAAGCCTGCAGTTCAGCTCAAGCCATGTTAGGGACACAGCAAAAATGTGGAAGAAGGCTCTCTGATCAGATAAAAAATTCTCGGACCTACATCCAAAACGTTGTGTGGCAAACTCTGCACATCACCCCCCTTCTCCAGCAAATAGGAAAGCTGGTCAGAGTTGATGGGAAGATGGATGGAGCTAAATGGAGGTTTGTCATGGAAAAAAAACATTGACTCTCATTATGTGCTACTTTGTTGTTGGTCTAACAATTGAAATCTCAATTAAAACGTTTGAAATTTTAATTGTAACAGGTAAGAATGCAGAAAATTCATAAATGGATGTGGTGTACATAACAGATGTCAACTGCTGAATCGTGTTTTAATAACTCGTTAGGATGGAGTAAAATTCACTGTGAAGTTTCTAATATGTTGCCTCTGTTTAAACACACTGAAGATCACTGAAAATCTGCAATAAACCTGATCATCTTTTGTGCATTCTCCAGCTACTCCTTGGCTTTTTGCGTAGGTGAATTAACTCCTGTTGCTATAGCTATAGTAAGAACCTAGCTTCTCTAAGATTCAGATGGTTTTATATAACCATGTAGTCTTCCACACCCAGCAATGCTTAGATCATTGGTAGTTGTATATTTTGTGTTCACAGTGTTGTTTCTGCTGATCCACTGAATGCAGCTGATTACTTCCCTTTGTTCAATTTTCCTGTCCCCCTGAGCTCCAATGCAGTGTATCATAGCAGTCTGTGGTTCTAGCAGCTTACACATGCAGTATCCCAGGCTGCGGCTCAGACAAAATGCTAATCAGTGATACTGATTGACAGCATGTTGATTGATGCATAATTCAGAACTTGTTCAGTGCAGAAGCTGGGGTTTATGAGTGTGCATATGTATGAGATCGACATATTTTAGCAAACATGGTCCATCATGGATTACGGTCTCTGTGTTATGACATATAAATCCATAGCCATGGTTAGATCCACTAGGAATGATGTGTTT
The DNA here is from genome assembly GCA_963556495.2 of Valencia hispanica. Lineage (NCBI taxonomy): Eukaryota > Metazoa > Chordata > Actinopteri > Cyprinodontiformes > Valenciidae > Valencia > Valencia hispanica. Next base: position 41,818,118 of record OY747708.1, on the reverse strand, counting down.
TGATTCTGTCCTATGGAGTCCATTTTTCATCAGCCTGTGTTGTGTTCTCATCTCTCCAGAACTTTCGCCACGCTGTTTTTCACCAGCACATCATGAAGGATCAGGCTGGTGCATCATGGGAACTAATCTGCAGGGGAACAGACACAACATATGAGGACTGAAGGGCCGTCATGGAGACTGGCAGCTACACCGCAGTCCCGACCACCACTGACTGGATCGGGATGCCAGCAGCCCTGACGGGTATGGAGGTCCATCAGGATCAGGAAGGAGATGCCTCACCTGTCAGTGGTGTGACCTGGTACATGCCGTACTCACTGGGCTTCCAGGTGTCGCTCACCGCCTTCCTCATGATTGAGCTGGTGCTGGGGTTCAGCAGCAACCTGACGGTACTGGTGCTCTACTGCTCCCAGTCTAATTTGGTGGACTCAGTGAGCAACATGGTGACGGTCAACCTGCATGTTTTGGACGTGGCAGTGTGCTTATTGTGTGTGCCCCTCACTCTGGTGGTGGTGCTGCTGCCGCCAGGACCCAACCTGGCCTTGCTCTGCTGCTTCCATGAGGCTTGTGTCACATTCGCCAGCATCGCCACAGCCATCAACATCCTAGTCATCAGCCTGGACCGATATGACATCTCGGTGCGGCCGGCCAACAGGCTACTGACTACGCGGAGAGCAGCACTGCTCCTGGCTGCTGTCTGGGTCACCTCGGTCGCAGTGTTTTTCATGCCTTTTTTGGAGGTTCAGTGGTCCAGTGCAGCAGAGGCAGAGGAAACAGCTCAGATGACCTTTTCACTTGGTGCTAGTGGAACAGCTGTGCCAGCATGGCGGAACAGGACCCTTCTATGTGTTGGTGGTCAGGGCTATTACAGAGGTCTGGGTATGTATTACCATCTCATACTACAGGTGCCCATCTTTTTCATCACTGTGGCAGTCATGTTGTTCACCTACTCCAAAATACTGAAGGCTCTGAACATCCGCATTGGCTCCCACATGAGGAAGAGCCAGCGGAGAATGGGACGTCACAAGAGACAGAAAGAGAGGAAGGTAGGACTCAGGAGGAACGACGAAGAGGCTGGAGGGGAACAGTGCACCACAGACGGTACCAAACAGCTCAGCCACCCCCCACTCATTCCATCCCCGTCTCCCACCCCAACAGCTACCTCTCCCCCTGCCCAGTCTTCTGTTGCTCCTCTTATCGCCTCTGAGGTAGGCGCTGCCACTCCACTGCCAACCACCATGGGTGTCCAGGCCTCTGTCTCAGCGATAATAGCGCTGCGTCGGGCGGTGAGGCGCCATCGAGATCGTCGTGAACGACAGAAGCGGGTGTTCAAGATGTCCCTCATCATTATCACAACCTTCCTGGGTTGTTGGGCTCCTCTTTCTGTGACCAACATACTGATACTAAGCGTGGGTCCCAGTGACATCCTGGTCAACCTGCGCCTCTGGTTCCTGGCCCTTGCTTACGGCACCACCGTCTCCCACCCCTTGCTCTATGCCTTCACCCGACAGAAACTACGCCGCGCCCTTCGTGCCAAAGTTAAAAAACGGGTGGTGTCTCTGCTACAGGTGGACCCATCCCCAGGGGGCACAGTGATGCACAACTCCTGGGTGGAGACCAGAAAAACCAGCCGACAGGTGCGGCTGGAAGCCAGCGAAGGCACAGACCGTCACCTGGCCGAGGCCCTTTGAGGCTGAGACCCTTGGGTGCAGCTGGAATAATTAAAAAGCAGAATAAGTTCACAGGTGCGTTCCATTAGGAAATTCACTGATGCGAGGAGCCGTTGTAAGAAATGTGATGAGCACATTTTTACCTCTGGGAGACGTTTAAATGTAACCACCAGCAAGGCCCTGCTAAACACGACTGCGCTAACCTCAGGCAACATTTGAAGCAGGACTCTGTCATCACAGTGGTTGACATAGCTTCTCCACAAACAAATAAGGGTAAATAATTTGTACTTTGTCAGATACTGAGGTTTATTTACTCACAAAGTCTTTACATAACTGTTCCCAAGAATGTGTTTCTCCAGAGAAAGATCGGATCTGCTCTCCCACTCAAATGATCTTATGTTCATCCACTTTGAATACGTGGATATTCTTCGAATCTAATCAATAGTAGCCCTGCTTTTTATTTTTTCACACAGCCACATAAATCTGAATAATGAAGATTAAAGGATTTTGGCCTACAGATGAAGATCATGTCTTAAGACAGAAAAATCATATAAAAATCATTGCAATTTCATTTTGGCTTACACAGTCAGAAATTGCTGGAATATATATAAAATTAGCATCACCAGTTGATATTACTTCATTCTTTTTCTTCCTAGTTTTTAACTAATGGTGTAATATCTCACTGCAACTTGTTGATTAGTTGATCCCTGCATTTTATTGCTCTTATTTATGCTAACCCATAAAGTGCCTTGCATAGTGATGCAGTTATAAAGTGGAATGAAAATAATACATGGTGTTTAAAATGTTTTAAAAATAAAAAAGTGTAGCATTAATATGCTTTCAGTCTGATACTCTTAAATAAACTCTAGATCAATGAGTCATCTTCACTCATGGCACATTTTGTAATTGTGAAGTGGAAAGAAAATTAGATCTGTTTTTAACATTTTCTACAAATATACATAAAAATGTGAAGTTGATTTGGACTCAGCCCCTTGCTCTGATACCCCTTAAAAAACTGTGCTGCCAACTGCCTTTAAAAGTAACTGAATTTGTTAGAGTCCACCTGTGTAATTTAACCCCAACATAAATGCAGCTGATCTGTGAAGGCCTCTCAGGTTTGTTAGAGAACATTAGTGAACAAACAGCATCAGGATTACAAAGGAACACAGCAAACATATTAGTGAGAAAGTTGCAGAGATGTTCAAAGCAGAGTTAGGTTATAAAACAATATCCCAAGCATCTCAAATAATGCTGCTCAATCCATCATCTGAAAATGGAAAGAGTATGGGGCGTACCAACGCATGGCTGTCCACCTAGACTGACAAAACAAACAAAGAGAGCTTTAACAAGAGATTCAGCCAACAGGCTTGTGGGAACTCTGGAGGAGCTGCAGGGATCCAGTTGCTCAGGGGGGGAGTATCTGTTCACAGGATGGCAAGGACAAATGTGGCTTTTATGAAAGAAAAAAACCTCCAAACACTTCAAATCACCCGAAACTAACCATCTCAAGAACGAAACATGGCTGTGGCAGCAACATGGTGTGGTATTGCTTTTCTTCAGCTAAATTCTGAAAAAATGTTATCATTTTCCTTTCACTTCCCAATTGTGGAATACTTTCTGTTGGTCTGGCGCGTGAAATCACAATAACATACAATATGGTTTGCAGTTGTAATTTGACAAAATATGACAGGGTTTAAGGGGTATGGATACTTGCGCAAGGCACTGTAGAAACTGGTTATAGAGTTATATTTATTGCATTTTTTTGTTATTTTATTTATAGTGAGCTCAAGGGAAGGTTTTTAATTCAAAGTCTAATTGTTGACAGAAGGTGACATCTGAGGAAATGAATCAAAGTGTCCCTATAAAATGGATAAAAATAGCAAAAAAGGACTTTATGTGAAGTATCTATTTTAAAAAAAACAGTGGAGCCGAGACCTTAAATATTATTAGGATAGTATTGAGTTGATCCCTGTAGCTCACTGGTACAGTACACTTTCAAAATAACATGTATTTATACTGTAAATAAAAAAAGTGTTGAATTTATGGTGAAATACTGGCAGCGTTGGTTTCCAGAATTTCACAGTGAAAAATAAAGTGCAAATGTAGAAAGCACAGTGGTATACTATGTTGGTAACCATAAATGTCACAGTAAAGGTATGTTTTACAGTAGATTAACTTGAATCAAAATACATACTGTAAAACTGTTTATTGTAATTCACATGAAAACAGACATGCCGTTAAATTGATTTCAGACTCCCACAGTTGCACCCAGTGAAACTTTAAAACATATTACGGTGATCTATTTAAAAAGTTAAATATTACGGTAAATTACTGGCAGCTGTGGTTTCAAGAATTTCACAGTGAAAAATAATGTGTAAATGTAGAAAGCACAATGGTATACTATTTTGGTAACCATAAATTTTACAGTAGATTACCACAAATTAAAAATAAATACTGTAAAACTGTTTATGGTAATTCATGTGAAAACAACACATATGTCGTTTATTTTATTCCAGTCTCCCACAGTTGGATCCAGTGAAACTGTAAAACATATTATTGTAATCTATTAAAAAAATTAAATATTACTGTAAATTACTTGCAGCTGTGGTTGCCAGAATTTCATCGGGGAAAATATAGGGATAATGTAGAATACTTCTGTCGTAGTTTCTGTTGCTTTTCTGACCCACATACAGAACACAATTGAAAACCAGACACAGATTTAAAAAGTTTACAGAAGCTAATGTAGATGGCTGGAAACCAGGGGGACCTTCATGGAGGGAGTGGACAGGATACACTGGAGAGAGGTAAGTGGAGAGGTGAACTCCAGTTGAAGATATGGAATGATGAACTACTTACTAATGAAGAGGAAACTAGGAGCCTGAGAGGGGAGAAACGAGTCAGGGTTGTCAGTGGAGATGTTGTGGATGGATCCAGAGAAGCTGCACACCGGAGGGTGAAGGTGAAGATCGGACAGGCAGAGGCGATGATCGAAGGTAGGAACTTACAGGCTGTCTGACTTGGATTGGAACCTGGAGACACAAACCTGAATAATATTAAACTTACACAATAGCCAGCTAATGTTACTTAACACTGCCTGAAGCATTCAAAACAAAAGTACAGAATAAACACAGTCAACAGAATCCAAAACATTTGAAAATTGCAGTGGTTGACACAAAGTGTCTTTTTATCTGGACTTGATGGTGGTGGGGATTCAACATGGAAAACTTCTCTGATGATGTCCGAGGAACTGGAAAAGGTTTTGGATCCAACGTGCTTGAAGACTTGCATGTTCTTTTTCAGATGCTCTGTGTAGATTAGCGTTTTTTCCTTGCAGCCGAAAAGCAGATCCACAGCGCAGTTAAGCAAACTGGACATATTAGACTCAAAAACACATATATACAATTGATTAAGCAAATATACAATCTTACATTTTTACCCAGAGGTAGGTAGAGTAGCCAAAAACCATACTCAAGTACAAGTAGCATCGCTTCAAAATAAAGTGACTCAAGTAGAAGTCAAAGTAATCTTACAAAAAATTACTCATGTAAAAGTAATTAAGTATTTCATGAAAGTACTTCTCTAGTGAGCAGGGGCAAAAATTTGATTTCAGAGGGGGGAGGGGGGCACAAATGACTTGAATGGGAGGGGTGGAGGCAAGAAGTCTACCCTACCCTTGAAAACATTATGAAGATACAAATTTGTATAAATCTACAGCCTAGGACCTCTTAAGTACAACATAGGAATTTCACAGATAAGTGAGCAAAAAAATATATTTTAATGAATTTTAAACTCTTTCAGTTTACTGTATTTTCTAGGAGTTCTTCTGCTAAATAATTAGGTATGTTTTTGCTGTTATTGTCACATTGTTTCAAGTCATTGCTTCACCTGTGAATCTACCAGCCGAATCTACTGATAAAGATCACCATAAGCCTCTTATTTGACAAACTGCTCAAGTTCATGTCTAACATATCGTTATACTTTCAACCTCACCTGTGAGCCTTCAGCCTCTCCTCCTCCATCTTCAGCATCTGCCCTTGTACCTCCTTCTGTGTCTCTATTGTTACCGGACAAAATATATTGATGCATGGTATATTGAAAGTGGGACAATGATCCAACAATAATATCAGCTTTTCTGTCTAATAAAGTAGAAATCAAGTATGAGCTATACAATCTTTGTCTAAACTAAATTTGTCTAACAAAAATTTTTTTGTAATATTGGTATTGAAATGGCTTTGAAGCGCACCATTTGTCTGGTTGAAGTATGACCACCAAGTTAATTCTCCATACAAGTTGGATAGTTGTGCCTAAAAGGCGAGGGAGAAAGATATAAATGTTTGTCTTAAAACCTTTGTTTCTTTCAAAAACACAGTATCAACAAAAGATTAGACAATGAAGGATAGATAATTGTGTTTATGTGTTACTTACCTTTAAAAGAAAAGCCTTCTATCTTAGGAATCCTAGCTTTAAGTGTACTCTGAAGGGTCAGGGTCAACCACTCTTTCTTCTTCTTTTTATTGGGGTTGGCAAACAACTTAAGGTGCATTACCACCCCCTTCTAGACTGGAGTGTGGAATCCCTAAGATTCTAAATCTTAAATTAATTTATTGTGATGATAAAGATAAAAACACGAGTCACTTTTGCTCAATGTTGCGCATCAAAGTCTTAAAAAACACCCCATTAACTCCTAACATAGAATATTTGAAACACAGATGCCACACCAAAGGATGTGAATGTTGACAATAACAAAATATGAAAATACAGAGAATATGATTCATTTAGATGCATTTTGTAATTTTCTGTCATTAACTTTTAAAGCATACAGCGTTTAATGCAAGATCAGGATAAAGAAAGATAACATGTTATATCTGTAAGATTTTATATCTTGGATCTGTAAAAATAGTGATATACTTTTTTTGATACACATATATATACATATACATACAGGTGTACATCACTGTAAAAAAATAGACCATTTTTAGGGTACTACAATAGAAAGTGGCCTATTACTGTAATTGTGCCACATAATATTTTTTCATAGTAAATATTTGTGTTTTATACCTGGCGAGACTTTAAAGATTTATTAATTATAATTATAATATGATCTATATATAATATATGATCAATATACTAATTCATTATATTTACTACAAATATATACTGTTTCATTAAAAGTCTAAGGGTGTTAGTATTTAAAACATTTTTCACTGTAATTTTCACAGTAATTTAAACAATGTTTTGTCATGTTGTTATTGTTAAAAGTAAGGTATGTTTTGGATGATTGATGTACAGTTATAAATTGTAAATTCAAATGTAAAATAGATTAAAGATTATAAATTATGTAGAATTATTATGTAACTTGCAAGGTGATTAATTGCAAACAATCTTATGGATTTTTCCTGTTTTTTTTATTTATTTTTATTTTTACATATGTGACATATTAATGTAAATGTATATTTTTCCAACATATTAGTACCATAAAAAAAAACGTTTACTATTTATCAATTTACAGTAATTTAACATATGTATTACAATAATTAACTTTTTTCAATTTATTATTTTCATTTACCATGGCCATGTCATAGTTATTTACTGTGATTTTTACATACATTTCTTACAGTGTCGATGTTGTAAATATTACCCATCTGTGATTAATTTCATGTAATTTTTCATTCCAAGCCAATTTTTAGGCCGACTTTTCTAGATTAGTGGAGTATTTTAGTCACCACTGTCACACCCAGCAAACACGAGACTGGCTCCTGTTCAATGGGATCAATGGTGTTTTTTTTTAGTTTTTTTTTTTTAGTTTTCCTTCCAGTGTTTTCGCTGTGGGAGCCCTCTGCCTCGGGGGTGGTGGTCGCCTGTGGCTGCCTTGGTGCTCTCCAGGTGGTGCTTGGGTGGAGGTGGGGATACTAGCCCTCCCTCCTCTGGGCTCCCTGGGTCAGTGCCTTGGCTGATGTTTTTTACTTTTGGGTTTTGGGAAGGGGGGGTTGTGGGTCATTTTTAATCTGTAAAGCACTTTGAGAAGCTTTGTTTTGGTTTGAATGGCGCTTTAGAAATAAAGTTTGATTTGATTTGATTTGAATGGGACTATTGTAAATTTTACTATTAGGACATGTGACTGCTGTTGACTTTGTTCCTCCTGCTTTTGCTCTCACTGTTCGAAAGATGTACCCACACTGGAGCCATGTGAGCCGTTGCAATGCATTTTTGAATGACTTTTAGAACACATGGAAAATGCATATTATATTGTCTCACACCACGGATATGCTATCTTTATGTGTTCTCTATGGTGTTGTTTTATAGTGAATGTATCAGAAAACAGTGGATTACATTAATAAATCTAAAAAAATCCCTGATGGTCTAATTTGCTTTATTTGCATACTCTTGTTTGTATGAACTGTGTTACATGTCAAGTTAAATGTTCCGTTTTTCTATGTTGAAGGTGTGGGAAGTCAACTTCAGCCTTGATGTTTACATTTTCCTCTCAAGCTGAACCACAGCTCACTACTTTCACATTTATTCTGTGTTTTCTCTTGAGTATGATTCTACATTTGACATGATATGAGATATTAATGTATGTTCTATATTTTTACAATCAGAAAGGAAATGAGTAATTGTTGCAATATGTTGATTTTAGTATTTCGCTGAACCTCGCTACTCAGCTGTTTGAATTATCTCGTAAAACCATATTGTCTCAGAATCCATGTCCAGCATTGGATCCCTGTGTGGGCACTGAGCACATCCACCTGATACAGTTCAGCACATGCTCCTCCCGTTGGAACCTCCTGCACACACCAGCTCTACAGCTGGCAAAAAAAAAAAAAGGAAAGAAACTTTGCGTGGGCTTTGTGCTGTGTGGGAACGAGGAGCTGCAGGCCTCAGCAGGAAAGTTAAAAAAAGAGGGTCATCTATGTGGGATGAAGCCTGCAGGGCAAAGTAGGCTAATTTAGCAAAGTGAACAAGTAGGCCACTGATATGTCAGATGATTTGAATGTTTTTACAAACTACTGGTTAAAAACAAATGACTAACTAATACACAACACTGGTTTTGGGAAAAAAGAAGACAATTGTTTTATGTCAGCTATTTTATTCAAGCCAATCGTTGTCCTCGTCCCAGAAAACTGTTGGATTACAGTAACTTCTTTCGCCTTTAAGTCCTCCCCAAATGAAACCAAAACAAAGATGTGGATGGTGATTCGATCAGGCCGGGCTGCCTTTTAGATACTAATTTTGCCATAACAACTATATTAACATTTTAACCATATTTAGACATTAGTTCATATTTTAATTGGCTCTTTACTGAATTATGAATGTGACAGTTGATCCATATTCGCTTTTATCCTTTCACTTTTAAACCTCATTCACATGTTTTTGTTTAAACCAGTAGTAGTTAAGTTTAATAATGTTGATGTTGAAAAGTCAGTCTTAAAAATAATGATCACCGCCACCAGGGATAAGCTGCAGTTAATGATGTGCAATATAAAAGCCCCCGATGTGAACGCGTCTTTGAATAGACGCAAGGGGAAAAACTCCACAGGAGAGCCTGTGGGGTAGAGATTGTTTGTTTTCCCAATTAGAACCTGGGTCATTTAGGAACCGACCAGCTCTACTTCCAGGGCATGGGTCAACAACCTTCATAATCCATACAACCATTTTTGCCCTCAGTACAGCTGAATAAGACCCATTTAGAGCTAAATCTTACATGACCTTTTCAAAAAAGACTACTTATAATTTCTGATAAATACCTTCTGTAGGAAAGTTTGATCTCATTTTTAAAGAACCACTCATTTATAGTTGTTATAGTGGTATTTTAAGGGTTAAAAATGAAAGAAAAATATCAAAGTTTTAGCAAATAAAGAGGATGGATACATTTTGTTAATTTTTCTGGAAAATTATGTGAAAAAGATAACATAGTTTGCAACCTAATGACAAGAAAAATACTGTTTAAAAAATGCTGCTACTTTTAGTGTCATGTCTGTTGTGAAAATCCAATGCAATTATTCCATGAAAGAACTTAAAAAAAAACCTGCATTTACTATATCTATATCTGAAAAACACTAGTGTATCCTTTATCATTTTTAGCCAACATTATTACAAGCCATTTTGGGAGATCCAAAAAGCCATTTGAGGCTCCAGAGCAGCAGGTTGCAGACCCCTGCTATCAAGCATTTTGAAGGGAAATTGAGAAAGTAGATCTTGTAAGTTAAAATTCAGATCTGAGGAAGGCCTTCCTACATTTTAGCTGCTGGTCAAAAAACTGTGAAAGTCCTGTTAGCTTTGCAATCCTATAATGTATTTTTCCCTATTTTATCTGTTTATCTGTTCAATCTGATTTAAAATGCAAAACATCAGAAGTTCTACTTAATGGTTTATTTATTTTGGGTGTTGAACTTAAAGTTGCTTTGAGACCCTTTATTCTCCAACTTCAGTGGGCTTTTTGTTGTATTTCCAACTAGATGTTAGAAACTGACTTTGCAGGACAAACAGGATGTAAAAAGGTATTTTATTTATGTCATGTCTCTTGTACATTAAAATCAGATTATGTTCAATGAGGACAGAGACTGAGGTATGTTTAAAATATGAGGTATGTTTAAAATATGAATCTTGGACATGGAAATATACTGACCATAGCAACAGAAGATTCAGATATATGCTTTACATGATCTTTTATCTAAGACACAAGAGTTTGACACCAAGTAAGAAAAGTGCACAACATTAGATTCCTTCATACTAAAGAACAGATTTTATTTGCTGTTATGTTTGAGACAAGATCAAAAAGCATGAGGGCCCCATGAGTCAGTGCGACATGACTAAAGAAACATAGCATGTACTGTATCTGAGAAAAAAGCAGACAGTTCAGAGGCTAAATCATAGGGATGAAGACCTAAAGTGACTGCCTTTGACCAAACAGCAGAAGAAGAAATGAGAAATCATCACTGTAAAAAGGTTAAGCCCAAATTAGACATAATCAATCAAATGAAACACACAAAACTGTGAAGAGGGATGAGCTGATGAAAACCCCATTACTTGCAACAAAAGATCTCTTTGTTGATAATTTACTTGTCTGTTTGTCAGTACGGTGAGTTGGTCTTCTATAGGAAGAGCTTGCAGGTGTTTGTTGTTTCAAGCTCAAAACTCAGGCTAAAATACATAATTTCATTCCTCTCTTATGTCTGCTTCTTTTCCTCACAATGAAATAAGCACATAGATGTATTTTGGTAAAAATAAAGCTCTTCAGATGATGATGATGCTTGTTTTCGTCACAATACCTGCGCACAAGACAGTCATCTGACGTAACAGGATGAAGATCTACATCCCACTTACACAGTGACTCAAAATACATGAGCGATATTAATGAGTACACCGACACATTTTTTTTATTTATTTTATAAACCAACATCGAAGATGACATAGAAAAACTATTTGTATCTTGGTTTAGCATAATTTACACATCAAGTGCATGCAAAGAGTATGGAGAAAAATAAATACATCTATGGAAAGTAAGATTAAGATGGTTTGATAACAAAAAAAGGTTAACCTGACAGCTGTCTTATTAACCTACAACTTCAATCAGTTGTAGCCAGGATTTGAAATAAAAATGCAACTGCACTAAAGTTTGCAACAGCTGCCAACGCAGTCCAGTCAAATATCCAGAGAACCATTTTATAGTCAAATGAAGCAAAGATTGAACTGTTTGGCAAAAGTGACAAGAAGAATGTTTGAAGGAGTAAAGGGGAAGCTTTCAAGCTGGTAGCATGAGCACTGTGCCGACAGTAAAGCACGACGGTGTCAGTATCATGATGTGGGTCTGTTTTGCTGCTTGGTGATGTGCCATAACTTTCTCTAGCCGAATAGAAACAATACTGAAGTAAAATCTTTGGACCTAAAGAGGATTAAGCAAGAGTCAGCACACAGCTTCAGTCAATACAGCTAGAAGCTACTGATCTAGGTGTAGTAATGGCCTCAGACATCATTCTCCAGGGTCACATGAACACAATCACAAGGTCAACCTAGGTCTGAGGTCTATCACCTGAGGGGGGTTCCAGCACGGTTTCAGGGGGTCGGCAAATCTAACACAGGCCCCAGTTCTGCACATAGATCTACCGTAATAGGACTGCTTTGGGAAATCTACATCGACTCTACCCATCCAGATGCTGCCAGTGGCGTGATCTCCAATTGTTAAATTGTTAAATGATCATTGATTATGATCATTCTCATTTAACCAAAAAAAAAAAAGGACTGAGAAAACCCAGTAGTCAAACATGAACTCAAAGTGACTCAAGGTGAGGAATGAAAGAGCCCTTATGTTTCACCTTTTTTCCCTTTTTTGTCAACCAGATCTTACACACCATGTATTGAGAGAACAAAGAACATTAAAAGCAATTTTATCAGCTTGCCTGCAAAACTGGAACCTAATCAAAGAAGAATGAAGATTTTTATTTGAGAAGTCCTTGCCTCGATGACTTCCCACTGGGTTAAAAACAAGAGGAGGTGCAGGGAAATGCAACTTGTAATTTTCTGGTTCATGATTTCTTCACATTTTCACCATGAGTGATCTAATGTTTCTCCTTCCACTGGTTAATTTGGAAACATGACACAAATATTAACTGCCTTATTAATGAATAAATAAATAAATAAATAAATAAATAATGAATTTCTTTTCAGAACCAGGATATTCAGTTTTTAAAGGAAGGCTCTGTTTCAAATCTCCGGTTTTCCTCACTTAATGACCAAATAATGACCAAATAAACATGAAACAACAACAACATCATCCAGGATGACTAATTCCTATTAAATACACAGATCAGGATTTTGTGACCAATTTCAGTGCTCTGCTTTTTGTAAAGTTTTACCCTGCTGATACACATTTTGGCCAATTTCTCTTAAAGAACTATGACTATGTTATCTGCTGAAGTCTTTACTCTACCTTTCTCTTTTAGGGCCTAAATGGACCACAGACGTCTTGAACTGTAGAGAATACAGTTTCCTTTCCAAAAGCTTCTTACAGCTTTTGTGGTTCGACTGTCTTAATTTTTTCGACTTCAACTATGCTGGAAATAGCTAACTTTGAGTCACTGATGAGTGTTTTCATGGCAGCCTACTTAGTTATGTTGTGTTTCCTGAGATTGGATTCCTGAGTTTCCAATTACAAATAAGTCACCAGCCATTTCCTCAGTACAGTGTTTGAGTCCTATATTTAACAGATATTGTTTATGAACTCATTTGGCACAATTCAGGATAAAAAATAAATAAATTGTATTCTGCCTTCAAATAATGCATTGCTAAACACATCAGTGACGTTCATAGGAGTGAGCAGAGTAAAACTGGACTTACTGCATAAATATATTTGTAAAATGCATTTATTCCTTAAAATCTCAAACCTAATTTGTATCTAACTATCGTCTTCCTCTCTTCTATAATCTTTGATTGGGTCACAGAGGGGAAAACTAAACATGCGTCTTCCAAGCAACCCTCTTCACCTTGTTCTACGAGATTCCAAGGCCTTCCCAGAACAACGGAAATATGCAGCTCCCAAAGTTCCAGGTATGCCCTTGGGGTCTCCTCCCAGTGGCAAGTGTCCTGAAAACCCGTAAAGGGCTGGACCAAGCAGGCATTACCATCACCCCCTTAAACTGACTACTTTTGATATGAAGAAGCAGAAGCTCTAAGTCTTCTCTTTTTTGCACTATTTTTGAGAATGTTGAAATGTGACTCTTGCTCTGTTCTTACTGATGTCTTGAATCCTTCTGGACTTCATTGTTCTGTTTCTTGACAGCCTTCCATCCATTATGTATACTGCTTATCCCTTGCAGCATCGAGGGGGGACTGGTGCCTATCTCCACCCTGGACAGGTCACCAGTCCATCGCAGGGCAACATAGAGACACACAGGACAAACACATGCATGCACACCTTCCCAACCTTAAAAACAATTTAGAGAGACCAATTAACCTAACAGTCATGTTTTTTTGGTCCTATGGGAGGAAGTTAAAGTACCCGGAGCAAACCCATGCATGCACAGGGAGAATATGCAATCTCCATGCAGAAAGACCCCAGGTTGAAATTCAAATCCTGGACCTTCTTGCTGCAAGGCAACAGTGCTACCAACTATGCCATTGTGCAGCCCTTTTTGTCTTTTTTGACAATACATGGAAGTTTAGACAGAAAAACATGGATGCATTCTTTGCTTCATTGGTATTGTGTTCATAGATTGTTTTATTATTATTGTTGTGATGATGCATATAGGACTAAAACAAAATAGATTATCATATTTCAAATGATTTGTATATGTGTAATAACACACGTTTGGTCAAATTATTGCCTTCAATTAGAATTAACATTAAGTTCAGATCTTCCTTACCACATTAAGCTGATGTGCTGTGACAAAATATCTTAGCTTCAAGCAAATGCTAATGGTAATACATCATTTTTTCTCTGTTGCTCTGTGGCTGTGGGTCCCATGGATTAATTGTTGCTAAAACGGTTAGATAATAAAGCCTGTTATTTCGAGCTAAATTATCACTGCTTCTTATCATTATGCTGATGAAGCTAGAGGTACACCCAAGTAATAGAAATGTTTGTTTAATTCTATTCTCAGTAGTAGTCTATTTTGTGTAGCATATCTTTTTTCAATCTACTTTAAAGAAAAGTGAAACAAGAAATTCAAATACAGTTCTAGGCAGTGTAATTCATAGAATTCTAACACTATCCATAAATAAAACCCAGTAGTTATAATGAAGTATAGGTGAATTCTTACCCCAATATATTAGATGAGCTCATCTAATAGGCTATATTATTTCAATGTTATAGATGGGCGCCAAAGTTTTATGTTTGGTCTCCCTCTGGTGGGGACTTGGACACATTGCAGTCACGTTTATTGTATCTCACTTAACATGTATAAAACTTCTACATTTCTGCTATGTCTTAAATACTGAACTAACACCTCACATTACCGTCCTATTGTAATAAAATATGTATTCAGTCCAATTCAAATTTCAGGCATATGTAGCCTAATGTTTAGCAGAGAGTAAGAATATGTTTTAAAATATCCCGAATAGTTCGTACGTACTTTTATTTACAACAGTGGATCTCTGTTCTTTTTTCGGGCCACAGAAAAATGTATAACTAGACTAGAGTAGTGCAGTCCATTGTTTTGGTTTCTATAAAACTGTACCAACGACGTCATAAGGTGCCGAAATAGCTCAGTTGGGAGAGCGTTAGACTGAAGATCTAAAGGTCCCTGGTTCGATCCCGGGTTTCGGCAATGGTGGCACTCTCTTTTTACGTTGTTGGATGCCTTTGATTCAGTAGGTATAAATTGTAATATCATATTATTTTTTTCTTCTGCAACCACCAATTGACTAATTGAATTAATACATGTATAGTAATTAATCACATGTGTATAGTGTTTCACCATGCAACTTCAGCACAAATTTAGAACATATTCCAAATGTTAATATGTTACATGATCAGGAAACATTGTGCCAGGTGAGCCTCAGACGGACCGCGGGATGGTTGTTGGAGTTCTCTTGGCACATTGGGGGTTCTAACTGTGTCTCAGCTGTTCTGGCTTGTGTGGGTGCCAGGTTGTTGGTGTGTTGAGGCAACAGGCTTCAGTCCAAAAGAACATGCCTGGACCACGGCCCACCAAGCAGGTCAGGGATTTGCGTCATTCCTATTGAAACCTGAATGAATGGCTGAACGGCTCTCTCTGTGGGGATGTGCTAATCAGCAGTGCATAGATAATAAACAGAAAGAAAGTGTGTTAAAGCACTTGCCAAGAGAGGATGAAAAAGGTGCAAAGTCTTCCACCAAGATTTCACTGCCTGCATGCAAAAATGTATGAACTTTAAATAAATCAACTATCAACTTCAACTATCAACTGAGCTTAGACATTTAAATTAGCTAAACTGGACTTCAGACAGAAAACGTAATGACTAAGACACACAAAAAAACTGCAACATCTGAGATAAGTTTGCTTTCAAAATAGGATATGAAAAAATCCCCACAAACAATATGAAGCAAAGAAGACATAAAAAATTTGAATCACACACGCTTACACAGACAACTAGGGTGCTTGCTAGTCCTATTTTTTACTATTATACTCAAACTTTGACCAAAAAGACACAAAAACCCAAATCCTGACTCAACTGGTCAAATACAGTGCCTTGCAAAAGTATTCATTTGTCTTTTCCTTATCTTATCATGTTACAGCCACACAACTACAGTGTATTTTCTTCACATTTTATATAATAAAACAATAGAAACTAGGGTATTACCATGAAGTGGAAGGAAACATATTTAAATTTAAATTTGAAAAGTGAGGGGTTCTTTGTATTAAACGTTCCTGGCTGTGATTCCCCTAAAAAAATGTAAAGCATCCTGCGTTCAATTCAATTCAATTCAATCCAATTCAAAAATACTTTATTGAACCCAGAGAGAAATCAAGTGTTGTTGTAGCTCATACAATTAATTCTTAATTTTTTAGGGAGTTGTTGTAGATCATGATGGCTGTGGGCAGGAAGGATTTCCTGTAGCGGTCTCTGGTGCAGCGAAATGTAAGAAGCCTCCAACTGAAGACACTCTGTTGTTGCAGGGTACTCTCATGAAGAGGATGCTCAGGGTTGTCCATAATGTTTTTGATTTTATGAAGAATCCTTCTTTGCATCATCATCTAACTTTGAGTCAGAACCAGCCTTCTTTAAATCCATGGCTCCTATCAGAGCCAGGGATTGGATGATTTTCTTAAGCAGGGACAGGACAGCTGGCCAGAGTGAATAGGAAGATAAGAAAAGCTAAAAGTATGAATTAAACCTGCCAGAAAGGGCAAGAGATTTGAGACTGGGAGAGTGTTTCTCCATCCAGCAGGATAAAATACAACCTTGAGCTACTATGGAATGGCTTATGTGCTATAATCTTTGATGCAAAGACCACACTTCATCAAATTAATAATATGTGACAATACTAAGAAAAACCGATGCTTACAGACACTCTCTGTGATGAAGAATGGATAAAAAAGTTAATTCCTCCAGCTGTAATTGCACGGCAAGGTGTTTCTACAAAGTACTTCTACAAAGTATTTGGGTGGGCTGAAGACAAGGGCATGCTACACTTTTCAGATTTTCACTTGGGAGAAAAACTAAAGATAGCTTTCAATTTCCACTTCACAATCATGCACTACTTTGCATTGTTCTATCACATAAGCTAACACTAAACAAACAATGAAGTTAGTTGTAGCATGATAAAAAGAATACATTTAATCAAAGGATGCAAATACTTTTGCAAGGCACTGGATTTGCTGCCCTCTGTTATCCTTTGCATGCAGCATTCATTTTTCAGAAACCAGACTGCCTATTATAACAAGAACAAATGTATAAGCATATATTTTTTTGTTCATGTTCATGAACTTCAGACAAGTTCATCAGGATGATTAGAAAATTACATTTTAAAGGTCTCATACACTCGTTTTTTCAATCAGTTTGCTGTGGTCTCTAGCTCAAAAGAACACCTTGTGAGTCGTTTTCTGTGAAAAAAAATGCTCGTTAGCTCCTGTTTCAGTAGGTTGCAGTTTGTCTGAGAAGTGGGTGGGGGGTCTTTACGTGTTTATAACGGTACAGTTGATTCTGAGGGTGGCCAAGATGCTGACAATGATACATAAAAACCTCAGTTCGAACCGCTTATACCAGTAAGCACTCTCCTCCTTCTTTGTTGCTATCCAATTTGCTGTCATCTGACATCCTGCATAGGGTGTTACACAAGACTTCCCTTCTCCCTCCCTTTTCTTCACTGCTTACTCTGTTTAGCTCTGTTTCCTGGCTGCTTTATTCTCCTTGGTCTTGGAAGGTTTCAAAGAATCTATGTAGCTGTCGGTCAAGTTCTAAAACGCTCTGTCTTAGTGGTCAAGGAGAACCTTGTAGGTGGAGGGTGGTCCACACAGCCGGACGGATGCACGAGCGCTGGGAGAGGATGTTATTGCTCCGATTAATCAAAACCCTGTTCAGTCTCGTTCCACTTCCAAGAAGCTCACACAGACGCTCCGGTTAATTTGGTATGGCTTCAGGGCTTACATAAGTGGAGCAGCGTTGACTTCTGCACAGCGAACAGACTTGAAGGCCATATCTTCCCCTCCTTCAAACCGGGTTGAGCTCTAACAGTCCATATCATCTCCAGGCCATATATGCCACAGGGCTTGCGTCAAGCCTTAAAAAATATATATTTCACTCAGTGACAAGAAACAAAACTGACTAGAAACATAAATGCTTTAATGCTAAAAAAAACGTAACAGAGTTGTTCATTGGATACAGTTGAATTAAGACATAGTGATAAATCACGAGCCAACAACGCTCAACAAGTGTAATGAAACTTGTAAAACTTATAAAACCAATCAAAATTGTACTCCTTACACTTCTCCTTACACGTATCCAACAAAAGACCCAAAAAAAAGTATTTTTCTAGAGCAGTGTTGTGAAGACCTTTGGAAACAGATTGAGAGGGAGATGTTTTAGGATTATTATTTTAAATATCCAAAAGATGATATCATAAAAGCTCACAAATGTAGTCATTTTTTGGTGTTCAGAGCCAATTATTGGTTTCAACCGAACCAAGATCGCTACAAGCTGTAAAAGCTCTACAGTTTAGATTATGGAAAGCACTAATGTATAAAGAACTGTTTTATCAGCATACAAATGTATACTTAAAAGGCACATAAAAGTAAAAAACAAAGTGGTACTGTTTTTACAGTATTTAGTCAGATAAGTCATGTCTAATCTTTTTAAATGAATGTTTATTAGCCAATTTTGTGCAAGTTTGAGTTTGTAGGGCGACAAAAGTAGGCAGCAATGTATCAAATTCAGAGTGCAGCTGCACGTTTTGGAGCTTAGACAGACTGCCCAGTTAGACATGCTTGATTTATTCTCAGTTTTGTAAGAATGGTAACATGTGAAACAGCACCACAGCTAAAGTTAACTGCCTGAACTATCTCACTAGCATTGCCTAATTTTTTTGAATGTGTTGTTCGCTTTATTAACCTCTCCATATCTGTTTAAGCAATATATTACACCAGCTAAATGGATGCTCCATCATCCAGGGCTCATCCACATCAAGTCAGTTAAGATGGTTCAAGGACCGGATTTGAGCTGCGTTCTGGGCATTTATCTTTGAAAATTTTCTGGGACGTCCTGCAGGTAGGGGGACCCAGGGCAGGGGTGTCTGGGTGTCCATCATGGACCTGTTAGCTGATCTTAGATGAGCAGAAAACACTGAATTGATAGATGGAACTGGCTGCCCCCACATATGTAGAGTTGAATGAACAGGCAAAAGTTTTTTTTAAACTATTATTATTATCTTTCCAACCTTATTGAAACCCAGCAAAATGTTTTTGGTAAAAGGGTTCCTGGGTTGAAAAATTCCAGAAAGGAATCCTTTTTGGGTAGATGTCCAATACTTCACTTTGTGAAAATAAGAACATTAAAGCCACACTCATGCAAGCTTTGTGTACATGCTCCACACTTTTTTCTTTGTGTATTTCAGTGGCAATTTACAGGCATGGATGTTATTTACACAACCACACTTGTTCCACTATGTTTAAATGAGATTTCTTGTTGTTTGTTTCTTGTGTTTATGATTAAAGTCTTAGTAAAGACAAATAAAAATGTCTTACAGTCTTCCTCATCATCCCTTTGTGAAAGACGAGATTGCCAGAGGCCTAAAAATGCATTCCAAGTTGCCAGGCACTAAATCAGGTTGATGGGTTCAGTGGTTGAGTTACACTCTTCTCTACTGAGTAACAAAGGAATAGTGCAAATTATTGACACTCTGCAAGATTATTTTGCTTGTAAAAGCCAATACAATACAATGAAAAAGGCAAACAAAATCAAAAGAAATGTCTCCTTTAAGCAGAAATAAAATATATCTGTGTTTTTGTGAAAACGTCTTGTTGTGGAGCTCTTGTTATGTAACCCACCATGATGTGACAAAGAAAGGTTGTCCAAGGGAACAGACTTTGACCTCGCTTTTGTCCTTTGAGAAAAAAAGCAGGCTTTGTCTCCTCAGACTGACTGCATAGAAAGTATCAAACCCACTCCATGTTTCTTGAACAAGTTTCAAGGACATCAGGGTGACTTGTTTCTCTGTGTTAATCTGTGGCGTTGTTGTCCCCATTGTTGCTGTTCTTTCTCTCCACTGCGCTGACCTTTGCAAATGCCTGGGTGCTGACCTACGTCATTAAATCAAAGCGGCAATTCAGAAGTTTACTATGGTTTTTTTTGCTGTTGTTCTTCAATGAACAATACAGCCATAGTGTTGGTTGGACATTGGAAGCTTATGTAATAAAAAAAAAATGGAACTGATTCAGTCATCTGAATTCTTCTGTGGTAAATT
The DNA here is from genome assembly GCA_963556495.2 of Valencia hispanica. Taxonomy (NCBI): domain Eukaryota; kingdom Metazoa; phylum Chordata; class Actinopteri; order Cyprinodontiformes; family Valenciidae; genus Valencia; species Valencia hispanica. Next base: position 41,798,075 of record OY747708.1, on the reverse strand, counting down.
AATTTTGGGCAGAAGAAAATACACTTTCACCGAATCATTGAAATCAGTTGCATAGAAAATGTTGAGAGTTTCTCTTAAATTTATGTTGACTGAGCAAACCCTAAATTCCTCTGTTGTCTGATTCTAATCCATAATCTACTTATGAGATATTCAAAAACAGTTCAGAGTTGCAAAGAAGGAATTAACATCTTTCACTTCCTCACCTTGTAGCTTAAAAGCCATATTAAGATAGCTGATTTTATCAACCAGAAAATGAAACCACCAGCTGCAGCCATCCACTCTGCACTGTCTGCTTTGTATCCAACAGTTCTACAGTCTAACAATGTAAATGCATCACATCAATCAGTCGGTGTGCTTCTGCATTTCATATCCTTGGCGTTGACTCATGAAGGTCAAAAGGGTAAACGACAAGGCTGTGGATGTTACAAAGTCAACGTGTCAGCGGAGCAGGGACAATGTCCAGTAAAAATATTGTTTTTCTAGCCGCTGCCATTCTGTCCTGTGTGTATCACTGCCAGATCGTGTTCGAGCATGTGCATGTTTTATTTCTCACATGGGTGGGGCATCTGTGGTTTCCTCAACGTCTCCCAAAGAGATAATAAATCACCCAATTCAAAATAGATCTGAGTAATGGTGCATCTCAGAGAAAACCCGAGACCACAAGCAACTGCAGTGTTGGGTTGAGATCCAGAAAGAAAACATATATAGTGAAGGTGTAGCAGCTTTACCTTCTCTGTGATTTACTTTCTCACCACATCGCAAAAACAAGGAATAATTCTCTAAAGCAGTAGTCCACCTATATCTATCTGAAGACTGCTTGCTATTTTTTCTCTCTCTGCGGTCTCCAGTTCATGGCTTGGTATGTAACTCTGCTCCCTGGCGAATGTAATAGAAAAGACACAATTTAAACTCAAGAACAGAAAATTATCCATCCATCCATCCATCCATCCATCCATCCATCCATCCATCCATCCATCCATCCAAACATCCATCCACAAGTGTGGGGCGGTGGTGCTGTTGAGGAATTTAAAGGAAGTGGCGTGCTGACCAATCACAGGCCTGCACTCTCCATATGTTTTGACAGTCCTTTAAAAAAAATGGGAGTGTCGTTAGACACAGCACTTGCGTCGCCAGATGATGAGGCTGCATGTCTTCACACCACCGCTGACGGAGAAGTATACTAGGCTTTTAGGCTGAGTCGAGGAGCAGCAACTCTACCACAGCAGACAAGGGAACTGTTTGTCTTTTGATCTCTTGCCCTATCCTACCATAACATCGAGAAACAAGACACCAATGCCATGCACACGCATAGCAGGTTTTTAAAAAAAAACAACAAATATTATGTGGCGACCTGTTCAGGGTGTACCCCGCCTCTCGCCCCTTGACTGCTGGAGATAGGCGCCAGCCCCCCCGCAACCCTGCATTAGGATGGACGGGTATAGAAAATGGATGGATGGATGGACAAATATTCTCACTACCTCATTAAAAAGAATAACTTGCTCCACACCTAACCGCATAAGTGCATTGTTAAATTCATTCACAGACATGCCAAACCTGTAGGGGGCAGTAGTTCCCCCAAATCTTGTACTAACAGAATAACTTTCTAGGTTCTAACTTCTACATACAGCAGTAGTTGAGCTTGTAAAAACAAGCCAGCAAAAAGTGCTTGGACAATCGATAATACCAACACAGCTCTGAGGTCATAACTGCTGTTTCTGAATGGAAACACAGGTTGCACAAGTGATGTTGGAGCATTTTTGTCGCAGACAGTGACATTGCAAAACCTAAAACTCCAGGTTATTTATGTTCACAAGCAAACGCTTAAAACTGAGAAAACGCAAATCTTCACTTTGTTCGGAGTTTTTAGAAAGATTCATTTTTGGTGCCCTATATCTGCGGTTTTGTGTGGATGACAGGCCAAATCGTAAAAAAATATCTTCGTTTTCTTCGATACCAAGTGTGGACAAGCCCTATGACTATGGAGGACTACGGGGGTCTTTGGAAAAGCAATACAGCATTTTGACGATGAGTGCTTAATTGTGAATTAAAAATATAGATTGTTAAATATAATTTCAAATTCAACAATTAATCCATACAAAAAAAAGACAAATTTACTATTTGATTATTAAATACTGTGATTTGAAAATGTTTTTCAAATCCTATTTCAAAATGGAGAATTAAATAACACAATTAATAAATGAGATTGTAAATATCTTTCCTTTTCATACATTTAAAAAAGTTATTCCCTTTTCTACATCCGTTTTCCCTTTCCGGCTCTCATTTTCTAATCTTTTTTGCAATTGCATTTCCTAAATGGTCCTCGAATGTAACCAGCTCTCTCATTGGTTAGAAACGAGCTGTGCAGCTTAGCAAGATCCACCCAAATGTTGCTGTCTTCCAAAACCTCCCCTCGGTAGCAGTTTTAAGCCTCCTACCCAACTGTTTCTGTTTCAGTTAATGACTGTGTTTCAACCTACGCGTGACATTGATGATCATTAGCACACATGTTTGGTATAATTGGTAGATCAGACACCTGACTATAATCCTACAAAATTCCTGACTTTTTGCAAGTGTACTTGTAAGGGTTGATGCTGGTTTGAAGGCAAAAGGTACTAACACAAAATATGTATTTGATTTAAATTTTTCTTTTGTTTGTTGACTCTGCATTTTGTAAATTGATAAAAACAAGCATTAATTATTTATATTTCTGAAAGCATTCTTTGTTAATAGAAGATTTTTCAAACCTGCCTAAAACTTTTGCACAGTACAGTATACTTGCCTTACCTTGCCTTGGGAGTGACCTCTGACCTGAAAGAAGCGATGGATTTTTTTTCACTTGGAACCATGGCCTAAGACATTAAAAGAACTGGCTCTCCTCCCAGATGCTTCACATGCTTCCACTCTGAAGGTCATCTGCAAGAAGGAAAAATGGGAAAAACAAGGATCTCAAGGTGTAACTGTAAAGAAGAGGCAGTATGGCTTGGGATCCTGTCAATGAAGTCATCAAACAAGATTGGTGACAAGGGGGGAGTCCAACCAGCAACAGGAATAGGCTCAACTTTGTGTCCAGAAAGCAGACATATCTTTCTTTGGTTATACAAGTACAAGAAAGCTTGGAGCAAAAGTAACATTAGGTCATGCTTTAGGAATTATGGAATTATTTGAATTACAACTTCAATAACATTTGTTATGATGGGTAGGATGAGCTGTTGTCTTGTTCATCTGTCAATATTAAGCGAGACAATAGTGTTTGTGCTGCTGAGTCTGACCAGTTTATGCAATCCTAACGTGTACACAGTGTACGTTCACCGGGGACTTTATTAAGAACACCAGTTCTGCCGCTCACATGGAAGCAACTCAATGCATTTAGACATCTAGACACGGTGAATATAACTTGCTGAAGTTCAAACTGAGCATCAGAAAGAAGAATAAAAGGGATATAAGTAACTTTGAACATGTTATTGTTGTTGCTGGATGGTCTGGTCTGAGGTTCAAAAATTGTTAATCTACTTAAATTTCAAGGCAAGGCAAGGTAAAGAAATTGTATTTGTATAGCACACTTTCAACAACAAGGCAATTCAAGGTGTTTTACATGATAATGTGATAGATTAAAAACAGCAATAAAGCATAAAACACACAAAAAACATATGACACATTAAAACATTACTTAAAGGCAGCTCTAAACCGATGGGTTTTTCGCCTTGATTTAAAACAGCTCTGTGTTTCAGCAGCTTTGCAATTGTCTGGAAGTGTGTTCCAGATAAGGGGAGCATAGAAGCTGAAAGCTGCTTCTCCATGTTTGGTTCTAATTCTAGGGATGCTTAGTAGACTGGAATTAGAGGACCTGAGTAGTCTGGGGGGTTGGTATAGTGACAATAAGTCTTCAGCATACTTTGGTGATGAGCCATTCAATGATTAATAAACTAGTAAAAGTATTTTGAAGTTTATTCTCTGAGCTACAGGGAGCCAGTGTAAGGACTTTAGAACTGAGGGGATGTGCTCAACTTTCCTGGTTCTAGTGAGGGCTTGAGCAGTGTTCTTAATCAGCTGCAGCTTTCTGATTGAGTTTTTAAGCAGACTTGTGAAGACACTGTTGCAGTATTCAATCCAACTAAAGATAAACGCATGGATGAGTTTTTCAAGGTCTTGTCGCGACATTAGTCCTTTAATCCTAGAAATGTTCTTCAGGTGATAGAAGGCTGACCTTGTTATTTCAGTTTCTCTGCAAATCTCTCAGTAGCTGTGTGGACAAAATTAGCTTGTTGATGTCAGGTCAGAAGAGAATCAGACTAGTCAGACTAGTCTGATTCACTAATTCTAGAAGATAATTGGGCAACAGCAGCTCAAATAACTTGTTATAACCAAGGTGTGCCAAACCTTGAAGCAGATGGGGTACAGCAGCATTGAGGCCATAATGGATGTTGATCTTGTCAATAAGACTAGAGTTCACACATGCTCACCAAAATTAGACAATTTGCATTTTGAAAAACGGTGCCTTGTCCAATAATTCTCAATTTTAGCTGCAACATTCAGATGATACCTTGTAGACACAAAGCGTAGATCCTCCCTGCCTTGTATCAACAGTTCAGCCTGGTGGTGATGGTGTAAAATCATGTTGTGTTTTTAATACAGTTTTTACCCTTGGTAGCCTACCAACTGAGTATCATTTAAACACCGTAGAGTGTCGGCGTCGATGCTGAACATGTCCGTCCCATTATGTTCACAGTGCAGGCCCACCATCTTCTGACCTGTACTTCCAGGAGGTCATTACACCTTGAGACAGAGCTCAAACTGTCTTTAGCTGGTTCATTGAACATGACAGTGACTGTAGCGCCTCCGCAGTCTCCAGATTTCAATCCAACAGAGAACCTTTGAAATATGTTGGAACTAGAGATTCCCCAGCAAGGTGTACCCAATAAAGTAGCAAGTGACTTTATGTCAGACATAGATAATGTCAAAAGAACATTGAAGTTGAGGTCACACTGTCTTAGCTGAGGTGGAAGCAATACCAAATACTGTATATCACTTCATGTATGTGTGTGTGTGTGTGTGTGTGTGCGGGGGGGGGGGGGGGGATGAGTGTTTTGAGCCAGGCCTTTAAATAAATAAAAAATCTTGAAAGCACTTGGAGAGCTGAAGTGAAAATAGCATTAGGAATGCCACCTAGTTATAAAATGAACCTAATATATGTAAAAACTGCCAGTTTGTGTTGTATACAGTAAATATAATTTTTAAAATTCTATGTTGCTTTTTGCATTGAACACGGTTACTATGACAACAAAACAATTACTTTCAGAGGGGATTGCCAAAACTGGAAATTCTTTACTTTAAAACAAGGAGAGCTCCAAGCAGCGAGACAAGGAGGTAAGATCACTTTTGCCGTTTAGCCTTTTTATATATATATACAGCTCAAAAACAGAGTTTCTTTACATATCTAGGCAGTCATTTACCTCAATCTGAAGAAAAACAAGATTATTTAGGCAACAAGAGTTAGTTCAGTTAGTTCAGAATTATTTCAGCTAGTTGCCATGACTTTTTTTAAAGGTACTTTTCTTGTGGAGGCTGCAGGTCCAAATTTTACTTTTAATTAAAGGGGCTATATGCAATTTTCTGAAATTTAAACTCGCGACTGACACCTGTGGCCAAAAAACGGAACTACTCTTCCTTTCTGCTCGCTCTCGCAGTGCGCACTCCTACGCCGGTCTCTCTCAATCTTCTGTCTTTTTCGGGCACTTGTCAGGGGTTTAACTTTTTAAGTCTTATGTGGAGTTACTGTTGGTGTCAGAGTTGTCCTGGGTCTCTTCTGTGTATTCGCACAATCCATTGAACTGCTTGCGAGTGCTGACTAGCTGTGGTAGCAGAGTGATCTGAAACATTTAACATGAACACGCTTGATGTCACATCCGCAGTCAGCGCGGGAAAATTCGACCCGACAGAAAATAGAAAACATTGGATACAGGCTTATAGGTGCACCCACTGTGAGCTGACAAGGTGTCAGTATGCTCATCAGGAGATGTTTGAGTCATAAATAGTCAAATAAAAAGGCTATTGTTACGTTTATTTGGGGGAAAAAGTTGCATATAGCTCCTTTAACGCTACCGAATTAAAACACATGGCAAAAGTTGAATAAACAAAACAAAACAAAACATGAACAACCACTTTACTTGTCAAGTTAAAAATGTATGAATTTTAAAGCAGTTTCTGTAATTGAGAAGCAGAACTCATTAACAAAGAAAAAAAAATCATCTAATTAAGATTTAGATTTGCATTGGTTGACTGTTTATTGCATACTGACTAAATAAAGGCAACTACATACAGAGATACAAAAAGCTCCACATTTAATTTTAGTTGTTAAACTCCAACATGGCCCGTGTGCGCATCCTCCAAGCAATATAATATTATTATAATTAAATGTTTCTTGCTTGAAAGTAGACGTAAAAAGGACAGAAAGTTGAATAGGCCTGTTGGACTTTATGAACTTCAAATGCCTTCAAAGCCGTATAAAAATAAATATTGTTTCCCCAAGAATTTCTCCTTGCATGGGCTATTTCATTTAAGGTTCATTTATCTCTCTCACTTATGTTGTAAATACAAAACAACTGCAGTAAAAGTAAATAAGCCATTAGCTGTAGTGAAGCTGGAGATTCTCTGCACAGAATGGCGAGGGTTGCCAAGGAAACACGCTTGTTTTTGTTGCGCATTCTTCTTCTCGTGCAAGCATCTTCTCACTTCAGGGATTTTCTTCGTCTTTGTTGTTCCGAATTCAAGACTATGATCTGTCACGAACGCACTTATATATGATTAAGCAATAATAATTGTCCTCAGCATTCTTCAAACCACAAGTTTATGGTTATTGTCCCTAGCAGATTTTAAAAACAAACGGATGCCCTTGTTCATGGACAAGAAAGTAACTGGTGTGCACGAGAAACCAACTTTCTTTTTTCTTTTCGCCCATGTCCCCCTAAGGGATCTGTAGATCCTAGACCAGCAGAACAAATAAAGAAAAACATTTAATATTATTTTCAAGTAATCATACAAAAACATGTATGTTGATGTACTTTTTAGAGTTTTACAAAAACCAAATAAAGCTTAAGTAGCCTACATGTGCACTGATGCATAAATGGGAATCATTTCGCAATCCCTATGTTTTCTCTACATTTCTCCTGTTTTTTGAGTGTTATAGTGCTTATTAAAAATGGAAGACAGCACCAGTCAAAAGTGAAATTGGTATCAGCCAGGTAAAGTTAGATCAGTGCATTTCATTAGCAAGGACCACGCTTACAGAGATCGGATTATAATGTTCATTGAAGAAGGGTCGGAACGATTAAGTGTCTGGGAGGATGCGCCGATGGAGGCTTGAAGATTCTGTGTGGGGGTGCAGTCTTCATAAATCCTTCTTTTTCTTATCGAGCCTGCTCAGGACCCCCCAGACAAAGAACCTGAAAGAACGGGTGTTAATGCCAGGACTTTGAAAGAGCGGATGAGAGAATGGAGGGATGTAACGATGAAGGGATGAGAGGGGGGATGAAGGGGTGAGGGAAGGGATGAGGGGTGAAGGAAGGGATGAGGGATTAAGGGACATCACAAAAGCTTTTACCCTTATTAACCTACTCATTAAATTATATATATGTATATATATATATAATTTAATGAGTAGGTTGATAAGGGTAAAAGCTTTTGTGATCTCCCTTAATCCAGGTGGCACATGTTTAGCATTTGCATGTTATAGGAGATCAAAGGGATTCCCCCATGTGTGGAGGGCCTCTCACTGGTATGTTCTGTATGGCCTCTTTCATGCTGTGATAGTATCACTGTCAATGGAAATTAGTCAGTTGATCGCATCGGTGATGACAAGCTCTCCTTTGACTAGAGACAAGTTTTAGCTTGACACATTTCTCATACATGTCTCATTTCTTTCTCCCACACCATGCAGGGGCACTCCAACAGGTGTTGGTCAGACTTAGCTGTAATATTGCATTATTGCATTTCATCCAGCGGGACACTCATTACGTAGTATGACTTAAACTACAAATTTTATATTAGTGGATTTGGACTCTATTTGAGCAGATGGAAGTTAAACAAATTGGACAACTTTAATATAATATTTAGACAGCTTTACAAAATACTTTTATTAGAATCAAATTTCTCACGAAAGTGAGTTGGTGTTGCATATTGCCTATTTAGATTAGATTTAACATGTTCTGGAATAAATTAAGCCTCGCACCCTGTATATATAGCCCACACTCCTGTCATGCGCTGAACTGTTTAAAAAAAAAAACATGACTGCTAATACAGAAGACTGTTAAGCCATAATTAAAATGTCTATTTTAATTACTGATGTAACTAACATGGCATGCATGTTGACTAATCAGCAAATAACATAGAAAACAATCTCCAAAACCTGTAACTCCATGTTCACTCCTGTGCAGGGTAAATACGGAGGGAGTTCTAGGAGCTACATTTATCCGCAGTTCCAGTGACAGTAACAAAATATGGGGATAACACATCAGCAGTTATAGGAACCCTGACAAGAGTCCCCAGAAGCATATACTACCAACTCTGACCTACAAGGTTTTTTTGGGTCTGATGGTTCCTCGAAAGTTACAGGAAAAGGAGAGTTCTTTAAACAGCAATAGGCCTTTTAATTTCTTCGGTTGCAGTTACATCTTGTATAGGATCATCATTATATTTTTTAGAGCTTAAGGTTAAAGAAACTGGATATAACTGCAATACTTTCACAGAGGATGTATTATTAAAAGAATGTATTTAGTAACTAGACTCATTAGTCTAACCTGTTTAAAGCTTGCTAGATACACAGTGGCTTGCAAAATTATTCGGCCCCCTTGAACTTTTCTGCATTTTGTCACATTACAGCCACAAACATGAATCAATTTTATTGGAATTCCACGTGAAAGACCAATACAAAGTGGTGTACACGTGAGAAGTGGAACGAAAATCATACATGATTCCAAACATTTTTTACAAATAAATAACTGAAAAGTGGGGTGTGCGTAATTATTCAGCCCCCTGAGTCAATACTTTGTAGAACCACCTTTTGCTGCGATTCCAGCTTCCAGCCTTTTAGGGTATGTCTCTACCAGCTATGCACATCTAGAGACTGAAATTCTTGCCCATTCTTCTTTGCAAAACAGCTCCAGCTCAGTCAGATTAGATGGACAGCGTCTGTGAACAGCAGTTTTCAGATCTTGCCACAGATTCTCGATTGGATTTAGATCTGGACTTTGACTGGGCCATTCTAACACATGGATATGTTTTGTTTTAAACCATTCCATTGTTACCCTGGCTTTATGTTTAGGGTCGTTGTCCTGCTGGAAGGTGAACCTCTGCCCCAGTCTCAAGTCTTTTGCAGACTCCAAGAGGTTTTCTTCCAAGATTGCCCTGTATTTGGCTCCATCCATCTTCACATCAACTCTGACCAGCTTCCCTGTCCCTGCTGAAGAGAAGCACCCCCAGAGCATGATGCTGCCACCACCACATTTGACAGTGGGGATGGTGTGTTCAGAGTGATCTGCAGTGTTAGTTTTCCGCCACACATAGCGTTTTGCATTTTGGCCAAAAAGTTCCATTTTGGTCTCATCTGACCAGAGCACCTTCTTCCACATGTTTGCTGTGTCCCCCACATGGCTTGTGGCAAACTGCAAACGGGACTTCTTATGGTTTTCTTTTAACAATGGCTTTCTTCTTGCCACTCTTCCATAAAGGCCAACTTTGTGCAGTGCACCACTAATAGTTGTCCTATGGACAGATTCTCCCACCTGAGCTGTAGATCTGTGCAGCTCGTTCAGAGTAACCATGGGCCTCTTGGCTGCATTTCTGATCAGCGCTCTCCTTGTTCGGCCTGTGAGTTTAGGTGGACGGCCTTGTCTTGGTAGGTTTACAGTTGTGCCATACTCCTTCCATTTCTGAATGATCGCTTGAACAGCGCTCCGTGGGATGTTCATGGCTTGGGAAATCTTTTTGTAGCCTAAGCCTGCTTTAAATTTCTCAATAACTTTATCCCTGACCTGTCTGGTGTGTTCTTTGGACTTCATGGTGTTGTTGCTCCCAACATTCTCTTAGACAACCTCTGAGGCCGTCACAGGGCAGCTGTATTTGTACTGACATTAGATTACACACAGGTGCACTCTATTTAGTCATTAGCACTCATCAGGCAATGTCTATGGGCAACTGACTGCACTCAGACCAAAGGGGGCTGAATAATTACGCACACCCCACTTTTCAGTAATTTATTTGTAAAAAATGTTTGGAATCATGTATGATTTTCGTTCCACTTCTCATGTGTACACCACTTTGTATTGGTCTTTCACCTGGAATTCCAATAAAATGGATTCATGTTTGTGGCTGTAATGTGACAAAATGTGGAAAAGTTCAAGGGGGCAGAATACTTTTGCAAGCCACTGTATATGTTCATAGATAGATGAACATATATGTTCACTGATGTGCACAGTATTTTGATTATTAGAACAAGAAAAAAAGCAATTGTTATGCTGGGTTTTTAGGATTGCAATCCCTCAATTTTTGCAACCCTTACATTGTCAGTACCAGTCACTGTATGTCACATGCGTGACCATGTTTCATATAAACTTCCGTGAATGAAGGCGGCATGATGGAACCACATTAGGCAAACTCAGTTTGATCAGTATTGAGCGCTAAGTCCAACATCTTCTTTTCAGAAAGGGGAAAACACATCATCACACGTGTGATACACATAAAAAACACAACTATGTTTGCTGGCTGCTAACCACCACTAAGTACCATAGCTGAAGTCTAATGGTCTATTCGTCTTCCTATTCGTCAGTGGGTATTAGGGGTGAGATCTAATGAGTGTTAAAATGACTGTTTTTGCCTTAAGTCAAGCAGCTGGCTGGTCTCTTAGACTGTCCGGCATGGCTACTGTACATCCCATTCTTGAGTCGCAAAGTCACTTTCAGATTATGCTTGTGCAATAAACACACAAACACAACCCCTCCCTTCACGGATCCCTTTGTCCTTTTTACATTTTACAAGTTGATCTACTGAGACCCCAGGCCCGGTGTGCTTACGCAGCAGGCTGTGATTATAGAACAAAAGAGGCGACCTTTACAACTTGCAGAATTCAGCTGGAATTCAGCTTAACACCCTGTGGAAGTTCCCACGTCGTGATCCTCACTCGGGCGTTTCAGATCCATTTAGTGCTTTGAATTCAAGGAAAGTGGTTGTATGAGATCTTTAACATGTTATTATCTGCATCAGATTCTGCTGAGCAACATAATTCTCAGATCAGACAGTAAAATCATGCAGTGTTTGTTCCTACTGCGCCCGCGGACTCATGCTGCTTCTGCAGATGTCCTCGCTTTCTGTTATATCACACTCATTCTGCAAACCCGTGTTACACATTTACAGTTCATAGTGGTCACAGGTTTGTAACCTGAGGTGGATCAGGGGTATTAAATTGGTGGGATGACATCAATCTCTCCCATTCTTTTCTGCATTTGATCACAAGTCGAAAAACACAGGTAGATCACTAAACTAAAGAAGTAAGAATGTACCTCTAACATCAAAATGTAGGGGGAAAGAGTTTCCTGGTGCTGGTCATAGGCAAAACCCACAAAAGGTTTGGGTTGCAGAGAGAAAGTTACACCATGTTAAAGTCTCAGGCCCAAGTATCAAATAATGACGCCGCCCTGGAGCCGACGGGACCTGTTTGACCTTCCTGAATGATTCAGACACTTACCCTGTGCCAGCAGAGCTGTCGTTGCCCTTCTTGTCTGGGACTTACCAGTGTGTCATCATTCATCAGCCATGGAACGTGGGACAAGTTTTAATCCTGAGATTGCAGATAATAATCTCTTCGCCAGCCTATTTTTTCTGCTTAGTTGCTGTGTGAGAGGCATAAAATGCTAAGTGCAGCCCTTTAAAGGTCATCATCAGTTTGTGTTTTAGGCCGAGTGCCAGGAAAACCAGATGAAAAGGGAATCAGGCCATGGTATTTGTCATTGACAGGCCTCCAAAGTATGAGGGTATGACCCATTCTGTGTGGCGGCGGTGGTGTCATTTTGGACCTATGCCGGGACTATGCTTCAGAGATAGAGTGCCAGAGTCCCTTAAAGTGTCCTTTTGTTGGGGGATTACTGAGTTTATTTATAAATCTGCTCTCACCATCACTGGACTCTTGAAGCCGTTTTTGGCATTGCCAGCTATTTTGGGCAGACATATCTTCATCCCACCAGTGTTGGTACACATTATGACCCTTGCTGTCTCCCTTGATATTTTTGAGTCAATGGCTCAACAATCTATTTTTGCCAGTGCAGGGCTAGTTATTTGCTTTTTCAGTCCACACACATCACCTGAGTGCAAAGAAAATTGCTGCTTTTTCATTGTTATCCCGACAGTTGGAGCTCTCTTTCACTGAAATCCTTGTTTCAGACTGGTTTTTGTGTCTTTGCCTGATTGATTACTCATACACGTTTCCCTTTTTGCGTCATACAATTTTGAGTAGTGTGTGCACTAAGCTTAAACAAACAAACTGTTCACCTATTGAAAGACATGAAAGCCAGGGAAGGATTATTTCAAATTGGTCACTGATTCATTGGGAGGGGAGGTGAGAGGTTTGGGAACAAGGGAAACACACTTTAGCAGCTCTCTCGTGGCAAAAATACTAATGTACCATATTACTGTAGAGGCAGAAAACGTTACTGAGATAGAAGCAAAACTTTTTCTCTGTTTCGGTTTGGAATGTTTTCATTGAAAAGTTTATCCACCTATTATGGTCGTAAATGTCAATTTATTTTCGGCTTTTAGTGGTGGATTTGGCACAGCGACTTCAATTAATTTTGAGAATAAGAATTGGGTGGACATATGTAAATATTTTTTTGAATTTTTCAAATCTGCACTGGGTCAACATTATACATACAGGGTCAAAGACACAGACAGTCATGTGGACAAATTAGGACATGCTATGGCAACTTTATGTTTTTACCATACTTGGATACATAGATATTTATTATCAATTTTAATATTGAGAAATTCAGCTAATATAAATAAACAAAGAAACTGAAGGAAAGACTGGATTTTTCTGTAATACATTTACTCTTTTAAAATTTAACAATATTATAAACATATATAACATAAACAAACATCACAAGGTGCCTGTTATAAGCCATTGAGATCAGCCACAAATATACACAGATATCCATTGTTATAACATTTTTAGAGTGTACATTATTTTTTTTTGAATTTATGTGGTCTTCCAATGAATGTCTTGTTTATGCCTTAGTACATATGTAATGTTCTCAAGAGGTAGAGCAGATAACATCTGCCGGGTCCACTAGGTGACAGTCGGTCTGCGAACTGTCTTACAGAATAATGCAGCACACAGTTTGGCATTAAGTATACTGAAATCTTTAAATGCTCATTCAGCTTTAAAGGGGCTATATCCAGTTTTCTTAAATTTTAACTGACGAGCGGTAGTGGCAGAGTGATCTAAACATTTAACATGAACGCGCTTGACGTCACATCCTCAGACAGCGTGGGAAAATCCGAACCGACAGAAAATAGAAAAAAATGAATACAGGCCTATAGGTGCACCCACTGTGAGCTGACAAGGTGTCAGTATGCTCATCAGGAGATGTTTGAGTCATAAATGGTCAAATTAAAAGGCTGTTGTTACGTTTATTTTTGGGGAAAAGTTGCATATAGCCTCTTTAATAAAGCTCTATTTTTCTGGATATAAACCAAACAAAAACAGCCTTGGATCCTGTTATATTCTTTTAGAGATACTTTTCTGTATTACATCCCAAAATAGTGTCATTTGTCTACAGTACAACATACAATGAACCAGTGATCCTCTATCTACACTACATTTTGAACACAGATCAGGAATATCTTTATTATACCTGCTGAGGTCCACTGGTGTCACATATATTCACATTAACCATTTAAAGTGAATCATTTGAGGCATGTATTTACAAATATATTATCAACCAAAGTATTTGCCTCTTTCCATTCTTCTTCTGATAATTGTAGCTACAAATCCCCATTCCAGGCCCTGATTTATCATGAGAGTTTTCCAAGACATGAGATATCATTAAAGTATAAAACTCACATATTATACCTGGTTTTTTTGTCTTTTACCAACATTGTATCTAAAGCTGATAGAGCCAGTTTTGTTACCACATGAATTTGATTTGTCGTTATGAAGTTTCTAAGTTGGAAATATTTGAAAAAGTTATTTTTATTCACGTTATATTTGATTTGCAAATCTTCAAAGGTCATAAGAATGTCAGACTCTACTAAGTAAAGTTCTTGAATCATTCCAAGGCCTTTGGCTTTCCATTCTTTAAAGGTCACATCCTTTCTGCCTGGTAAAAATAACTGATCACCCCATATTGGGCCAAATGAGGATATATAGCCTGGCTCTTTTAAAAGTATTTTTACATCCTTCCATATTTTTATCATATTTTTGAGAATGGGATTTTTAATTTGTTTTGGAAACTTTCTTATTGTATTTGAGTAAATATAGGCAGAGAGGGGCAGGTTTAATCCTTGTTTTCTATGTTTATCCAATGTGGAGAGTGAGGTGGGGTACACCCTGGACAGGTCACCAGTCCATCGGAGGGCAATTGCACTAATATCTTCTTAATTTGCGAGAAAAACCCAGGAGAAGGTGGTAGGGGAATGTTTTGAAACAAGTAGAGTAACTTTGGTTGCATTCATTTTTGATTAGTTATTTCTTCCAACCACCCTGAAAAAAGAGAAAAGGTAGAAAAAAGTTAGCTATCGAATGAGTTATGAACCTTTGTCATTGAGATATTCTAATTGATATCGACCACTTGTTCTAGATCAGGTAAAATTTGTATTCCTAAACACTCAAATTGTGTTACTACATTAAATTGTATTGCTTTTGGGAATGGATTAGCCCTCTCATTCGTGTTCAGTATTAAAATAGACGACTTTGTTTTATTTAGTTTGTGACCTGAAATTTCACTGAATGACCTAATCACTTCAAAAGTAGTCTGTGAAATTGTCTTCAATTTGACAGAAACAGAATCTCATCATTTGTAAACAGAGCAATCCTATGTTCAGTTGACCTAACAGTGATTCCACTGAGATGAAGATGACAGCCAATTGCAATTGCAAATGGCTCTTGCGAAAATGAACATCAAAGGTGAAAGTGGAGAACCCTGTCTGCATCTTCCATTGATCATTATAGGTTTAGAAAAGTTTATGTTAGTTATAATTTCAGCGGAGGGATTTTTATATGATATTCTAACCGATTTTATGAAATTATTTCCGCATTCAAATTTTTCTAAAATCTGGAAGAGGTAAATCCATTCAACTCGATTAAACGCCTTTTCGGCATCCAACGATAATAGCGCTGTATCCATTGCATCTTTTTTGTAGTGAAATATATTTTAAACTCTCCTTACGATGTGAAAACCTTGCCTTTCCTGAATAAATTAATTTTGATCTCTATCAACAATATTTGGTAAAACTCTCTGCACTCGTCTTGCTAACATCTTAGAAATTATTTTTAGGTCTGAATTTAATAGACTTATGGGTCATAGATTCTGACATTTGTTTAGAGGTTTTCCTGGTTTTGACAATAGGACCATTAAAGGAAAATTCATTGAAGGGGGAAGATGATTTGATCAGCAATCTAGATTCTAGTTTTTATATTTGCCATGCCAGCAATTTGCCTGCCTTTTCACACTCCTCATAAAACATTTGTTGTAATCTCAAAAGGCTAGCTGAGGCTCTTGAGGCAGAATGTTTATCATACTCAGTTTTCAAAAGCAACAGTTCCTTTTTTAGATGAGGGTCCCCATCCCTATTTACTTTAGTTTAGAGTAATTTTATTTTCTTAAAAAATATAAATTAATTAAAAAAACGTCTTCTCTGAATCATAACAGAAAAGCCGTTAGCTCCCAGATACCACTGGTATCAGATTAGAACATCATTGAACTGACAGCCCCTTAGGTTAAATGCACTTATTTGATCTTTTAAACTCCATTTGTTATAACGAGTTTTTTTAAATAGACGCACAAAAAAGTAAAGTAGATTTATGATGTTTTCAATGTTTAACTTTTTGTTATTTGTGCAAACTGTTTTAAGCTTGTCAGCATTAAATTAACACATGTCTGAAAGTTGTCTTTTCTCATAATTTTGGGGCAGCTTTTGAACTTTCAGGTTTAAGTTAAATGAGTTAACATTTGTTACAGTGCATAAGATGGAAAGAGCTGCCAGATGCTTTCAGAAAGAGGTCTGTAGGATCTTATGAGTCTGGTAAAGGGTTTATAGAGATCTAAGTCTTCTAGGGGTATGAATTATTTTTTACTTAACTTATTCAACTTTTTTTGGTCTTGATAGTCTGAATCTGACAAGACAGGAAGCAGAACTGGAAGTTGCAGAACTCAAGATGCTGAGATTATTTTTTAGAAATTACGAGGATGGATAGGATCAGGAATAGAGTACATCAGAGGGACAGCTCATGTTAGATGTTTTGGAGATAAAGTCAGAGAGGCCAGACTGAGATGGTTTGGACATGTTCAGAGGAGAGGTTGGATCCAGCAGGCATGGTGGAGGATGCAGAGAATAGGACTAAATGGAGATAGATGATTTGCTGTGGCGACCCCTGAAGGGAAAAGCCAAACGAGAAGAAGAGTCTGAACCTGACAAGACCAAGGCCTGTCAATTCTCTGTAGTGTTAGTGATTGTCTGCAACAGGTAGTTGTATAAAAATGATTCATTGGTCAGCATCAATTGGATTCACTAATACTTATAACAAAGGGAACATCTAAGAAACATGAAAGAGGATCCAAGAGAAGAGCCATATGTTTAAACACAACAACAGTATTTAGGAGATGTTTCTGAACAATAGCCAATTCTGAGATCGTTAGTACATCATTAGCATCATCATAATTTTTGCAAATGCAAGATCTGGAAAAAGACCCCAAATGTAAACCCAAAAACCACCAAGGTTCAAACTGACTTTGAACTGGAAGCTGTTGGACCACTGGTATCTGCACTCACGTTGAATCGTCCGAGAGAGCGCCGACCAAAGAGGAAGAACATGCTCCACAAAGCTGGAGAAAAGCTTGATGCTCAGACAAGACAAATATTAAGCTATTTGGCCAGAATGACACGAAGAATCTTTAACCCAAGTCAAATCAAAGCTTTTAAACCTCAGAGCACTGTGCCAGCAGTTTGGCATGCTGGTGGCAGCATTCTGTGGGATTTTCTTTCACTGCCACTGGTACTGACGGGTTGGATGAGGGACAGAGTGATGAAGAACTACCGTGACTCTGTGTGAACTATAGAAAATCCCCAAAAACTTCTAAGATCTGCACCTAAATCTTGTTTTTTAAATTAACTAAAACTGGTTGTTTAGTACATCTTCATCCTGAAATAAGAGAACTATTTTGGAACTATATGACCGGTGAAGCCAGTGTGAAGACATCTAGTGAAGCCATCAGAGTTACAAACCGATTCTTTTGTCTGTGAATTGCAAGTCGAATTAACCAATTAGAGGTAGTTCTTCAGGTTCATAAAACTAGGCCTGAGCTGTTTTCAGTCAGGTGACCAAAAAGTTGCTCTCGGCTTTACGTTCATCACCGGCTAACGGATGATTTAAAAACTTTTTCTTTTTATTTAGACATGAAGACAATCTTTCAAAAATGCAACCTTTTGTGGTAAATTATTGACTCTGACCATTACAAGTTATTTAGGAGGAAATTACAGCTTATTATTATCCTATTTATTTTTGGAAACTCGCACAGTCCTCCGCTAACATTTTACAAAGATGCAACTGAGTTTTACTGAAGCAATGCACATGATGCTGTGTTTTTGATTTGTACACTTTAATCCTAAAAGCAAGAGAGATAAAGGAATCCCAGAAATGGCAGTAATCTTTAGTGACATGTGAACATAGTAGATTAAATGTGAACTAAGCTTTTGCCTTTTTTTTCAAGGTTCCTACTTGTTTCTACTACTGGCACTGTATAATTGGAAAAATGTATTTCCCACTTTGACCATCATTTTACTCCATGTTGTGACTGAATGCATTTCAAAGCCCGCTGTTGGGCTTTAAACATGAAGCCACTTAATTTACCTTAGAGGCAGACTGGTATTATAGTGCCTTTTTGGCAGGGAAATTCTCCTGTTTTTCTGAAGGCAGCTTTTATTTTCTTTGGTTCCTTTTTTCTCTCTTTGAACCTCAGGTGTTCTATGGTTGGGCCACTGGAAGAAAACCAAGCCTAACCATCACCTCCCACTCATGAATCATCATCAGCACCATAATACCAGACCCTGGCAGTCTCAAAAACCTCTGTATGACCCTCCTTATCTTTCATCAAATGCTCATTAGGTAGGTACACAGCTCTGTCTTTAGAGAGATTAGGACAGGGGGATAGGAGGAGAATTGAAATGTTGTCCACTGGCAGTTTGGAGATTACATTATATTCAGCAGATCATACAATGTCCCAAATAAAAGTTTTGTCTTAATTGTAGTTATTGTGTACAAACTGGTGTCTGTAGCATGTCAGATTACTTGGTGGTCTGTTGCTATGAAGAGATGAAGCTCTTGTTATGATGCATAAATGCTGCTGCTTAGGGAAGATTGGGGGCTGAATGCTTACTTGACAAATAGATGGAAAAAAACACTTTGTCTCAAGGGGAGGGAAGAGTCCTTGGAGGGGCTTTCTCTCTAATCCCCCAACATGTGCGTTCTTCCTCACGTGCTCACAGCTACTGCACTGCAGAGTCGTCTAGCTGGCGAAGAAACATGCTGGCAGTGCCCCAGACACTGTTTTATAACAGTTAATATTCCTTATCATGCTGATCCCAAACCCCCAATAGATCACTCACTGAACAGTTGCCTAATAGAAGCGTGAGTTATAGCCTACTACACAATATTAGGAAAGCATACAATTGCAGTATTATTTTTGAATATATCAATTGAAAAAAGCTTTCTTTCTCTTTCATCTGCCATCTAGATGCTCCCGGCTTTCTGTGTGCTTTAGCATTTTGTCCATTAATCTCCTTTAGGGAGAGTCTGTCTGATTGGCCAAAGCATGCATAGCCTGAATGACCCTTATAGCTTATTATGTACAGATACGAGATGTTTCATCCTCCTAAAATGGTCCATTTTTGTTTCAATCAGAATGCTAGTCTATCTTACATTTGCGGACAATCTGCACCAGTGCCAGTAAACAAATGTTACTGTCCACACATGGTTTACTTGCTGGCTGTAGACAGAAAAAAAAAGCTGGTAAACATAGAAGGGGCAAATGCCTGAAGCAAATAGACGTACTCAAATTGTTTGGTGGTGATCATGTTGCCACTTCGCCATTGATTCCTTTCAATGAGACTTGTCAGTAGGTTGCTTTGAGATATTTTAAAAATGATTCTCTTCAGCGTTGCGACCACAGTTGTTTATCATAAAGAATTTTCCCTCATTTCTCATCAGGAAAAAATGGCTCCTAGTCTTTATTTTGAATGTTGTCAGCTTAAGTAAGACACGTTTAGCTTCTTCAACATATATTTTGTCCCAAAGCGCCAGTGATAATTCTTCCTTCTAGCCCCAGAAGACCAACTATTTTCTACATAAATAATAATAATAATAATAATAATAATAATAATAATAATAATAATAATAATAATAATAATAATAATAATAATAATAATAATAATAATAATAATATATAAGGATAATATAACAAAGTAATATGTCACTGTTGTCCTAGGTCGGAATCTCAGCTGACTTAGAACAGAAGTCATGTTCTGGTACCAAACAGTGACTTACAAAAAACCTTCATACTGCTGGAATTTTTGCCACATTTTGTACTTTATGAAGATTTTATGTTTTTGACAAGCACAAAGTACAACTTAATTTTAAAGTGAAAGGAAATAAATAATCGGCATGATTTTTACATTTCATTTGCAAATAGAATCAGAAAATGTGAGCTCCATTTTCTTCAGTCCATAGTTTGTAAAATTATATCTCCCTGCAATCACAGCTGATAGTCTTTTGGATTATGCCTGCATCTACTTTACACACCTAAACACTAAAAATCCCCCATTTTTTTCTGTGCCCAGGCCAATGTGCAGTGTTGGTTTTCTACCACATATGGTACATTGCATTTAGGCCATACATCTTAATGTTGGCCTCATCTGTGCAAAGCACTTCCTTCTACATATTTTTTCAATCTTCTTGCCTTCTTCTACAAAGGACAAATTTTTGGAGTGTACAATGGTTGCTTTGCTGGCCAGTTCTCTTACTTGATATCTGCGGCTCCTCCTTTTTGAACAGCTAGCTGTGATATGCAGAGAGCTTACAATGTTCTTTCATATCCGAAATCTGCGTTA
The DNA here is from genome assembly GCA_963556495.2 of Valencia hispanica. NCBI lineage: Eukaryota > Metazoa > Chordata > Actinopteri > Cyprinodontiformes > Valenciidae > Valencia > Valencia hispanica. Next base: position 41,777,711 of record OY747708.1, on the reverse strand, counting down.
AACGTCTCTGCAACTAACTTACCTAATGTGTTGGTTGGTCTTCATGATACTATTCTAATAATATTAGAAACCATGTATTCCTTTCTTTCCATTTCACAATTATTGCATTATTTTTGTCGGCCTGTCACATAAAATCCAAATAAATATTAGGAGGTTTGTGTTTGTAATATGACAGAATGTGAGAAAAACATATAAGGTAAATGCACACTGGTTTATGGTTATATTCTGATCTACTATTCATGAATACATTGTAATAAAAATAAGTAAATGTGATCAATCAGAAAGCAGGTTGCTATTAAGAATGTTAATTTCAAGTTAAGTTACCATCCAAAGAAACATGTTTCTTGTCTCTCTGCACACTGCCACAGATTATGTAGTTTTCACTGCAAACAGTCTTTTAGACAGAGTGAAACCATTTTGCACACTAGTTTAGATATGTGGTCCCACGTTCAATAGCTCTTTCCATTACAATAAATTGATTTATTCATATGCTTTCTTGCGGCTTTGCCTGTAAAGAGTAGCCCCATGAACTTGAGGAAAGTCAGAACTAGGTCTCTAATTTGCTGTAACTGTACTCCACACAGACGCCTTGCGTTACTGTATTAGGTTTTATGCACGTCTGGGGCTATTTTCCAGCAATTAATATTCATCTGGGCACCAATCACCAAGGGCTAAGACGAGGCTTTCTACACGCTGTGTTGGTTTACGGTATTAGGTGTCCTGGATAAAACCACTGCTTGTTTTTTTTTTTTTTTTGCTGCTGCTGCATTGATCATGTTACTTTTAATTTAATGATATGAAGTTTCAAGCTATGGATTTACGCCGCTCTCGGTCTGACCTGAAACAGGTCGTATGTGTTTTCCAACCACTGAGTTCCTTTGCTTCTTATTATTCTTTTGCCGTTATCCTCTTTATTCCTACTAGGGGTTTTTCGTTCATATTCTTTCATATCTTAATGGTTAAAGGGAAGTGCTAGTTTCTGTTATATACTTTTAAAGACCTTAACAGATCCAGTTGGCTTGACAGTGGGCTGTCCCTACTGCTTTGGCCTGGCCTTTTTGGGTAAAAGATACCAGCATCTAATTTATGTTTGGCCGAGTACTGCTGTTTTATTGTTTGCTTAAAGGCTTTGATGTGGAGTCCTACTAATAGGAGGCTGTTCTGTTTATGAGTCCTAACCTTTTTAAAGTATGCAATAAGGTGTGTGACTGCGAGAGAGTTTGTGAGTGTTTATATTTGGTGAGAGATACGTGCCAACTTCCTAAAGGACGTGTAGCCCCTCAGCACAGCCATCTCACATGCCATGCTGCATGATGGGAGGTGAGGTGACACACTTAGGACATATCAAGGCTATTACTCCCTCTGCATGAACACAAACAGACATGCACACATCCAAAATAGCTCTATAGTGTTAGAACTCCTATTTATGAACCTCTGCAAATGTCACTGGAAAAGCACATGCTTTGGCTCCTTAACCCCCTTGACAACTTGATAGCTTTTTCCTTACACTCATATCTTGATGTATTTGTAGTTTCCTTTAAGAGAATTTTCCAGTTGTGCGCTAAGATGCATTTCTGCTCTATTTAAAGATTGCATGTACCTTCTCTGTATTGTAGAATGCTGACCTGGTCAGTTTTCCCAAAAAATATTCATCAATAAATTAGGTTAAATGAAATTTTATTTTAACTTTAGTATTAAAATTTGGGCAAAATCTCATTTTCACTTTACTACAGCTTTAATATATTTTTTCCGGGATTCTATGCAACAGAGAGTAGCCTAGTACACCCTGAAGAAGTGGAAGGAAAAGGATACATGGTTTAAATTTTTCTTGCAAATAAACATTTAATTGGTGTAGTGTACATTTTTATTCAACCCTACTGGGTCAATACTTTGTAGAACCATTAGCATCCATTACATCTCAAGACTGAGCTTTTTGCCGATTCTTATTTGCAAAATAACTCAAGCTTAGTCAAAAAGGTTTTGGGTTGTTTTTTTTTACACAAGTTCTCACTGAAATTTAGGTCTGGACTTTGATTGCATAATTCTAACCCAATAAAAATGCTTTGATCTAAACCACTCCACTGTGTCTCTGCCGTTGTCCTACTGGAATGTGAAGTGCCCCTACAGCCTCTAACAGGTTTTCTTCCAGGATTGCCCTGTATTTAGATGTGTAGATTTTTCCCATCAACTCTCATCAGCTTCCCTGACCCTAATGAAGAATTTTATCATTCCCACAGCGTGATGCTGCCACCACAACATGTCACTGTTAGATGGTGTTTTCAATGTGATGTGTGGTGTTAATTGCTGCAAGAAAACTGTGAAAGTCTCCATCTGCAACCCGTATTTGTTCACTTGTTCTGTTTAGACAATGCAATGCAAAATATGAACTGGACTGAGGCACACTTTCTGTTTGCACCAGTTATTTGCCCATTCCAGAGTGAAAATATCACACTGTTATTTTCATGGAACATCAGTGAGAAAGACAATGTATTATTATTATTATTATTATTATTATTATTATTATTATTATTATTATTATTATTATTATTATTATTATTATTATTATTATTATTATTATTATTATTATTATTATTTATGTATTTTTTATTTTTATTTTTTTTCATTGTCTCTGGTAAAGATTCAAAATGAAACTGAAGTACATGAATGCCTGGCCCTGATTAAAAGTCAAAGCTAGGTTTTGGTGTCACAAATGATCTTGTCCAATTTTTGCACATTGCATCCTGCTCTGAAAAGTTTAAAAGGCAAACATGGTCACATCCGCTGTTTATAAAGCTAGAAGATAGCAAAGAAGCGTTGAGTGTTGTTGACTTACTACTATGTTAAGTGCCCTATCTTTAGAAATAGAACGTGTGTGCTTAAAACGCCTGTATGGTTTGAAACTGGTTCAGGCACCACTCTGATATTTCTGATGTGTCGACAGGTATCATTTGTTTCCAGTATGCCACCTATTTCTCTGTCTTACTCTGAGGCTTAAAAGGAGAAACTTGTTGACCTAACCTTTTAACCAATGAGAGCCGTGCTGTAGTCACATAAGTCACACAATAATTGAGCTGGGATTTAACCCAATTTACATCTTTATTCTGTCAGCCTGTTGTTAAATGCCATAAAATGTAAAACACATTTTATATTTAAAATCTTATAATTAGCAAATATTTTTGTTCTTTCCTTTGAAAGACTTATTCTGTCAAACTGTTGAATAATGTAATGTTTACCTTTGGGAGTCAAAATGTTGTCTTTCATGGACCAGATATTCAGTGTTATGCCATGACACTGAAGTGACATTAGGGATTAAGAAGAGACTGTCCCATTTCGACTGTACTGAAGTTCCTGGAAACTAAAAAGTGTGGGTTAGTAAGTCCCTTCTGACCTTCTCCAGCTGCAGCTTAGAAAACCAGCCAAGATAAACATAAAGCCAGTACAGTCAAGTCTCAATACATGAAAACAACCCTGTAAAGAAGGGTTAAATGTCACTTAAAGAAGCTAACATTGCTGGGCCTTTTTAGTTTGTTTGCTTTATTTATTTCAACATTGCGCCTAATGTTGTCGAGCTGGTCCAAAAGCAATTCTGTGCCAAATCAAGGCTGATAAACTGCGTCGTCTCTGGTCTGCAGTCAACATAGGCTCTGACTAATGATGCCGTGCTCCTTGTGAGAGAGAGAGAGTGTGTGTGTTTGTGTGTGTGTGTGTGTGTGTGTGTGTGTGTGTGTGTGTGTGTGTGTGTGTGTGTGTGTGTGTGTGTGTGTGTGTGACTGTAGAAAATATCCCAAATGATAAATCCTTTACACATGGCATCCCCATCCCAGTTTCCTCCACAGTTGTTGGGCTTTTCAGCTTTAAAAGTAAATCTTAAGCTGTAAAGACTGTACAGTCCATGACTCACCGTCCAATCACCAACTTTAGCTGTTGTTATACTGGGAGAAAACATACGCAATATGAATCATATTGCTTGCTTACACTGGGTGAGTAAAGATATCTTCCAATAGAGGTTTTACTTGTCAGTCGTACATCAGAGAACCACCAGTGATTGCTCAGTTAAGACTCCTCCTCTAATGTATTCTTTATCAGCTGTCCGTATGACGTACAGTATCTACAGTATCTCAGATTCCCATCTCACATCAGTTTTCTTTGAACCAACAAGAGCCCTTTGGGGGCCCAAGGAAAGAGACCTTTGTTATGAAGCTGTAAACTTTGGCCTTATTACCAAGAGCACAAAGATATAAAATGTTATTGTTCTCCCTAAAATTTGGGTCTGTTTCTACACGGGCTAATGATTGTTCCATATGTTCCTAACAGAGCACTTCGCTCTCAAACTGCAGGTTTACTGGTGGATCATAGAGTTTCTAAAAGTAGATTGGGAGGCAGATCTTTCAGTTCAGGCTCCTCTGCTGTGGAACCAGCTCCCAGTTTCTGTATATGAGGCAGAGTCCATGTCTACTTTTGAGACCAAGCTTAAAACCTTCCTTTCTGATAAAGATTATAGTAAAGGAAACAGAGTGATGTCAGCCCAGTCATTGGAGGGAGTGGGGGAGTAAAGGAGAGTGGTGGGACTGGAATGTATGGTTCGATCCTGTGGGGGGGAGGGGAATGAAGCCTGGAAACACTGTTCTCTTTAGGTTTTCTCTCAGTGTTTTTTATTTAAATTTTCCATGTTGTACATCTCAATTAACTCATCTACCCTCCATTTTTCCATTCTTAACTTTCTCTTGTTTGGTTTGTTATCAGACTCAAAATGATTTTTGTTTTCAAAACGTAATTCCTTCTTTATCTCCACAAAAGAGACAATTACATTAAAAACGCACCCCAACCGTCATTTCATATGCAACAATGGCATGTTGCAGAGACCTGACTGTTAGATACCTTAGTAGTACCTCAGTGTCTGCACCCTGTTGCCAGAAGATTGTTTCCTTCCCGCGTAATCCCCTGTGTTTATTTGTCTGGTACATTTGGCATGTTGCAGGCTTTCTTTATAAATAGTCTCTCCACGGCCTGAATTGTCAACAGCGTTTGGTATTTTTAGTGAAGGAGGATTAGGTGTTTAGTGACCCATGAGGATTCGGTTAGCAGGTTTATCTGGCTTGGTGTGATCTGAGATGATCAGTCTGGAAATGACCCTGTAAACATCCACGTAGGTAAGATCAGTCTTTTTTCCACTGCACACAAGCCAAAGACCAGGACAGTGACCGCACACTGTGGTTGGTCTGGGTCTCTGTGGGTTTGTGGAGCGCATTGTTTCACGTCCGTTAGCATTGGGTTTTCTATGTTTGCACTCCTCCGGGTTTGTGATGCCCTTTGTGGGTTCTGAACATGCATATACTTATTTCCTGTTGACCTTAATGTAAATTATTGAAGATAAAATTTTAACTCATGTCATTTAAACATACATTCAGATCCTAGCTAATATTTATTGGAGTATTTGGGACATGCACTTTATGTATAAGAGGTTAAGGTTAGTTTGTAGGACAAATCATTAAAGCAGTAGGGCTTATCATGCTTTGGATTAATTTGCACTTCATATTATCTTCCAGTGTCTCCATGTCTTTCACCTGTTTTAGATCTATATTCACTCATCACCCCTATATTAGCTTTCTGCACATCTACAGTCACTGGCCTCACAAGGACAAAAGACAGACTTCACCCTCCCATCCTTGCTGAGTGGCAACCCCCCACTGCCCTGTTGTTCTCCTCTCAGATCAACCCTGTGATTCAGGTGGAGGTCATTCGTTTGGCTGATTAACCGATGTTGATGGGTTGTTTTTTAGAAATAGAAATTGGTAGAGCTGCTTTCGGATTATTTAGAAGATTTGGCTGTCTCTGTCTAAGCAGCTAGGTGTAACATTTTCAACAGGTAAATTTCCATTTCTTAAACACGTTTCTATTTATTGGAGGGAATGCATAAATCCACAGCTCAGCTAAAATAATCTGGCAATTTGACAACTATAAGTTGTGCACCCCACAAATCTGGCCTTTATGGGAGAATGACAAGAAATTCTTAAGAGCCTCAGTGTGTCAGACACTCTGTAGTGGACATCTTTTAATCCTCACAGAGGATGGTGTTAAATGTTGCAAGTTTTTGGGCTTTATAATTGCAAAGGGAAGTTTTTAAACATCCCTTTGCAGAAGGAGGCAACATGAGTAGTCCTCTTATCTAGGATGCCCCCGCACTTGGCAGGGCAGCAAAATGATATGCAGCGTTTTGCCTGCAGCACAAGTTTCTACTTTGCTAAAAGCATTAGCACAACAGATGAACTGAGATTTGCAAACCTTCACAATAAGAGCGTCAAGCATAAATGTGCTGTGCTCTGAACTTCAGAAAACACGTTTTATAGATAATTACCTCGACCAAGGAGGTTATGTTTTTGCCAGAGCTAGGTAACAACATAACTCAAAAACATAACTCAAAACGTCATCAGTGCATTTTGATGAAATTTTCAGGAAATGTCAGCAGTAGAACTAGGAACAACTGATTAAATTTGGGGGGGGGGGATCCGGATCACCGTCTGGGCGGGGAGGTCTGAGCTAGTTAGCAACATAATTCAAAACGTTATTGACAGATTTAAAGCTGCCTTGACGGAGGTCTACGCTCTCCTAGTGATTTTCTAGTCCATGCTGCTGACTTCACAGTCAGTAAATAAACTTGCATCTGTGATAACACTTTTTGCATCTTTATAGCACATTTTAACACAACCCTAGTAATATTAATAACCACGATTAATTTGCTCGTGATTCTAAATTATCATATCGTTAAATGTCCAACAGGGAACAACAGTCAATCTCACCTATACCCGCCTCCACCATCCCTGCTTTATTTTTATTCTTAGAAAAACGCCTGTTTTATTCTTTACATCACACTAAAGTGCTTTTTTAAATCTTGACCCCACCTCTTGTGAAACCGGAGCCTTATTGTTATGATCTTCACGGTGCTTGTTTTAAGTCCTCTAACGCGCAGAGGAATTTCTGAATTAAATGACATGAGGGATTTATTTTGCCAACAATTTGGCAGGAAAGATACACAAATTTGTCCCAGAATAATTTATTGTCAAGTATCCAGTAATTTCTGGAGTTTTGCTACTGAGACACACAATTATTTATTTGCAAGCCAAAAAGTTGCTGAAGCCTCGATTCTTATCTACCTTCTCAATGACCTCAGTGACAGACCTGCTCTTGGAGTGCCGGTTTTTCCTGTCACGTTCTGTTGATAGTGATGAGCTTGCTGATTAAAATGTCTGCATTGATCTCTCTTAACCTGTTTATCTGTAAGGGAATGATGGGACAGCTGTCTCTATGACTGAATATATCATAGCCTTCTTCAGTGGCGTGTTGGATGTTCTAGCATGTTTTGATGTTCAAAGCTGCCCTCAATATGTGTTCACTGTTCAACAGATTAAGATCAGTCCTGTTGCTATTGTCATGGTTCGGATTTTATCAGGATATGTTGTCTTGGCGTTCAACCCTGGGATGTTTTGCGGAGGGTGGCTGCGATCCAGCCACACCCCCCCCCCTCGTCACACGCACTTCTCAGTGTCGTTTATTTTTTTATACAGCCGCCATGTGATTCGGCACCACAATACAAAAGCTTAGCTACCTCAGGACGTGTCCCATTTCTTACAAGGTCATGGAAAAGTTCTTTCCTGACAGTGTTCTCAAAATAGAAAGTTTGATTGACTTAAACTGAAAAAAACTTAACTTAACATAGATTTTTTTACGACACTTTAAAAAGTACCCTGTTGAATAAAGTTAGAAATATTAACTCCCAATTACACTGACTTTTTTTTATTTATTTGTTTTTTGAAGTTGCCTAAATCTACATTAAATTTAAACTAACTTATTCTCTACAACTGATACTAAGTTTATTTGGTTTGGCTGAACTAAATTTAAGTTCCTCTTTGAAGGATCCAACATGTGTTTTTACTCAGTTCAGGTGAGTTTGTCATTTCGTTGTTTAACCTGTTTTACATCTTTTCACAGATCTAGCACAAACACTTGTTCCCAAGCTAAAATTTATTTTCACTCTTGTGGAGTGAATTCCAACAAAACTAGTTATACTCAATGAAAGGAAAACATATCCCAAGATCACTTTGCTTGACCTACTTGGTTAAAAGGAACTTGAATCAATTTCCAAGGTGTGGTTTGACCACTGAATGTTGAATATACTTCAACATCATTGTTGCTTTATGAAGGAAAGCAGATTACCAAACCCTAGAAAAATTTTAATATGCATTGATGCAATAGAAGGAACAAACAAGAAGAATGATTTGTTTTTGAAAACAAATGTTTATTCAAGTTCATATTTTGATAGTAATCTCCACTGTACAGCTATGAGTCGTTCTGCAATTTTGGAGTGCTACACCATGGTTGTAAAATTACTCTAAAATTACCACATAAAAAAATTATCTTTGATTTTCTTATATCATGATAAAAATACCAGCCCCTTATAGCATGTGAGATTTCACTATAAATGTGTTCACAACACCTACTAAAACTGTATTTTACATCTAATCCTCTTGTTTTCTATTATGTGCCAGTTAATGATGCACTATATAAAATATGGTAGCACCTATTGTTAAATAAAATCTAATTAATTATGGTACAAAACAGGGTTTGCACAGCTCATAGCTCATCAGCCAATCAGAGGGTGTGGGGGAAACTCCACAGTTGTGATCCCTAAATAAGAAAATATGTGCACAGTAAATGTGTCTTTGAATGTAACAGTGGCTTTTTCCACATGTTTATCATAGATGATTTTCCTAATGTTTGCCAAGAGGCAGGGTTTTAGAGATACGATTCTGTTGCCTCAACACTCAGCCAATGATCAGCCATAATACACGCCAAAAACACACCATGCCAGATACCATGGCTTCGCCATATTTGGTGTTTTGGTTTAATCCTATTTTGCAGTATTTGTTTTTGTGCTTTGAGCATCAGCAGATAACAATAACTGAATGTCTTAATCAGGTGTTATTTTGCCTGCTGAGATAATCTGTGCCAATAAGTGCTAGGAGAGTTCAAGATGAGGATTATAGTTTCTACTCCGGTCAGTGCACGAGCCCTAAGCTTCCTCATGCGTCACCACGGTTCACCACATCTCACCACATCTCCTGTTTAAGATAACGGCAACATCTACAGCTTTGAAGGAAGGTTTTGAAATGGCAACAAGAACTGGGAATGATGCGCACTTGGATAAGCAATGAAAGCAAACTTCTTTTTAAAATTCACAAACCTTTACTTTCTTTTCATTGCCATCGGAAATGATAAGAGATTTGTGCTTTGGCCTGTCGATACGGATTTTAGCCAATCTGTTTCTCTTAGAACCATTCTGCTGTGACTGGTCATTCATTTTTCATTTTAAAAGTAGAAGGTTTTAAGCTTTTAAAACAAAGACAAAATTATTCGGAGTTTACATTTAAAGATGCTTGAAGTATTTCATATTAGAGATTAGCTTTGCTAACCTTAAACATCAGTCTTTGTACATTTGGTAGCCCGAACATATGGTGATTTCACTGAACATGTGGGATTATTGATCATTGGTCACTGGTCAGAGCCAATTAACTTTAAAATTGATTGATCCTGGTCACAAGCAAATTCCTTGGTCAAGTGAAATTTCTTTATAAAGCACATTTCATACAACAAACATAGACTCAATGTGCTTAGCAAAGTTCTTGGTGCAACTTTTAGTTGCTTACCAAATGTTAATGTATAAAGAAATATGTCTCTATGTAAGGACAAGATTTAAGTACCAAAAATATGGTTTGATCTGAGAATTATTTTTGATTTACTCCTTGTTTTGGTCTTCTGTTTGGTGTGCGGCTCTAAGTACCTCACCTTCTGCGAAAACAGTGCTTCCTGTTCTGACAGACTTGAAAAACCCTGCCGTCACATAAACACAGAAACAGCTGAGTTCAGCTTCGCCCTCCCTTCTAGTTTTCATTCCTCTTTCCTCTCTCCCTTCCCCCAGACTCCCCTCCTGCCACTGCCTTTGTTTGCTTTGCCTCTTTGCCTCGAAGGGTTACCACCCAACAACCTGCTTTGGAAGTTCCTGATTGGTGGATTCTTGGTGATGGGGGCGGGCTGAGCGTCAGACTTGTGAGGGTTTTTACCAGTGGTGAAGAGGCTCTCAGCTGTCAGAAAGCATTTAGTCTGCGGCGGAGCAGGACATGTCTCTATTGGTCCCATCTGCTGCAGTAGCAAAGCTTTGTAACAAAACACTTTAAAGGGACTCAAAAGTGCCTCTCTATTTCTCCTCTGCTTCAAGGGCTGCCCGGAAGAACGTTGAGGGGAAATCAAAATTCGCCCGATCTGTTTGCCCCGTTTCCTCTCTATTTCCTCCTCTCTTTGTTTTCAACCAGCAGAGTCCCTGCGACCCTGTACAGAACAGATCATCAGAATAACACCCTCTGAGGATTTAGTGGCAGCATTTCGCAACAAACCTGCAACCTCAATGCGACGACACACAAGGACTTCTCATCAGGGGATCTGCAGTTCGTGAGCGTCCCTGAAAGACAAGGGCCCCCCACCACATTCGAGCGTGCGTGTGTGAGGAGGCTAATGCCCACCGTAGTGTGGTCGGTGCCAGAGGAGGATGAGTCCGGCAGTGGAGGCTCAGGCCCAGGAGGCCATGGATGCAGAGCAGAAGCAGCAGCAGCAGCAGCAGCAGCCGTGCTACATGGAGAAAGGAGTGATGCTTGAGCCCTTTGTGCACCAGGTGGGGGGACATTCCTGCGTCCTACGCTTTGGGGAGCAGACCATCTGCAAGCCCCTCATCCCCCGGGAGCATCAATTCTACAAGAGCCTTCCTGCTGCAATGAGGAAGTTCACCCCACAGTACAGAGGTAATGAACATTTTTCTAACCTACGCGGTGACAGTTTTGTTTTTAAGTGCAAAATTCCTTATTTATATGGTGAATCTGCATTCCTTTGTCAAAGATAATCTGGATGGTTTCATATTGTTATTTCAAGCACCTTTATCTGCGTGTGCAGGTCTTGCATTAGAGATGAATTAATAGATGTTTGTGAAAAACTTCTTACAACTGCATGAGTGCTGTTTTTTTTAAAGGCTATCAAATCACCACGTTTCTCCAGAAGAGGGTGCTATAACTGGCAGCCAGCAGGACAGCTATACCCAGCCTGTTGTTCATTAATGTTAGTAATAAATTAGACAAGTTAGGTGAATTGGGAGTTGGGAGCCATTGTTTGTTTTCTGTGCACATGGCTTTAATTAATTTGAATTTAAAAAATCCATGAAAAAAATTCTAGAATTGCGCTGCTCTGGGTGGCTGCATGTTGGAGAGGCTCTGTTGGCTACATATTAAGTTTTGGTTTTTTGTACATTGGTTCCTCTTTTTTCTTAAAGGAGATTGCATTTTTTTTATCTGTATACTTTCTAGTTTTTGGTGCTGTGAAGCTGGAGGGATTTTTGCTGTAAATTTTTCCCTTTTTGACAATTTGTTATGATGCGTAACCATGGCAACAATGTGGTTTACAGCCGGGAGCAGCTGATTAACGTCGCAAAAGCTGAAATAATACCTCAACTGAAGCCACAAATCCCTGATGAGTTGATAAGGAGGAGACGTGGATGCAGAGCAGGAGCGAAAAGGAGACAGAGAAAGAGGAAGTTCAAGCCATCTCTTCCATCGATCATAATGGGCAAAGTAAGATCACTGGCTAACAAGATGGGTGAACTCAAAGTCCTTACAAGGACTCAGCCAGAGTACCGTGAATGCAGTGTTATGTGTTTTACGGAGACGTGGCTGCTGGATCATATCCCCGACTCAAACGTCTGTCTGCCAGGCTTCCTGACTGTACGAGCAGACAGAGATCTGAAGACGAGCAGAAAAAGGAAACGTGGTGGAGTAGCAGTGCTTGTAAACAACAGATGGTGTCATCCAGGACATGTTACTGTGAAGTGTCGTCTCTGCAGCCCAGATCTCGAACTCTTGGCAGTGAGTTTTCGTCCATATTATTTACAAAGAGAGTTCACCAGTGTAATTTTGGCAGTTGTTTACATTCCAACTTCAGCCGTTGCCGACAATGCATGGGATGTCATCAGTTCCGTTGTTGCTAAGCTACAGACACAGCACCCCAATGCATTTGTGGCAATATCTGTTGATTTTAATCATGCCTCCCTCTCTACTACACTTCCAACATTTCAACAGTTTGTCAGCTGCACCACAAGAGAAAACAAGACCTTGGATTTGTTTTATGCAAATGTAAAGGATTCATACACGTCCAAACCAAGACCTCCTCTGGGAAAATCAGGTCACAATCTTGTTTTTCTCTGTTCAGAATATAAACCCCTTGTTCAGAGGCAACCTGTGTCAAAACGAACTGTGAGAAAATGGTCACAGGAAGCTGAAGAAGCCCTGCAGGGTTGTTTTGCAACCACAGACTGGATGACTCTTTGCCAAGAACATGGAGAGGACATCAATGCCATGACTGAGTGTGTGACTGACTATATAAACTTCTTTTTGGACAACATCATCCCCACCAGAACAGTGAGATGCTTCCCTGATAACAAACCCTGGATCACCAGTGACCTGAAGGAACTGCTAAACAAGAAAAAAAAGAGCCTTCAGGGAGGGAGACAGGGAATTACTGAGGAGTATACAGAAGCAACTTAAGGTCAAGATCAGAGACAGCAAGGAGGCATACAGGAAGAAGCTGGAGAACAAACTACAGAGGAACAATATCAGAGATGTCTGGTCAGGAATGAGAAAGATTACAGGCTTTAAGGACAGTAAGGATTGGTTAGATGAAAGTCTGGACAGAGCCAATGAACTGAACATATTCTTCAACAGGTTCAGTTCAGGAACTAGCTCAGCATCCCCCTCTCCTGTTCCCAGCCAAACAGACATCGCACTCTCCTCTGATCAACAGCTTTCCTGTTACACCTCGGATGTTTTATCCTTCACCTCAGCCATGGACTCTTCTGATTCCACAAGTTTGACTTCAACCAAGTCAGGAAATGCTGCTACCCCCTTTGCCTCCCCCTCCCACTTGTCTGTCTCCAAAAGTCAGGTAAAGAGGTGGCTGGAGAAACTGAACCGGAAAAAGGCTGCAGGTCCAGATGGTGTCAGCCCCAGAGTCCTGAAGGCCTGTGCAGAGCAGCTCTGTGGGATTCTGCAGCACATCTTCAACCTTAGCCTAACTCAGGAGAAGGTTCCAGTGTTGTGGAAGACATCCTGCCTTGTTCCAGTACCCAAAAGAACTCACCCATCAGTCATCAATGACTATAGACCTGTTGCCCTGATATCCCACATCATGAAGGTCCTGGAGAGACTCCTGTTGGCCCCCCTGAATAAGCAAACAAGAACGTATCAGGACCCACTGCAGTTTGCTTATCGCTGTGGAGTTGGAGTTGAAGATGCCATCATCCACCTACTTCAACCAACCCACTGTCATCTGGACAAAGCAGGCAGCACTGTGAGGATCATGTTCTCTGATTTCTGTAGTGCATTTAACACAATTCAGCCTGATTTGCTTTGTCAGAAACTCCTGAAGACAAAGGTGGAGCCCTCAACAATCGCCTGGATCAATGACTACTGACCAACAGACCACAATTTGTGAGACTGAAGAATTGTGTGTCAAACCAGGTGGTCAGCAGCACAGGAGCACCACAGGGGACCGTACTCTCACCATTCCTTTTCACGCTGTACACCTCAGACTTCCAGTACAAATCAGAGACCTGTCATCTGCAGAAATACTCAGATGACTCTGCAATTGTCGGGTGTATCAGAGATGGACAAGAAGCTGAATACAGAGAGCTGGTGGACCGCTTTGTGACATGGTGTGGAAACAATCGTCTCACCTTGAATGTGAACAAAACAAAGGAGATGATTGTAGATTTCAGAAGAAACAGGGATAAGTCAAAACTGTTTCCATCATGGGAGAAGAAGTGGAGGTGGTTGAGGAGTATAAATACCTCAGAGTTCACCTTGATAACAGACTGGACTGGAGGCGCAACAGTGAAACCGTCTACAAGAAGGGACAGAGCAGACTGTACTTCTTGAGGATGCTTAGGTCCTTCAAGGTTTGCAGCAAGATGCTGCAGATCTTCTACAAGTCTGTTGTAGAGAGTGTAATCTCTTCAGCCGTCATCTATTGGGGTAGCAGCATCAGAGCCAGAGATTTAAATAGGCTAAACAACCTGATAAAGAAGGCTGGTTCTGTTCTTGGGACAACTGTGGAACATCTGGAGATGATGATGCATAGAAGGATTCTTCATAAAATCAAAAAAATTATGGACAACACTGAGCATCCTCTTCATGAGACAGTCATACAACAACAGAGCGTCTTCAGTCGGAGGCTTCTTCAGTTTGGCTGCAATACAGACCGCTAGAGGAAATCCTTCCTGCCCACAGCCATCATCATCTACAACAACTCCTTAAAGAATTAATTATATGAGCTATACCAACACTTAATTTCCCTCTGGGATCAATAAAGTAATTTTGAATTTGAATTTGAATTGAATTTGAAGCAGCTGGTGAAGGTTACTGGAAAAGACAATGCTTCAGAAAACCTTAGAAATGGCTTGATTCACAGAGTTTATGAAGTTGAATGTCCACAGAGGCACAAACTTTTTACCCGCTCATTAGGTCTGATCCACACATTCTAGGACAATGACATTTTTCACTCTTCTTTTGCAAATATGCACAAAGCAGTCTGAAGAACCTCAGTACCATCATGTCGAATTGTCTTCGGTTTCATTTTTTGCAGCACAAAACCATCAGATGTTTCCTCCGCTCTCAGCAGATAATTGTTGAATTTCGCACGGCAGGCACTTCCTGAACATCATGACAGGCCCTTTAAATACTTACCTCCAAACAAACCTGTGCAGCAACAAAACATCAGGAATTCACTCAACAGTCCTTCTCCCTTTATGCTCGTTTCTACCATCATTGACTTTAAATGACTTTTTCTGCTGCTTTATATGAGTTGAGGATGAAAGGTTGTTGCTGTTTATGATATAAGCAAAGATGGAAATTGAGTAAAAATATAAATGTTGAAGGGTTTCTGACCTAGATATGTGGAACCATTGAGAACTTTGTGGAAGTTTGCTGTAATGTGGACTGAGTCTGCTTTTTAGGATACAGCTTGTGTTTTTCCTGTTAATGAACTACAGGCATATCTCAATATGTCGTAAAAAAATGTAGTTTCCTTTTAAATTGTTTCTTACATCTCTGTATGTCCTCTGAGTTAATTTTAAACTCACAAATGATAAAAAAACCCAGCCAACTTTGAGTCATTCTATTTGCTTCCGTCGGTAACAGTCTCCACGCTGAGAAGTGTTGCTGTCAGTGTTGCTGTCAGTGTCAACTAGAGTTCAAGTAGATGCTCCTACCGATTGGAAAAAGATCCGATGTTTGAGTTTCCGACCCGTCATTCAACCTTAAGACTGGACCTTTTTGTGACCCTTCTCTATTTTTTGCCCAAGAAAGTTGTCCCGAACATATTCCTTTCGTTTTTGTTTGCTTGTTAAAGAATTGTTCAAACTGATCCAGAATATATGTTTATTCCCCCGTCGCCCAATCTTAGGTGTTGTGTCGGTCAGCTTCGAGGAGGATGAAGAAGGGAACCTTTGCCTAATCGCCTACCCGCTGCACAGTGACCCACCTGCAGACGTAGAGAACAAAGACCCCTCTGCGGATTGTGATCCAAAGACTAAGATGCTCCACTGGAGGCAAATGATCACATCCCCACTGCTTTTGGAAAGCGAAATTTACAGCAAAGATGGCCGAGCCCGCCACTTTCGAAAAGACAAGGACAAAAGGTGAGACGGGAGCAGACATCCTGCGGTAATCAGTTAATTCCCAATTGTGTTCCTCCGCATGTAATAAAATTTTAACTAACGTGTTGTTAGAGCAGTTACAATGAAATGTAAAAAAAAAAGAGGTGTTCTCCATTAATTTAAAACTCTGTGTTTTATTCAGCGGGCACACGCTGCAGGACTACACGGAGCTGGAGCGGCCTCAGCAAGCCGAAGTGCTCCACTACAGACTAGAGCACAGTCACAGTAATGCCACCCCACAGCTCAAACACAATCCTTGGAGCCTCAAGTGCCACCAGCAGCATCTGCAGCGCATGAAGGAGAACGCCATGCACCGCAACCAGTACAGTATCCTTCAGTGCCTCGAGGTTTCTCAGCCTCTAGATCGGATCTGACTATTCATACAGAGCTGATGTGTATACGTTTACCTGTAGTCTCAACTTGTATCTGAACCCTGCTATTCAATACGCCGCTATCAGTTTCTCAGCAGAGAGGATGTGTTACACAATCACTCCCATCAGTTACTTGATAATACCGTGACCTAATGTTCTGGTTTTAATGATGTGATGCACCAGAAACCTTCGGTCTTTATATTATCAGGCCTTAAAACAAGGGTGCAGTGTTTGTTTATTACTATGTTCTTCAGCTGTTTCCTCCTTAACTCAGTGTCTCAGGATTCATCTTGCTAGAGAACCTGACCTGGCAGCACACGGTACCATGCGTGTTGGACCTGAAGATGGGCACGCGGCAGCATGGGGACGATGCTTCCGAGGAGAAGAAGGCCATACAGATCCGCAAATGCCAGCAGAGCACGTCAGCCTCCATAGGAGTCCGACTCTGTGGCATGCAGGTATGAATAGCCATACTCATCTTTTGCTGTGTAATAAAAAAATTAGATCACTGCGTCACTGATATTTGCCTGCCGCCAGCAGATGCCGAGCTTATCTTAGCTTAAATCTGTAGGAAGAGGCAATTGGTCTATTTTTTTAAATCCCACTACTTCTGGAGAAGGGGGATTTCTAATTTTTTTCATTTTAAAAATCTCTTGATCCCTTCAGGTGTACCATTCTGACTCTGGCCAGCTAATCTTCATGAACAAGTACCACGGCCGCAAACTGACCCTGGCAGGATTCAAAGAGGCTCTGTTCCAGTTCTTCCACAGCGGACGGCGTCTCAGGCAGGAGCTGCTCTCCCCGGTGCTGAGCCGGCTCACGGAGATGCAGGCTGCCCTGGAGTCCTGCGAGTCGTACCGCTTCTATTCCAGCTCACTGCTCATCATATACGACGGAGCACAGCACAGAAAACACACACGCCGACGCACTGATGATGGGCTCTCTGAAGACGAGGAAGAGGAGGAGGATGAGGACGAGGAGGTGGAAGCTGAGCCCAAAATGGATGAGGACGAGGACGAAGAGGATGAGGAGGAGATTGAAGTGGAAGGTGCGTTCGGTTTTCCTCACAGCCCGGCGCCATCCACCGATGGCAGCAGCGGTTGCCCCAGCAGCGGCGGTGTGAGCTCCAGTGTCAGCCAGTCCCACTCGGACCTCCACAGCCCAGCGGTGGATGTGAGAATGATTGACTTCGCTCACACCACCTGCAGACATTACCTCGAGGACAGCGTGGTCCACGAGGGCAAGGACAGCGGCTACATTTTTGGTCTCCAGAACCTGATCACCATCATCTCTGAGCTGGAGAACCACTGCACAGACTGACCGCAGAAATGAAGCACATGCATTCAAACTCGAAGCCGCAGGCTGGGACCCTCAGGCCTGTGGAGGAACTGAGGGGAGGACCAAGTTAGCACTGTAGCTGTTTCTTTACCTCTTCCTGTTTTCACCACTGGTGCTTTTTGATGTTACTGTTGTGACTATCAGCCGTCAGGAAGTGAAACAGACTGCAAGTAACAAAGATGAGCCGTCTGCGTGAACGTCACCGAGATTCATCGTCCCGTTTTAACCCCAGTAACCAAGGGCCAGCTGTAAATAAAAGCCATTAAAACGTCTAAGACAGCAGGTGTTCTTGTGTCAGATTTCCAAAGAAAGTGTCATTTTGCACATGCACACACACACCCACCCACCCACACACACACACACACACACACACACACACAGACATGCTCTGACAAAGACAAGGGAGTGTGGGTTCGGACGGAAACGGGGAGACGAAGCAGCAGGAGTTGCACGAGGACAGAAAGTGTGAGACGAGAAGTGGCGAACTCAGGCTTTCGCTCTTCTTCTACATGTTCATCCTGCCATTGTTCTTTCCCCGTTTGTCCCCTAAAGCTAAATAAATCTCAGAGAGATGATAGGTCTTTATTTATTTCATTTGTTTCATAAAATAAACCAAAAATGTCTAAAAAGAAAAAGAACGTGTATGGAGACTAGTACATTCCATATTATTAATGTTACAATAATGACATTGATTGATATTGTTATTTGACATGTTGGGATACCTCTACCTTGTTTTTCCATGTTGTCCACGATTTGTTGGAGGGAAATTAAAACCTTTTGTGGTAGCAGCAGTGTCTTTTGTTGTTTGTAAACAAGGAAAGGGAACAAATGATTTCCTGCTCACAGTAAATTTGAATGGCACAGCAATCAAATTTCATGCAAATCCCTACAGTGTGTGGCTGTTCCCAGGGTGTGTAGAAATCAGAGCGAGCCTAAGCGGAAAGAGTTATTCCTGCCTCTGCAGATATCTAGGGACATCAGAAATAGGTGAAATGCCTCCAACCCCTGCTTGTGTTCAAAAATGTTCATATAAGCTCATCACCAGTACTTCTGTCTTTCATTTTTGGGGCTTTTAATGATGCTGGTCTGGTCTGTTTACAGGCTGGTATGGTTAAACAGCAGCTTTGGTATCTAAAAAAATAAAAACAAGAATTAATTTTTTGGGGGAATTTTAAGATCAAATATAATAATACAGGTCCCAAAAATATGAATACACCCCCAGTAATGTTTGTGTAAATGTCCCAAGTTGCAGAGAAAAAACTATATTTGTAAAAAAAGGGTCAAAAAGCTTCTGGCATAATTCTGGGAGGAGATTGGATCACTCATCAGAAGTGGGATCAATTGTTAAGGTGTTTTAATTTCCCACAGACAGTGATCCCACAGTCAGCTTGATTTCTCGGTTCCAAAACCAGCGTTGATGTGTGTGTTTGGGGTCATTGTCCTGTTGAAACATCCAGCCAGCTGTGTCCTGGTTTCACTTATCTGACCCAATCTTTCACCTTTGGTAATAGAAGGAAACTGGTTGGAAATTAGAATGCTGGAGAACAATCCAAGAACCAGCAAAGCTCAAGCCTGTCATAAACTGGAAGATGCTAGAACAGCAATGTCACTTTTCACAGTGGACTGAGTTTAACATCACCATGTAGGGAATAAAATTCCTGCTCCAAAATCGACACCTTCAAGGTTGAATGAAATTTCCAGTTGCCAGTGTAAGCAAGCTGAATGGCTCCTGGAGAAAAGTTTTATGAGATGGGCAAAAATGATTTAGCTGTTTGGCAATGATGAGATAAATGATGGGAAGACTCAAGGCTTTTAAACCTAAGAGCATTGTACCAGCTGTCAGGAATGATGGTGGCAGCATCATGCTGTGGGTGGGTTTCACTGCATCAGACCAAATGGATGGAGTAATAAAGAGTTAGACAGCTAGATCACAGCACTTATCCCAGACACACATCATAACTGGTCTTGGTATAAATAAAGCTGGCTAACACTGAGCTTCTGAAACCTCATTTCCACTCATGTACAGACTATGCACAAAAGTCAAGGAAACAAACCTCTTCAAATAAATCCTACCAGATTTAACAAGACACAAACAAAATACATAACAAACAAGAAGTATGCCAGGACCTTGATGGTATTTTTACATAGTGTGTGGTCTCTCTACAACTTGCAGAGAGACATTACTTTTATTTTATCTTTAATTTTACCTTTACTTATACAGGTAGATTTCATTGAGACACGAGGTCGCCTTCTCAGAGGGACTTGTATGGATTATCCAAAGATTAGTTTGTATGTTTATGTTTGCTAAATCCACAATAAATGCTAAACATCTGAATCTATTTGATTGGATATCATTACTGAGTAAAGTGTTTTGTTGTATGATCATTCCATCCCAATAACATAAAATCAAGTTTCATATGCATCGGTAAATGCACAAATTTAGTATGAGATTCAGGCTCATGTTGAACATATTTTCATTTATGATTGTCTAAAACTTAATTTTACTTGTAATATCTTAATGTAAAGTACATATATCCCCTTCATTATTAAGAGTTTTTATTGCAGACAGAAATTGTGGATTGTCCCAGCAGGGGGATGGTGACGATGTTCCCCCGGGCTGCCTCAGCCAGTCACGGTCATCTCCAACTGGTCTGAGGCAGATGGAACGAAGGCGACTCATCTGCTCTCAGAGTCACAGACGCATCAGTTGTCTGTGTGAAAAAATAAAAAATAAAACAGCTCATGAGCAGATGAAGGCTTGTGTCAACAGAGTGCAGAGGCCATTAGCACGCTCTGAAACGTGCTACACTGCTGGTACAGATCCATCAGGGTCACATGGATCAACTCACCCTGAGCCTGTGGCAAATTGCACTGGGACTTTACTCTAGGTAAATTAGGCCGTGAACATAGCAACATAGGGCATATTCTTATTGCACACAATTCCCACACAGTAAATAGAAATATTTAAACAGTAAATATGCAAAATAACTGTAATGAACAGTTCTCTTAGCCACACATGGGACTGACAAGAGAATATGCCTAAATGTGTTTCGCTCTTATTAGAAAATGGCTTTAAAAAATAAGTACTCACCAAATCTTGACAACATTTATAATCAGAGCAATGATAGATATCTTTAAAATGTCTTGAACTTGGGGTTCAAATGAGTCAGAAGAGAGTATTATTAAGTGCAAAGTTTTGATTAAATAGGTACATTTTGGCTCTTCCACATATCAAAGTTTCGTTTAGCAAGCCTCTGAAGTCCAAACGGTGCTCTGTTCAGTTATATAGGAAAAACACTCTGTATAAATGTGAAAATGTTTATGGCAAAATGCACTGAGTTTGTGTGTGAATGAACGAATAAGGAACACATTATAAAACAATTTGTAGAATATAAGGATAAAAGGTGCTGAAAAGAGCAAACAATTTTGATTTATATTTGTTCATTTATCATTTGTGTTCTCTAATTATCCATTGAGATAACTGTAATAAAGCAATGTGCTCACTGCCAAACCATGCCTTGTTTGATGAAGCTATAATCCCATTGGCTATAGTGGGTCAATCCCTTTGTGGCACAACAGACACTGGGATCTTTAAGAGTCTAGGTCAGAGCAGCATTGGAAGAGCACAAGCTGTACTTGTACGGATTTCGCTTTTTATTTATTTTATTTTTGAAACAGTTAAAAGGCTTTAAAAAGATATAACAGGAGGTCAAGTAAAGGGACGAAGTAACAAATCTATATTAAATTGGGGAAAAGTGTGCAGGATAAGTTTTAAAGCGGCTTGAAAAAGTGTTCATACCCTTTGAACGTTCCAACACGTCTTCACATCAGAACGAAAACAGAAAGTAGTGCATGATTGTGCAGTGGAAGGAAAAGTGATGGAAGGATTAATTTTTGTTAACATTTTTTTTTTGCTAATAATTTCTTTCAGAGATAATGATGTTTTTTTTAAAAATATTTTCTAAGAAAAGCTCTAAGGCCCACTCAGAACAGTTGTATTTATACTGCGATTTAATCTCATACTGTTGGACACCGTTCACTCATTAGGTGACTTCTCAGGATATTTGGTTGCAGTGGATTTTATTCCGGGGTGTGAGAGTAAAAAGGGACTAAATATAAACACACACCACACTTTTCAGACCCATACCAGTAGAACAAAAACATGCATCATTTTACTTCCGCTTCACTACTTTGTGCTGGTCTATCGCATCCAATCCCAATAAAGTACGCTGAGGTTTGTGGTGATGATTTTTTTTTTGCAAAGCACTGCATGCACTTCTCAAGCATGGGAGATATTTAAAGGCTACGCTTTGGCACAGGGATGAGAGAACAATAGATGATAGGATGGAGAAATAGTAGACAAGCTCTTTCCTACGCGGCTGGTAAGCAGTGGGGGAGGGGAGAGTGTTACCAACGTTACATAATAGCCTTAGGGGTCAGTGTGCTGCTCTCAGCCATTCGAATAATCCCATTATGCCACTGCTCTGTGTGCTGTGTCCGTCCAGGCCAGGATATTTTATAGGCTCATCGCCTTTAGAGAACACACACCTCTTGAATTATTCTGTATCACATGTGAGTCTGTGCATCACTATAGTCCATTGCTTTGTGGGGATTGCCACCACAAGTGGAGCTCTTGCATAACAGCGGGTAAAGTCACTATGGCAACAGCAGCCGAGAGTCAGATGTTTTGGGTCCCTGTAGTCACAACCTCATTCATCGAAATATAACACTATCTGCCACATTCTTCATTTATTAAATTAATTCCAGAAACGGAATCAAGTCAACCAATGCATGCAGTGATTTGTCACACAAAGTCATTTGGTGCACTGTTTTATTACTAGTCTAAAACAAAATTTCATGAAAATGCTATGCAAGTTGATGCTTAAAGTTTTCTCCTAATTATCAAGGCAGCATGGGAAAAAATAACAAACTGCTGTAAAGTGCTCAAATCATTGGGAAAAACACCAAAAATACACCAGAAACTCCTCTTGGCTGTTCACTGCAGAATTAGTCATTGACCTTTATACCTATGAATAAATGAGACTGGACAAAATGTTAGGGACAACACTGAGCTGTCTATATTTATTCCTCTTTGTTTGCATTCTGTAAAATTACTCTGGTCAAGTGCTCAAGCCTCTACCATGTATAAACTCAGAGTCCATTTGCATGAAATCTTGCTGAATACTCAAACAAACCATAT